>JAUMHI010000043.1:28356371-28418494 GCA_032359435.1 Enteromius unitaeniatus
ATACGGACTGAGAAACAGAATAAGAGAGAGACAGACTAATATTAGTGTAGATGCCATTCTTTTTACGATGTAACGAGTACACCGTGTGTTAAGGGCTGTGTTCCCGGCTGATCTAATTAATGCAGCCTAACAATCCTTTAAGAAATGGAAATGTCTGAAAGATAGACTGTGACCTATGTGGGTAGCAGTCATAGCAAATGTTTTGTGGCTTTCATAATTACTCTAAGGTACATTGAGAAGACTAGTGGGCCTAGTACTGAACCTTGGGGCACTCCAGTGCTCAGTCGCTCACACCCTTCCTGGAAACCTTTAATCTTACAAATAAAAATGAGGTCTTTTGCATAGGGCTTAACAGGGTGGCACACATGATGTACAGAAGCAAGGGCATCGCTAAATCATATAAGCAGAATCTAACTGTACACCATTTTAAAGGCAGCTAAACTCACCAACAAGGTGTAGTGCACCACAAAAGATTAAATCCACTATCAGCTCGTGTGACACCATGTTGGTGATCATCAAAATGATCCCCCAGCAGCTTTCTGTAACTTTTGTCGTAATTCTACCTGCATGTTTAGGAAAACAGACTGACACGTAACTTTAGCTGCCAAGTACCTGCTAACGGATGATGCCTACACACCACAGAAGAGCTAAAATTAGGCACTCATCCACTGCAACATGTAGCTCACAGTCTGTGAAGGTCACAAGAGGATTTAGAGTAGAATGTTTGCACAAAGATTTGAAAACTTGTGTTAATGCCCGAGGGATGATTACTGAAAGCGTTTTAAATGAATAACATGGGAAACATCAGGCGGTTCTGGACATCACAGACCAGCTGTGCTGCTGCTGCTTTTGTGTTTTATGTCAAATGGATGAATCATGAATCTTGCAGATCACATGTCCAGGTCATCTTTTCCCCTCAAAATCAAAACTGTATTGCGACATTATATTCTTTACAATTTAGCATCCTATTGTACTGCGATCATTTCCATTTACTGAGGTTTTTTAATTATAAATTAAACCTTGCAATGTATGAATTTGGAAATGCAGACCTTGGCACTTGGTTGGCATAAATTAAGGACATCTTCAAATCTCCGCTGAATCGCAGCACTCTAAAAGAACGTTATAATGATTTCCGAGACAATGAGGAGCATTTCAAGCTCTTTATGAACTACAGGAAATCCAACCTTACAGCAGATGCCTCCCTCTGAGGCGCTGAAGTGTCATAATCACTCTTTAGTCACTATTTAGACAGGGATATTATTCCGTTGTCTATCATACATTCATTCAAATCCTTCCCTGTTTTCTGGAAACAAGAGAAAATGGCCCTGGAACTGTCAACATGCAAGCTGGAACTGTATAGTGATATAGCAGCTGTCATAGAGGCTTGTTTGCTCTTTTCTGAAGTAAATCTAAAGCATTTATTTGCACTTGTAATCAAATTTTACACAATGTTATCCAAAAGCCTGGTAAAATGCAGTGAAGGCAGTTGTAACAGTGAAAGAGATGCAGTGTGTCTGCGTTAGCTGTACTGAGGTTCATGGAAAGCGAATCCCTGGAGATGTTCACAGTATGTGTGTGTGTGTGTGTGCTGATAATGCTCCCTAGAGGCTTGTTGATTTCTTGCTTGTTTTAGATTGCTTGTGTTTTCTGTAGGTTCACAGAAACACACACAAATACACACAAGAGGTGGTTAACCTTCAGAAAATGTTGGTCAAACTTGAGCTCCATCAGACTGCTAGGTATTTATTTATCTATCTTTTAGCTTCATTTTGTGATGAATGTGTGGGTATTGAAATTCACCAATGATTGAATAAGGTATGAAGAGTATGAAGGTATTCACACCAAACAAATGACAAATGAAAGAGATCTATAGTAGGTCTGGGGCTACATGATTCCAAAATAGGAATTAAATAAAATGGAATTAAATTATAGTTCTTTAAAAAAATGTAATTCGCGCTTTGATCTCATAGTTATTATTAGAATACATCACGTCTGGGTTGAACTGCTCTAGTCTTTATATGTGGTATGCTAAGAGTAATGTAATAGTTTTACAGTTTGAAGTTTTATTGTGATGTTTGATGGGTGGCGAGAATGTCCCTTCCTTTTTCCAAATGATTATTAAAAAAATAAATAAATAAATAATGAAGTTACTCAATTCTATGTCTTGTCAGTGTCACTCGAATGCTTATTGCTAAAAAGCACCAGTTCCAGGGTTCCAGCAGCAGCTTCAGGTAAAGTGTGTGTGTGTGTGTAACAGTGCTGGTGTTCCTGTGTTTCAGAGGATCAGCTGCCCTCAGGTTTCCCCACCATAGATATGGGCCCTCAGCTCAAGGTGGTGGAGCGTACTCGTACCGCCACCATGCTCTGCGCTGCTAGCGGTAACCCGGACCCGGACATTTCCTGGTTCAAAGACTTCCTCCCAGTCAACACCAGTAACAACAACGGTCGCATCAAACAACTCCGATCAGGTAATTTCCCTTGGAGCGCTCGGCTCCGTAACCCTAAAAAAAAGCAGCGACAAGAGCCGCTATTGTCCTTCCTTTCCGTTTCTGTTCGAGTTTCTGTTCTTTCTCATGGAGCCATTTCTTTGGTTTTCTGTAGGAAACGACATCTACGTCGTCAGCGTCCCCTCTGTGTGTGATGTGTCTTGTGTTCCTGTCTGTTTAATTTATTACCCATGATTCACTGCTATGACTGCATTTTTGGCCAGCTTGAATTGGGCTTTGTTTTGTTTTCATTTTAACACTTAGTCGCAAAAAGCAGCCGAACCATGCATAATAAATAAGTGTCGTTCTCCACGTCCTTAATTCCCTCCCTCCAATGCGCAATGAGCAAGATCTGGCTTCATTCAGAGCTCTCGAAAGAATCATCAAAGTTGTTTTGTTTGTTGCTCTCATGTCATGACGCAGCACACGACCCGGCGAACCTCAATTATACCCAAACATAAAAAAAATATATAAAAAAAAAACAGCATCCTTTTGTGTGTGTGCGTGTTTGTGTGACCCTCGTGTGTTTGCGCACCCAACCGACCAAATTTAGGGCTGAACACGTTGGTGATTCTTTGCATCGGGCGGTCTCTCAAAACCCCAGTTTCATTTCGCAAAAGCCGTAGGCCAGCCGAGGTGCTCCGATGTGTTTTCCAGCCCTCGATGGTACAACATGTCTTCCCAGAGTCCTCCGCTCTGCCCTTGTCCTGTTTTCTTCCGTTGTCTGATTTCTCTCTTTGATTTTCACCC
The DNA here is from genome assembly GCA_032359435.1 of Enteromius unitaeniatus. NCBI lineage: Eukaryota > Metazoa > Chordata > Actinopteri > Cypriniformes > Cyprinidae > Enteromius > Enteromius unitaeniatus. Next base: position 28,359,608 of record JAUMHI010000043.1, read on the forward strand.
TGTGCAATAGAGTGTCAGATTTAAGTGTGTCAACCAGAGCAAACGTAAGGAATATAATCATATTTTCTATGCTGTCTTTCTTCTCTCTGTTTTGTAAATCTCCAGAGTCCTTTGGTAAGTTTGTAGACCTGAACACACATGCCTCCCACTAATGTCTCCACCATGTTTCTCAAACTACTGTTAAAATGCATGGCATGCATTTTACTAACAGTGTCGATAGGCCAGCAGAACACACTGACTAGCTGACTAGCAGTAAAGCACACTTGCTCAGGGCCACGGCAGGACCGACACTGACACTGTCACTCCATCTGTGTCTCTAAAGCTCACAGCTCAAAGACTGTCCACTGTCCCCCAGTCAATCAGTCCTCAGCTCCCCTCTCCCGCTAGATCACGGCCACAGGGCTCACAACGGCCCCTTGTGCTTCATCCACTGTACCAGTTGCTCTCTGACCTCCTAGAGTGACCAATGCTCAATCCTGTGCTTTTCTCCACTAGAGCCAATGGCTGTCTTTTCTGAGTCTCTCTTTCCTGTTGTAGCCTAATACAGTCTGTAAGAAAGCAAAGCAAAGCTAATTTGATTCTTCTTCCAAAGCGGCCAGCCTCTCTTCTCGTACTAACGACTCTTCTTTCTTAATCTTATTTGCATTCATATAATCCACCCAGGTGGTACGCCAATAAGAGGTAAGAGTGCTCAACTCAAGTTCACAGAATGAACAACTGACTTCATTCTTCCTGTCCCACATGTGTCTGCATCCATCGAACGCCCCAGCATCTTCCCATCCTCCTCCTCCTCGTTCCCGCTCCATCCCGTTCTGTTCCATCTCTCGCCATTTTCGCCTCAGCGCTTTTTGGTTCTTTGGTTTGTTTTGGTTTCAGTTCGAGAAAGCCTCTTGTATTTTGGTTTGTTTAGTTTTTTTTCTTCCGAGCCGATATGCTTACTGCAGCCCAAAGAAGCATATCCTGTACGTGTTTTTTTTTTTTTTTTTTCTCTCTCTTCTATTTCATTGTTTTTGTATTATTTTTCTTATCTTTTGGCCATAGCAGATCATGTGTCCCTTTTTTCGTCCAACTAAAACAGCCAAACATTTTTCCCCCCTTAGCTGTGTTCTTGTTCAGCCGCACATGAGCCCAGATGTCGGAGACACGCCGGAGACCTCTCTGCCATGATTTTTCCCAAAAAAGCATCTTTCTGTCTTTACAAACTTCTTTTTTTTTCGCTCTTCGTCCTCCATTTGCTTTCCTCTACCTGTACCCTTCTCAAAAGGAGCTAAAAAAGCCCAAACAACCACTTTTTTGATAAAGTTTCTGCGGTGCTTTTTTCTTTCCACCACCTATTTTTTCCTTCTTGCTTTTCTTGGGTTGAAGGCTGTTTTCCTTTTTGACGTTTTTATTTTTTCCATTCTCCAGGGTTGGGGAAAAGCTAACAGTGGGTCTGGCAGACGAAACCGAGGTGGCCGTTTTGTGTCGTTTTTTTGTTTTTGTTTTTTTTGATCAAGCTCCTCAGGAGGCGGCGCTTCGGTGCATTGCAAGAAACCTTTTTCCCTGGGTCATGTGACACCACACTGCTGATCCCATTGGTGGATTTTTATGGGTGTCATTTGTAGCGCAAAGCTATGGCAGTGGTTGGTTGCTTTCTTGGCGGCGCATGCCGTTTTGAATTTTGACCTCTAATACAATTGCATTTTGTTTTTCAGCTAAGGGTTGTCAAAAGGTTGTAAGTTGTGCCGACACACATTTCTTGTTCTTTGGAAAGATTTGCATGTGCTAGAGGTTTATGTACTGGTAACGATAATTCTCCCAACAGATTTTTTTCTTCTTCCATTTTTGCCATTCGAGCAGTGCATTTTTTTTCCTGAAAGTGCTGCAATTTTTACTGACTTCCACCACCGGAAGTCCTTGGCCATTTTATCGATCGGTCAATTTGAATTGAATTGAACACCAAATTTTATGATCCAAATTTATTTATTTTTTAATTGTCCTCCCCCTTTTTTATGCTGCTTTTGTATACTGTAAACCTTTTTTTATTTGAGCCATATGCTGCTGTATTGCAGTTTTCACTCATCCCCATAATGAACAGTCCTGTGAGATGTGTAATAATATTGCAGGGCTAACCTCCCCCCCCCCATCACCTTTTGTAGACCTCTCAATTAATAATCGATCAGAATTATTATTGATTATTATTATCACAGCTGTTTTTCTAAACAGTAAAGCTCAAACGATTTTGAACCACCCGTACGATTAAGTGCCTTTAGAAACCCTGCAACATGTATCTTGTACTGTATGTTTTCCTCTCCATTGATGTGGTTGTAAAATGTCCGAGATAATTAATGCTGCAAAGTCTCTTTTCTTTTGGTTCCTTTCTGTGCACCCTCTGGAATGTCTACTGCAGTGCTTGCCACGTTCTTCTCTAGGCCAGTGCCAAGATAGTCAGCAGGGCGAGATACGAGCTCGCGACACACTTCGATTTAAGCACCTCGAAATGACTTAGTTCCTGACAAAATCATAATATGCATCGTGGATCCACCGTGAAATCCATCTTTAGTGCCGAAATTGCTTTCCCATGATGCATCAGGCCTAGAGAATACAACACTGCATTAGACATTTTAAGGGGAAACATTTCTACCCCCAGCTTCCAGGAGCTTAGCTTGCATAAACTGGTTAAGTCTATACCGAGCTCTCCAATGCGAGGCATGCCTGCAGATGCCGCCTCTCAGGGTTAAGCGTCAGTATAGCGGCAGGCCTTTAGCCCGAGCCATTTTGTGGCGTTCACCTTTACGGAGGTCTAAACAGAACAAATAATGCCATTCATAGAGCGAAATAGGCCTAGCATGTGATTTAGTGAAAGTTGTTTAATGGCTCGTGTCATTATTGTAATTATCTTTCTCTGCTCGTGTTCTCTCCCACTGTGTAGGGGCGCTGCAAATCGAACAAAGCGATGAATCGGACCAAGGGAAGTACGAATGTGTCGCGACCAACAACGACGGCACGCGCTATTCTGCACCTGCCAACCTGTATGTCAGAGGTAGGAACAGCTCACGGCGGTAAACAAAGCCGACAAAAGAACATGCGAAAACGTAGACACACACACTTTTGAAACAAATTGAGATTAATGGCGGGTCACCTTTGTTATTGGGGTCCCTCTGGTTGCGTGAGCATTTTTGTAAGTATAACGTAATGCTGCAGCCTTGATTTCCTGCCTGTCTGGTGTTTAATTTCAGCTTAACCTTTATTGACTTGAATGCTTGTTGTGTGTGTAATATGACTGACTCATAAGATAACAGGAATGATGGATTGAGTTTAACCTCTTGACTCTCTACAGCAAATGTCTCAGTGCTCTGTTTTTTCTCTTTATAGCCAAACATGGAATAAAACTATCTGACTTTATATCAGAGATTTGTTTTGAACCAAAAAAAAAAACGTTATATAATTCGTGGTCGATATAATCTTATTTTTTTAAATACAGTGCGATCTTTATTCTGAAATATAGTTAAAGCCTGTAATGTAATGAATATGGATGATTCTTCAATTAAGTGAAGTCTTCTGTTCGCTAGGATGATTAAATGAAGTGTTCGTTAAAACACAGTAGTTTTAATGGACAAATTATTGTAGCCTGAAATTAATTATTTCAGAGAGCTGCAACAGAATTATTCAAAACTGCTGTTGTGTATTTGGGTTTATAGGTTGTTATCTTGGAAAAGAGAATTGTACTTCATGATTGGAAAATAACTCTATTCAATCTATTAGATGCAATTACCTAATAATTTCCTAATCGCTCACTATTAAAAATAAAAAAAACAAATAAAAAAAAATACTTCCCTAACAAATTTGGATACTATTCAATTCAACTCAGTCAGAAGGTCCCCTAACTGAAGAATTACTCCACTGTATAAATATAAAATGTTATTTGGTATTGACTTATGATTGACCATATGTATAATCTGGCACTTTGAAGTCAACATAAAACCTATTTTACTAAGTGTGTTTTGGCAAATTTCATGTTAAACAAGAAAAAAGACCTTGATTTTCTTGATTTGAATCATAAGGAAATGATTCGATGGGGGGAAAAAGCAAAAAAAAAAAAAAAAACACTGTTCAAAGTATTGGTCATCAGCCACCAAGCACGCCAACGAATATCTAGTCAGAAAGCGCTGCTTATGATTTCATGTTGACTTCTTCCGAATTTGTCATAAACTGCTGCCAAAATATGTTTCATTTTATGAACTTTGACGGCCTGATGTCCAATGCTGCTCAAGTAAACACGTTACTGCTTTAAAAAGTGTGGCTAAATTCATGCACAGGTCCCAGTCATGCGGTTTACATGAAGAACCATTTGGTTTCTCAAATCTCCAGTCCAGAAAGTCAGTCCAGACCACAGTAACTGATGATGGCATGTAAAGCTCATAACTGGACCTGTGTCATACTGTTTAATGGGCAGCGCAATAAAAGGCCTGTAAAATGCCGCACACTATTCTTTTAGTAGACATTCTGTCTCTAGCAGCAATTCTCTGGGTTGAATGTGGCCTGTTTTACTCTCTCTGTATTTTCCCTTGTTTTTCTCCTCATTTTATTTTGTTTCCGCATCAATTCCCTACATCCCTCAGAGCTCCGAGAAGGTTGGTGTGTTTTTTCTTTCTAACCATCTTCAAACTCAGGAAACAAATGATACAGATGTTAGTCACAATTCCCAAGAGTACGAAAAAATGATAATAATAATAATTTAATGTGCATTTGCGTGTCTATGGTCACTTATGTTTTATGTTTTGGACCATTTTTTCTTCTTCTTTTTCCTTTTGTTGTGGTCTGAATGAATGCCCTGCTCTCCACTGTACTGCTTGACCAAAAAGTGGTGCATGTCAGTCAAAACGTGCTCAGTTTGTCGGGGGGCTTGCATGGTGGATTGGTCTTGCTGAAGTTGTCTGTCTTCTCTAACATGTCAGTGGTCCTGCTTCGTTACTCTGACCGACACATGCTTTCCTAACACCTAGAAACAAGCTCTCATTCGCTGACCTTCACCACGGTATGAACTGTGATGAGACATGCTCCATAGCTCTGTGAGATCAGATATTTTCTTTCCTTTCCACCTAATGAGCTGCTAATAAACGGCAATTGATGCATGTAGAGCATTGTTCTCAAGACTCGACAAACGGAACGGTATTCAGATGAAAGGGAAAACATCATGTCTCCTGGAACAGCGTTTCAATTGGAAATTAATTGTTATAGGATTGAAAATCTGTTTACAATAATTAGAGATTTCATCTCCAGAGAAGCGCAACCTCTCTGGTCGAATGCATGCCACACGTCGTTGAAATTAGTATTTTTTCTTCTTCCATTTATAGCGATTAAATACTTAAAGAGACTTTAACTCCTCACTAAACATTGGTTTAGGTTCGTCCTGCTGTTATTATAATTGCAAGTGATATAATAATGATCAGGGCCAAGAACTGTCCATGTTAACAGGAGGAGATGTGATGAACAAGAGGTTCCTCAAACCTGAGCCTGCAAAGTTTGGCTCAAACCTCAATGAAACCCATTTACCTTTAACTCTGAATATTTTAATTAGCTTGCTCCCATGTCTCATTAGGTTTAAAGTCAAACTCTGCAGACCAGTGGGCCTCCACGGCTCAGATTTGAGGAACCTGAAGGTAATGTTCTAATCATAGACATCTAGCTCAGCATTTCCCAACCTTGTTCCTGGTAGCACGTCAACAGTACACATTTTGAAGATCTCCCTTAGCTGGTTTTCTGAAGATGTGTACTGTCGGTGGCCCTCCAGGAGCATGATTAAGAAACACTGATCTTGTTTATTGCCACAAAGTGTCTTAAACAAAACTCTCTATGAAGATTTGTTGTTATGAACCTCACAAATTTTGTCAAATCCAATGATTCGTTGTCCTCAGATGGGCTCATTGTAGCAGGACTGATATAAACCACTGCACACTGACTCCCAGAAGCTGCGTAAAGCTGGTGGAGTCTGTCGCTTTGAGTATGCTCCTGCCACTGCTGTGTGCATTACACATCAGCCGCTGCCGTCTGAGACTGACAGTATGTAAGCAGTAACACTGACATTGGTTCGGTTATTTTGGACTCTCAAATCTTCTCCCACCCTTCTACTGTCCCGTAAACCTTCTTTTGAGGAGCTGGCACATAGTATCCCTGTCTGTCTGTCTCTCTCTCTCTCTCTCTCTCTCTTTCTGTCTTGGAGACTCCTGCTTTTAATAGCCCTGTTGATTTCCTGTTATCTGACTCTACTAGTCCCACCCCCCATCCTCTTCTCTCCTCTTGTTCCCTATTTCTCTGTAATTTCCAAAGATGAGCAGTTTGCCTGTTTGCATGACAGAGTCAAGAATGCCCTCCCCCATGCCCCGTTGCCATTGAGGGTTTATCTTTTATTCATCAATTAATTTGCTGCATCTGTTAATTTTCATTTTGATTCTGTTTCAGATTCAGCCTTCCGTTGTCTTCACCCTTGTTTATTTACGGTTTTGCGACCATTTATGTTGACACGTGTGTCCACTTTTTGAATGGCAGCCACAGACAGTCACAGCTAGTCTCTACCCATTGTTAGTTAGCGGCAGCCCTGCCGTGGGGCTCGCCGCTGTGTGTGAGATGTGGCAATGTGATTCGGCACATTCCTTCACATCAACTGGAAGAGAACACAGCATCGAAGTTGTTCAAACACACACAACTCCTGCATGCTGTGGCCCTCCAGTTCCCCGGTGTGCTGCTGTCCGTCTGTCACGCGTGGGTCACCTGTGCATGGTGTCTGTTTCAGTGTCCCAGCCCTAAGGGAGTGAAGCGGAATGTTTGTGTGCAGTACATGTGCAGTAGTTTCCTATTGGATCCTGCTATACCTCAATCATTTGAAACAGTGTAGCGGTGAAATCCACCAGATCGTTGTCAGTTCCTTACCTGTTAAATGTTCCCAAATGTTTATTTGGCCAACGTCTGGACGGGGAGTTACCAGTGCTTGTGTTCTCTTACAGTGAGAAGGGTTCCACCCCGGTTCTCCATTCCCCCGACGGACAATGAGATCATGCCCGGCGGCAGCGTTAACATCACCTGTGTGGCTGTCGGGTCACCGATGCCCTACGTTAAATGGATGTTGGGGTCAGAGGATTTAACCCCTGAAGATGACATGCCCATTGGGCGCAATGTGCTGGAACTCACCGATGTCCGGCAGTCAGCCAACTACACGTGCGTCGCCATGTCAACGCTGGGCGTTATAGAGGCGGTTGCACAGATTACGGTCAAAGGTGAGAATCCATGAGACGACTCCATACTTAACATTCCAACCGGCACCAAGCTTCTGTTATTTGATCTGTCTTATCACATTCTGCAGATGAATCCACAAGCTCCTATTGTTGGCACACTCGTTCGCTCAAACAGGCCAACACACTTACAGCTGTTCACATCCACACACACACAAAGCCTTTGTCTCCAGCAGACATAACAAAATCACGTTAGTTATAATATGCCCCAGGAGACAGCATGCAAAGACTAAACGTTATCTGTCCTATCGCCAACCTCACCTAATGCGCTCTGAATTAAAGCAATAAATTACTGCCTGTGGAATATTTAAGACGTTTTCTAAACAAACCGCTGAGTCTCTCTTACCTCTGGGGTACCTTGATTTTCTCCTTATCGCGGAGGTACTGTCAAGACTCAAGACTCTTTTTTGTTGTATTACATTAGTCGCAAACGGGGCGGTATAACCCACGTCTACTGTTCCTGTGTTGGCAGAGCAAGCTGACACTTTAACCTTCTGCTAGTATCCCAAGGGAAGAGCACATGGTTCATGAATGCTAATGACAGAGCCATACAACACAGCTTAGCTTACCAATAAAATAGCACACACAACAATGACTTTATTTTGGCTGTCCACTTTAGACATTTTACTAACTATAAGTTACTTTGTAACTAAAGTTTACAATTCAACAAAAGAACCATTTAAAACCTGTTTTCAAATACTTATACATGTTTATGTTCTCTGAGAGTGAGGGGAGAATTCACTAAATTTATGCATGCATGCATGCTGTTTTTCAGTGCTCAACTCGCATCTTCGCTAGCTATTTGCAAATCAAGGCACTAAAAGTTCAGAAATTTTACTTCTTACGAAAAAATTAGGCTCATTATAAAATGCACCTCAGAGATCGACAGTAACACTTGTCTGGGACAAGTCTGCAGATTTTGTGGCATTAACTGGCATTGCCTTTATTGAATCAGGCCTTAAAATTAGCACCATTCAATTTTAGTGATCACCCCCCCCCACGCTCCTTAATAATGCTCTAGTTATCGTAAGTAATTAATTACAGTGGATTATCCATTTTCAAAGTAATTGAAATTCACTGATGAGTTTCTTTATTGTTGCTCCAGCTTTACCGAAACCACCAGGTGTTCCCCAGGTAACAGAACGCACAGCAACTAGCATCACGCTTACATGGGATTCTGGGAATCCCGAACCTGTTTCTTATTACATCATCCAGCACAAATCCAAAAACTCTGAGGACTCTTTTAAAGAGATCGATGGAGTCGCCACTACTCGATACAGTGTGGGTGGGCTAAGCCCTTACTCTGACTACCAGTTCAGTGTAGTCGCCGTGAATAACATTGGACGCGGGCCTCCCAGCGGAGCCATTGAGGCCAAAACAGCAGAGCAAGCACCGAGTACTGCCCCACGGCAAGTCCGAGGGCGCATGCTAAGTGCCACAACAGCCATCATCCACTGGGATGAACCCGAGGAGGCAAATGGACAGATTACAGGCTACAGGGTTTACTATACCACCGATCCCAGCCAGCACGTCAACCAATGGGAGAAACAGATTGTAAGGACCTCCAACTTCCTCACCATTCCGGGCCTGACGCCCAATAAGACTTACTACATCAAGGTCCTGGCCTTCACCTCTGTAGGAGATGGACCACTCTCATCTGATTTGCAGATCATAGCCAAAACTGGAGGTGGGTGTTGGGAATGACAGGAACAACAGCTCTTGTTGTTTTCTCTTTTGCAGTTATCTTTCTTTTAAATGTTAATTGTAATATTTGATGGAGACAAAAGCTTGTCATAATGTCATGAATAATTTTGTTACACTATGGCTCTTTTTGCTGAATGTTTCATGTGGTAATGTGTATTTTGCTTTAAGCCCCTGAAGGAATTACTTCATGTGATTTATTTTCTGTTTTAATTTGTAACTTGGTGGACACAAAGCAAGAGATAAGATGATTTGTGGTAATAGCAATTTATGGTTTCATCTTAAGACTCTGATTGGATGACCTTTATTTATACACATAGCCACAGTTGAGTCACGATTGAATCAGTTATGTGACAGTCGACAAACTACTACTATTGTACATCGAGCCTTTGGTTACTCCAGGAGAACTAAACTTGCCCACTATTGTATTCTCACAATCCAAACATGAAGAGAAATGACTGTAATAGAAATAATTTTTGTTATAAACATATTTTTTTATAGTGCCCTCTCAGCCAACGGACTTCAAAGGCGAAGCCAAATCTGAGACAAGCATCTTGCTGTCCTGGAACCCCCCAACACAGACGGGCCAGGACAATCAAATTGTCGGATACGAGCTGCTCTATAAGAAAGGAGATGACAAAGAGGAGGTCCGAACATGAACAAACGTTGAAAAATGCCTTCTCTCATCCCACAATTGATGTCATTGCTTTGGGTTGACTGTATAAACTCTGTTTTTTGGGGGTTTTAACCTTTGCTTTTTCTTGTCCCTTCCTCAGAAACGAGTAAGCTTTGAGCCCACCACAACCTATTTGCTGAAAGATCTGAAGCCATTCACTACCTACACGTTTCAGCTGGCCGCTCGCAGCAAACATGGCATTGGCGCATACACCAATGAGATCTCAGCCGAAACACCTCAGACACGTAGGTCCCTTTCTGTCTTTGCTGTCTTTCCTCAACACAGAAGAATAGGCACAGCACATAATAAAACAGAAATCCTCCATTTCTTAGCAGTGTTTTCTAATGTATTTCTGAATTTGTTTGAGCAGTGGTTTACACTGAGAGATTTTTGAGAGATGGAGGCATTTCTGTTTTGTGCCTCGAGGACAATGTTAGCGCACATTTTGTTTGAATGAAAGTCAATTTGTGGAAGATGAAGTCAAATCACAAGGTCACTTTGTTGAATTTGGCATCATATATTAGCCACGTAAGAAATGAGACTGAATTATTCATCTGTTTGGCTGCCTTCATTCAGCTTCTGGGTGCCTTGTTTTTTGACTTTGGCTATTGTATACCACACTGCATTTGAAAGATTTACCAAATTTGGAGAGGTTCCCTCTGGGGCCTTGCTGTAAGCTCAAATGCAATGATACGTAGCTAGAAAAGAGAATTGCATTCCCAAAAGACCTCATATTTATTCTTTACTCATTCAAGTTGAACGGTAACTAAACCTTTAGATCAACTCCTTCATTAATCGTGCCTAATTTGAGGAATAATTAATGCTGACAAGCTTGACTGTGCTTCAGTTCATACTCGCAATTTGAGATAATCTGAATAAATCTGAGGTCCTCTGAGTACATGCCAGGTAAGTAACTCGGAGGGCTGTTTTTGTGGTAGAGTTTGCATGTCGAAGTCTAGAAACGTCAGTCGTGAGCTTTTGGACCAATCAGGCTTTTACCTCAAACCAACAGGCCTCGGAAAGGTTGGTGAGCAATGCATTTCCTGTTTTTACAGAGCTGACACATCAACCTTTGAAATTTTGGATTGATGGTAACTGCTTGGAGGAAACAGGGCAGCTCGTTGAGATATTTCACAGTGCTGTTGAAGTGTAATGAGAACAGTTGAAATTTGGGGGGTGGGGGGTGGGACATGTATAGAGTACCGTAGGTAGGTTTTTCCTTTGTTTTAGGGTCTGCACCAGTCCCACCCTGCACAATTTGTGAATTTGTTTTCTCTTTTCTACCTCCTTATGAGAAGTCTGTGACATTTCTGCCCGTTTTGTTCTTCTTTATTTGAGCTCCATTAAATTTATGTTCATTTCATCAATTTTGTTTTAAATGATTGTAGTCCCTGTGGTTCATCCTCATTTGATGCCATTTTATGTTTCCTTTGTTTTGTTTTGTTTTTTTTGTTTGTTTGTTTGTCCATCAACATCATCTCCACCTCCACCACAAAAACAAAAAAAATCCTCTTACCTCAACCCCCGTGAACCTCTCCTGGATCCAACCAAAACTCCAACTCCAAAACCACGCTAAACCGATGCAATGACAATTCTGCTCCTCCCACAATCCTCTGATCCTCCAATCAGAGCCCTCAGCTCCACCCCAGGAAGTCAAGTGTACTAGTCCCAGTTCTACCAGCATTCTGGTAAGTTGGAAACCGCCCCCGGTGGATCTCCAAAATGGAATCATGACCAAATACACCGTCCAGTATGCGGCGACCGAAGGGGATGATACCTCGTTGCATCAAGTCTCGGACATACCGCCAGAAAAGTACCATTATCTGTTGGAAAATTTGGAGAAATGGACTGAATACCGCGTGACAGTGAGCAGCCACACCGAAGTGGGAGAAGGCCCTGAGAGTTTGCCTCAGCTAATCCGTACAGAGGAGGATGGTATGTCTTACCCACACGCCACTGTGACCCTATGCTAATGTCTACCCTTAAAAAATGCCACCCTTCTGCCAAACTTCTGCCCAAGGCACCCTAACACCCCTCGCCCCTCTCTTTACACTAATTCTACTAACCAGGATTTTTTGTGACTTTTCACTGAACCAGCACCCCCTCCCCTTCTTTCACAATTTTTGGGAGAATTTTTGAGATAATTTTTTCAGACTTTTTACTTGACCAGGCTTTAATGGCAATTTCATGGCATGTTCTTCTGACGACCTTAAACTTCCAACAATCCCAAATGTCTTGCTGTTTTTTCCCCCCATTTTCTTATTAAGATAAATGAAATGGCTTTTTAATGGAGTGAAACTCATTTTCATACATGAAAAAAAAAGATGACTAAATCGACAGTGAATCTTCAGAAATGGGGCCTTTTTTCTCAAACGTCCCACGCTGATGACATTTTTCTTAAATTTTTCCCATTTGTTTTTCTTTTTGTCTTCACTCTATCATAGCCAAACTCCTTTAGAGTGCTTCAAATCTCTGAAACACTCCTCTTGGCTTATTTTTGCTTGTTTTGATTCCATATTTGACTCCACTAAACCCATTTTTCAAAAAAAATCAAAATTAGGTCAGCTGTGTGACCTGTTTTTGGGGATTGTTTTTGTTTTTTGTTTTTTTTTTTCTCTCTCTTTTTTGTTTTTGAATTCCCATTGTTGAGATATTAGTGTTATCCAGTACTTGTTAATGATATAATCCCATTTTGTAGATTTTTGTCTGCTTCACCGCTTTCTCAGGGGAGACGTCCAGCTGGATGGGAGGTGTAATCTTTAAGCTTGACCTTTTTGTCTTCTATTCCATAATTCTCTCAGTGCCCAGTGGCCCTCCTCGTAAAGTCGAGGTGGAGGCTGTCAACTCCACGTCTGTTAAAGTGCTGTGGCGGTCGCCGGTGCCGAACAGGCAGCACGGCCAGATCCGTGGGTACCAGGTGCACTATGTCAGGATGGTTAATGGGGAACCCGTTGGGCACCCTGTCATCAAGGACATCCTGATCGATGACGCTCAGGTAGGCACCCACCTGCACAGCTGCACTGCTTCTCAAGTCAATCTATACAGGCTTTGATGAGTTCTGTGGTTATGACACAGTTCATACAGCCAGCTGCCAACTCTTTTGATTTTGTGTGTGTTGTGTATATGTGTCACAAGGAAATGTGACTACAGGAACAAAAAAAGGGTGGGGGGACTTTAGGACTTGTTCACAAACTAGTGAGCTGTCTGCATAATTACCAGAATGTAGGCTTCATTTTTCAGTCCCAGAATATATTTCAACTCATATTATTAGAGGGGGGTGGGGGGTGGGGTCTGCTAGATTAAACTTGGTTATAGCAAGTGACCTTTTTTTATTTCTGCTTATTTGATTATTGTGTTGTCAGTAGTTCTGTCAAACGATTAATCATGATCAATTGCATTCTAAATAAGTGTTAAATATTAGAATATTTAAATGTATAAAAATAATCGTTTTCAAATTATATACTGTGTGTGTGTGTGTATGTGTGTTTATATATTAATTTGTGTTAAACGATTAACTACTAATAATCACATAATAAATGTGTGTACTGTGTATAAATACACACACATCCATGTATATATTTTCAAGACAAATGTTATATTTATATGTTAAATATATTTATATATGATATAAATAATATGAATATAAATATATAAATCGAAATACATGTAAATATTACAAGAAATAATAAAACACAATAAATATACACAGCATACACACGTATATTATGTAAACAAAAACTTATACTTTGAATGCAATTAATCGCGATTAATCACTTGACAGCATTAGTATTTCTATAGATATATATACACATGATAAATATAGACAGCACGTATACATATTTATACTACAGGGCCCTTGAATCTGATTGGCTGATGAACGTTGTCTAAAAAAAGTCTAATAGTTTATATGATTCCAAAGCTCTTACAACCTTATACACATATAAGATATATACATGCCTATGCTTACAACAGCAAAATAACCAAAACTCACAACGACACTGGCCGAACAAATAAACTGTATCAAAATGATAAAAACGACAGCTCATTTTTGTGGTTTGCCACAAAAATACGTTTTATTATGTACGGCAACCTCATACTCTTTCTCTCCCTCGGAGACGCACGCATATTAACATACATGCTACTCCGATGACTTCATGCTTAACAAACAACTTGACCTATCACAAGTGAGGTAACGGGTTATTGTAAAAAAAAAAAAAAAAAACGTAAGTTTCACTGTTTTAGCCGAACACTTTTGCAAGAAATAATCCTACTCACAATAGTGTTTGCAGTACAAACAACGGACAAATATCTTGAAAAAAAAAATAAAAAAATAATTATATATATATATATATATATATATATGTATCTGATCGATGTCTTGAGGTGTGGCAACCGTAGTATAAGTGAAATAATTGCCCGTTGAATTATTAGAAACATAATGCACACCCGAGGTGTAACAGTGTAACCTCGCTTCGTGTCGTGACTGCTTCACCACCTCGGGTGGCCATTATGTTTCTAATAATTCAATGGCCCAGAGTCTGTTATTTCTTACATAATAAAAAAAAAAAAAAGAGTGGAAGAGATTATTGTGGAAGAGATTAATTGTGATTAATCATTTGACTGCACTTAATTATTAGCAATGTAGTTCACTATATATTATAAAAGTAAAGTTATAAAAAAAATTATTAGGAATTCTATTTTTAGAATATAATAGAGTACACTGTATGTCAAGCATCATGCATATATTTGCTTCAGTTTGGTTTATTTAAAATGTACATATTTGAGAGTAAAATTAATTTTTACTAATGTATTGAAGTAGCACAGCTACTCATCGTCAAACTTCTTATTAGCACAAACTGTAAGTTAATGAGGGACACGAAGGGGCTTTTCACTATTAATTGTAAGATACAGTATGACATGCACGGGTTAATTTTAACTTTTATTTCATATCCATATGACATGAAAGCTGTCCCTACACATTAATTTCCCCATGCGAGGTTAATGACGAAGTGCCATGAATCACACACAGCGCATAGACCTGTTATCTGCTTGATTATACGTGCCTTCACGTTAGACAATGGACAGCATGATGAGATCGGCCCGTCTGATTTCACACGACGCATCACATCCTGACCTCGGCGAGGAATGCAGAGACACAGACACGCTGCTTGAATCCTCCAGAATTAAGATTCATTCATCATCCCAGCATCCGTTCGCTCGCCCAAACCTAATCTGACACTCTCCCGCATCTTCGCCAGCAAAGAGTAACTGAACTTCTTTTCTTGTTTGTTTGTTCCTCCTGCTGCTCTCTGACCTGGGCTTCAGTGGGAGTACGATGATTCAGCCGAACATGTGAGTACATCACAGAACCCTGCAGCTGCACGCTTGATTTCATTTCACGAGACATCGTTTGCAAACATACACAAGCATCGCTTGCTGGCCTGTAGATCTTCATTAACTATACATGTGTATACATTTGTTGTCACGCAAAAAAAAAAAAATTATCAATACGCTTGCAGTTGAATGAAAGGATAAGATTGCATTCGCAGTCACAGAAACATGCAGTGAATAAAAGTTGTCTTCAAATTCATTGTTTTAAATAAAATAATTCCAGAATCAGCAATGATGCCTTTACACTCCCTTTATTATGCTAAATGCTACATTAATAATCCAGATGTATGAGTGTTTGCACCTGCAACAACACATTTATGCGTTTAGCAAATTCTTTTATTCAAGAAGAGCAAAGCACACAGTTTCTTTTAGTGAACCATTCCTGATGTGCACAGGCCCATTTTGCTTTCTTCTTTTATTCTGTGGGTTAATGCTCATGAGCAAACGTGTTCTTGACTTCTTTTTTTTTCCGAAAGCTTTTTGTTAAAAATGACTCGTGTCCTGCTGTTTTTTTTTTTTTCTTTTCCCAGGAACTGGTCCTCGCTGACCTGCACGCTGAGACCACGTACTCAGTGACAGTCGCCGCTTACACCACCAAAGGTGACGGAGCTCGCAGCAAACCCAAGCTGGTCACCACCACCGGAGCCGGTAGGTTCTTCAGAGTGATTTCTGCCTCTGTTGCCGTGGCTCGCTCGCTCCTCTCCCCTGCAGCCATTAAGACTGAATGCCTGTAATTGCCCTCGCGGTGATGACGGCGATTGTAATTCCACTCACCTACGGCTCTGACTTTGAAATGCTCGCAGGGGTTAAGGAAATAATGGAAAAATCTGTCAGGAAAATGGCAAAATAGACTTTTTCAAAAGAAAAGAATACTACGCACCGTCTCGATTATCACTGAAAGGCTCAAAAACGCTTATAAGTACAGGCGCCTTTCTGTTGTACCTCTAATTGTGCTGTTATTCAGCTCCTGAAAGGCCTTTTATTTCACTTTTGTCCTTGAGCGCACAGCTGTGAAAAGGCGCACAGTATCACTGTTGATTTCTATTTGATATTGTATCGTTACAAATTGCCAAACTCGCAGGGTTTTTGACTGGACAATTAGGAGAATAGATACAGCGGTGCAATGTTAAGAGGATTGCTGGCTCCAAAATTGTTCTGCTTTCAACTTCAGAGCATTTTACCTTGGATAGTTTTGTTTTAATTTGAAGAAAAACATTTCACATCCAAAAAGATGTGTTTTAACTTCCGTTTTAACAGTGTAAATGCTGGATTATTTATTTAGGTGTTCTATTCAGAATCTTTCTGTTAGATTGACTGTTGTAGGAGCAGGGGATTTGCAGGCAGGCGTGATGAAATATTAAAAACTTGTCGACTGGTAGAGATTTCAGTCTGCTTACATCGCACAATGAAATTGTAGCACTGCATCATCATGGAAATGTAACTTTTACATACATTTGAAGCTTTTTCAAGTGACTTTAAAATGCTCAAGTGCAACATTTGGTTACATTTTGTTACTGTTGATTGCGTCTTAATATCCTAATATACCTGCTGTTGACTCATTAATGCCAACCAATCAGCAAAAGAGAAAGAAAACATCACTCACTCTTGACTGAACCATTTTTGTAGTCATTGTTATGGAACTGAAGTGAATCAATGCAGAATTTGAACTGAGCACAATGAGATGGTTAAAAGCTGAAACTAAATTAATGGTCAGGACCCTTTAGTGTCACTTTTCGATGCGCAGGGTCTTCCATTCCTTGAATTTGTTTGCCTTGATTTAATGGTTTGCTTGTATTTGAAAGGAAAAGAAACGTCTACTTTCATTGGAGCACCTAACCCCACCCTAAACCTACTCACTTCTGAACAATACAAAACACAGCAGATATAAGTGCAGTCACAGGTATTTTTTTGCAAAAACTGACCATAAAAAGCAGCATAAAAATATTGCAAAAAGCCATATGGAGTCTTTATGCAAAGGAGAGAGATGTAAAACATACAGATGTAATCGCTAAAAATGATCCCACTCCGTTAACATGCTCGTATTTAATATGAAAAGATAGTCCTGTAGCATGATGCAATCACACACAAGAGCCAATAGCATTTCACAAACCAGGCTGACGTAAAGGCTGTCAGCAGTGTGTGAATATGTGCACAAACTGCAGCCTGTCATATCCTATCGTTTATTGCCGAATGATAGTTTTAGGAGCAGGGATTGAGTCAAGTGCTTGTGAATGGTTGAATAGTGTAATATAAATGAAACCGTTTACATTGTAAAATCACACTCCAACATATAGGCAATAAAGACAACATTGTTACCCAATATGTAATTTAATCATCATCAAATGGCATTCCTGCCAGCACAAACACTTATTGTTTCTTATTGAACGCCAAACGTTGGAATGTGATGAGTTGGGTGTATATGTTGGGTGACTCTAAACTGCTGTACGTTTCTCTGTATCGTCCGTCTGTTCTCAGTTCCGGAAAAGCCTCGTCTCATGGTGAGTCCGACCAACATGGGCACAGCATTACTGCAGTGGCACCCACCGACCAACACCTACGGCCTGCTGCAAGGCTACCGGCTCCGCTTCGGCCGCAAAGATGTGGAGCCCCTGACCGTCATCGAGTTCTCAGAGCGAGAGAACCACTACACCACCAAAGAGATTCACAAGGGGGCGTCCTACACTTTCCGCCTCTCCGCCCGTAACAGGGTGGGATTCGGAGAGGAGACGGTGAAGGAGATCACCACAACCGAGGACACTCCTGCGGGTTATCCACAAGGCATTGTAGCCCAAAGCAGCACGACTACTACCATCCAGGTCAGCTGGCAGCCTGTGGCGTTAGCTGAGCGCAACGGAGCCGTTATCAAATACGCCCTTCAGTACAAAGACATCAACAGTCCTCGTAGCCCCTCAGAACTGTTCATCACAGCACCCGAGTCCACCGTCACGCTGGACGGCCTTAAAGCAGACACCACGTATGATATTAAAATGTGTGCCTTCACCAGTAAGGGCCCCGGTCCTTACAGTCCTAGCGTCCAGTTCAGAACGCAACCCATCAACCAAGGTAGGAGGCTCGCAACACCCTCTCTCGCAACATCCGCCCTGTTTGCCTTCTCCTACAACCTTAAGTCACATGTTAGAAAGATTTGGGTTTTCAGAAGCAAATCAAATCAGAAAATGCCCCTAGCTTAGCTAGTTGAGATCAGTTAGCATCCTGCGGAGAGTCGATGGTAAGCTGCAGGTAAGGTTGGAGCTCTGGGCTAGTCCTCGTGAGGTAGCAGGCGAGGTGCTTGGCAGGTAAGGCTGACGTTGAGCTGCCTTCCTAAAAGGTGGTGAAAGCGAGCACTACTGATCTGTTTGTCTAATTCATCTGCCCCAACTTTCTTTTAGCAGTGTTTGCAAAAAATTTTCACGTGAGAGCTGCCATGAAGACCTCAGTGCTGCTGACGTGGGAGATTCCCGAGAACTACAACCCCGCGCAACCGTTTACGGTGAGAGACGCGGAAAAACTGTTAAAAACTGTTCACCCAAAAAAAAAAAAAAAGGTCATTAATTACTCTCTCATATCGTTTCAAACCTGTGTCACCATTGTTCCTTTTTGGACACAAATCAAGCTGTTTTTGATGAAATCCCAGAGCTCTCTCCCAACACGATCAAGGCTGAGAAATGTAGCAAGGAGATAATCCACTGTAATGTTACGAAGCGACGGGAATATTTTTGTACGCAACGTAAAAAAGATGAATGACTTTATTCCAGTCTCCTTTGCATCACCCTTTAGTGTCATTTTGGAGAGTATCACATACATAAACAGCATACACACGTTCTGTGTCAGCAGCACTCTTCACAGATACACAGCGTATGTTCATTACATTCAGATCAAAGCACACGCAACATATTTTCTTACATACTCTCTAAAATGTCGCTGTAGAGTGATGCAGTGGAGTCTTCTATAAAGTTGTTATTTTTGTGTTCTTTTGAGCACAAAGTATTCTCGTAGCACTGATATCATGAATTATCTTGATGATCTCCCTGCTACGTTTCTTAGGATCCTTACTGTCTGTAGAGCTCACAGATTTGATCAAAAATATCAATAATAATGTTTTCCGAAGATGACCACAGGTCTAATGGGTAATGACATGAGGGTGAGTAGTTCATGACAGAATTTAACTTTTTTGGGTGAACTATCCCTTTAACCTGCATGAGAATCTATCAAAGCTTCCCTTTGTATTATTGTACTATGTTTCTTTTTTTTTAAATCATTATATTTTAAGAATCTGTTGTTGTGTTTTAAAGAAGTACACTTATTTTGCTGTGTTGAATAAACACTGACACTCTTTACTAAAGCTCATGTAAAGAATCTGGATATCTGCGGTGTGTTATTTGACTTCACATGTTGCAAATGCCATTAAAGTATATTTTAGCAGTACTCTATATCCATAATTCAAAGAACACGTAAGTAATTATTCCGTATAAAAGTGCTACTTAAGTGAGTCAAAACAACTCCAGCTGTGTATTTAATATATATTTAAACTATAACATGTTTTAATTTAATTGCTAAGTGTATTTTATAAATTTTTCTGTAATAAGTACTCTTAATATGTAAAAATGTACATATGTGCCGTCTAATGCAGGGGAGCACTGTGAATCAATTCCGGTTTAATATTTGGCCAAAAAAGAAACACAATGCTGCCTAACTTTTAAAGCATCCCCTCAAATGCTGCTCGCTAGGCTTTGGGTCACTAGCTTTAGCTTTCACATTAAAACTGGTTAAAGTGTGGCGTGACGGTGGTTCTTCGTAGATCCTGTACGATAACGGACAGAGCGTGGAGGTGGATGGGAAGCTGACGCAGAAGCTCATCACTAACCTTCAGCCGGAGACGCAGTACTCCTTCCTGCTCACCAACCGTGGGAACAGCGCCGGAGGACTGCAGCACCGCGTCTCCACCATGACAGCGCCTGACATACTGCGCACCAAACCCTACCTGATCGGCAAGACCAACTCAGACGGCATGGTCACGGTCGAGCTGCCCACTGTTCAGACGGCTGAGAAAGTGAGGTGAGTGCCAGCTCTGAGATCATTCTGCTGCATCCATCTGACGTCTGTCTCAACACTACATATTTTAATCTTCTCCTATTTATTGGATCACATTTACTTCTTAGTCTTTCCATCTCAAGTGATAAAAGATTGTAAAGTTGTTTGTTTAACCATTTAACTCAATCTTTCTAATAGTTTTTAGTGTCAAGGACCACAATACTTTTTTTGGTTACAGGACCCTCAATGTCAGTTTAGTGAATCTTAAGCCCTATTCGGATGGAACTAGTTAGAGAAAGTTTTGTTTCACAGATGTAGTTGGTGATTTTAATCCTGTCCGAATCTGCCATGTCTGTGTTTTTCAGCTTAGTGGTCCTCTGAGAAAACTAATTGACTATTGACTATTGATTTAAATGAAAATGATCACAATTTAGTGTCACTTTAAAATTGGAAGTTTCAGCCTTAATGTTAATGTTTCATTTACAATAACATGTAAATTCATGCAATAGATAAATAAATAAGCCAGCAGATAAGAAGCTGAAATGTTGAGTTTCCGGTTTCAGAACTAGTAGAAATCTGAAGACTTTCCTCCTGGTTTTTGTGAAATGAACAATGTTTTAGAGCAATCATGTCATACAATTATCTGTGCAAGAGAGACCAAAAATGTCTTCAAATCAAATCTAAAGAACATCAATATGCAAAACCTTTATAGATGTTTGAACCGTATGTGCATTACACAATTTTTACATTTTTCAGTCAATGTTTATTTTAATTTTAAGTAATGGGTTTCAGTTTCAGTTCAATGGTCAGTCAGCCTTGGATTGACCGATGCGAGTGACTAGCAAACATTTTTGCCAGATTTGAGGCCGTGCTGGTTGAAAAATATTGTTGTGATTGTGAATATTATAGCTGTGTTGGATTACGGGAATTCTTAAAGAGCTGTCTGTCATTATTAAATGGAAAGTCGTCCCAAAAATGACAAATGCTTACACAGAGAAAGAGTTGCACAGACCACATCTGTATTCATTGCATGGGAAAGAGCAGCTAGCTTTCTTCAAGATATCTTTTTTGTGTCTCTTGAGAGAAAGAAAGTCATACGAGTTTAGAAACGATGGGAGTGAGTAAAAGCTAAATGTTGAGCTGTTTTTTGGTTAGTGTGTGTGAAGCGCGAGACTGAACCCAGCAGCGTGAAACTAGACTAAAGCGTGCTGAGGTTGGCAGGTTATTGATGTGTTTACCGAGGGTCGCTCTCAGTCGTCAAACATGCCGTTAATCCAGTGTCATCCCAAGTGGATTGGAAAGACCAGATTGATTGGAGCTAATCTTGATGGATGTCCTGACGCCGTCAACACAACCTTATAGACTCTGTCTGGCTCTCTCTGTAGGGGATACTACATCGTGGTGGTGCCGCTGAAGAAACAGAGGCCAGGAAAGTTCCTCAAACCCTGGGACAGTCCGGACGAGATGAATCTGGAGGAGGTAAGAGACGCCGGTCCACCGTTCAGACTCATCACATCACACATCAGGCAGCGGCTGTGTAAGGACATGATTCCCAGAGCTGCTATGAGCAGTTATTCCAGCTAATCTGCCCCTGCTGCTCATGGAAATGGGAACAAAAGCCTCTCCCTCTAAGCGAGAGATACAGGAAGTTTGCGTTATCGCTCAGCGTTAATTTTATTCGGAGTCAATTTTTGTAAAGGCTTTTCTGTGGCACACATTTTCCTCAGAATTGTGCCAGACATGCTGCCAAACGCTGCTCGGGAAGGGGCAGCACCACGCAGAGATCTGCGTTCTGATTGGCCGATGGCCTGAACACGCCCCTCCCCCGCCAGCTGGCCTGAGGTGCTTCTGCAAACCTAGTTACTAAAGAAAACATGAAGAAAACACACCGTCAGCACCGAGACCTACACCATTCCCTCAACATCACACCAAACTTCCACAGTGACATTTACTAGATGCGTGTTTTCCAGCAGCCGCAATGAAGAAAATAATATATATATATATATATATATATTCCCTCCAGCATACACACACACACTCAATTTATTAGACTGTCAATATTTGAAGTCGCCTGTTGAAAGTGGCTCAAGGGCAGAAGGACTGAAGTAGTCTTGACGGCTTGAACAGGATTGATAGAAAGCTTTATCAGAGCGCTGGCTCACAGCAAACACACCACGGTGGCCAAAATGATTAGACCACTAGTACATTCAGCAGCTAAAAATGGTTTTAAGACTGTTATTTTCTGCTGTAGTGTGTCAGTGTGTCCATATCAGTTTTCATTACCAAACACACATTATTCCATTAATTGTAATTATATAGTGATATTTTAGCAGAGCAAACTGAGACCAGAATCAATCCAGAAGAGCTGTGTTTCCAAGACCTCTCAAGAACGCTACAGCACTTTAGGCTGTAAAATGAGAATGATGTCATAGATGTTTGTTTTTTTTTGCTATTATTTCTATTAACTAAATTAAATCTACAGTCAGTGTGAGCATCTTTGTGTTTCTCAGGAGCTTTCTTAAAGTGTCTCGGAGACACGGTTCTTCTGGACTGAGTCTGTCTCCTGTTTCTTCATGTCATTCCAGACAGACTGATGACGATCAGATCTCAAACATCACACTGGATTATTACAATGAATGGCCAAGGACTTAAAACCATGTTTAGCTGCTGAAAACACTCATTTTGAGGAACACTGTAAAAAAATAAAAACTGAAAATGTACAAATAATAGGTATTTCATTTGAGCTCTGATCAGAACGTGTGTTTGTGTGCTGAACTGATCATTCATTTCTCTGCGTGTTTCTTATAGCTGTTGCGAGAAATCAACCGGACGAGTCGTGCTCTTCGCTTCCGTCGGCAGTTGGAGCCCAAGCCGTACATCGCGGCATATTTTCGTGATCTGCCGACCGAGTTCACGCTAGGAGACGCCAAGATGTATGGAGACTTCGAGAACAAACAGCTGCTCAATGGACAGGAGTATGTCTTCTTTGTTCTGGCAGTGCTGGAGATCTCCGACAACGTGAGTCGCTTTCTGCTGGCTTCATGATGGACAAATACCTAAAACACTAGATGCAGTTATTTGAGAAGGAAAACTGTGAATAGGTATTTTTTGGTGGATTAACTGCACAAAAGTAGTTTCAAGGACTGACTGTTCCAGTTCTGCCATTGTTACCTAATACTTGTATGAATAAATTGTGTTAATTGAAATAAAACTTGGCCCAGATTTATAGACAGGGCTTATAGTCTAAACCAGGATTAGGACATTTAAGTAATTTTTATAAATGTGCTTTAGAGAAAAAAAACAATACTTGTGTGCATCTTATGACAAAACAAAGACACTGACATGTTTAGGGATCAGTTGAAACAGCTCAGATTTACGTTTAGTCTAGGACTAGGCTTAAGCAAATTGTTAATATTAGAAACAAACTTTAACCTCAAAAGCGTATATATAAATTAGCAATGTTGCTTTGGGAACTAAAGTTACTAAGCACTAAAATTGCTAAAACTAAAAATCTATTTAAGTGCTTAAATGCGTATTCTATTATGTAGTAGTAAAATTATATCAAATTAAAATGAAAGCCAAAGTGGGCAAATGTAACTTGGAGAGGTTTTGACATCTGCTCTCTATTAGTTTTATTGTTAAATCAAAACAAAGCGAAACTAAACTAAAAAAGTAAATATCAGTGTTGGTAAAAGTTAATTTTACAAACAATGCATTACAATATTGCATCACTCCATTAAAAAGAAAACAAAGTAAGTTATTTAACACATGCATTACATTACATTGATTGGAAGGCCTTTCACAAACTACACTCACAGGGACAGGAACGCTGTCACTGAATAAAAACAGAGTAACTTGCATTTATTTGAAAAGTAACACAGATATTTCATTACAAATTTGAAGGTAGTATGTTACTTAGATATTTGAGGAAAGTAATCCGATTACATAACGTTTAACTCTGGTGATAATAATAATAATCTTCATATATTTACGTATAAAGGTCAGCATGAGAAACTGAATAATATCAGCACGCAGTTCTGCTGAAATGTGAGCAGCGCTACAGTCTCTCTGTCTGTCTCTCCGTCTGTCTGTCGGAGGGAAAGCCCTGAAGAGCTGTCAGGCGGGACTGTGAGATAAACGCCTTCCCTTTAATAGCAGCAGAGTCTTATCAACTGCACTGCAGAGAGACAGACACACACACACACACACACACACACGGAGCTCTGTGAGCAGTGAGACAGTATTCAGTGAGCTGCAGGTCACAGTCAAGCTTGGAAACACAAAGAAACGCAGTAGAGCTGGACTCAAACCTCATATTACTGCCTACAACCACAATCACTGTTCTCCATGTTTTTCATTGCTCTAAACAGAAGACACTCCTTTTTAAAAATAATCCCAAACTTTTTATGTCTGTCTGAATATGAAGTGTTTGTGTGTGATGTGTCTGTTTATGTGCTTCTGCTGATGATTTCAGAGTAAATTAGATGCTAATCACTGAGTGTAGTTTGTAACTCACATCACTGAACACAACCCAACACACACTGATGAATATTACATTAATCAGAGTCATAACAGGATTTCAGACCTCTGACAGTGTTTTTATATGATCGTATTTATATAGTTCCGTTTAATTGTTTCTGTTAATTGTTTCCAGCACGTCAAGGCTGTTTGACTCTGTGCTTGAATAATAATACGCTGCCATTGATTGCGAGGAAGCGGCTTTAAAGAGACGCTCCCTACATTAGCCTGAAGCATATCATTACGTGTGTACAATTACATGTGAGATTTATGCAAGGATAGTTTAATGCATGCGAACGTGGAACAGTTTTGTAGTAGTTCCTCCTCAAAGGCACAAATTAGACACTTTACAGATCAAATACCGAACTCTTTTGTTCTGCTGAATAATTCATGCCTGTGCTTTAACAAAACGTTAGTCCATTGAAAACGCATTGCTTTAAATACAGTTTCTGCTCTTCATACAAACCCAGGGACACCACAAAAAAAAAAAAAAAACATGCGGTGGTGTTTTTTCGTGCAGATGCTGTACTCTGCGAGTCCATACTCCGATCCGGTGATGTTCGCCGATATCGACCCGCAGCCCATAATCGATGAAGAGGAGGGTCTGATCTGGGTGGTGGGGCCTGTGCTAGCTGTCATCTTCATCATCTGCATCGTCATCGCCATCCTGCTATACAAGAGGTAGAAACCGTGGAGAAACACACACACATCATCTGTTACACCACACACACACACACAGACACACAGACACACATATATATATATATATATATATATATATAGAGAGAGAGAGAGAAACTCAAGTAATAAGTACAGTGGGGTTTTATTAGCTTTAGCATTACGCAAGTGACTTCCTTTCTGAGGTATTAGGGTGAAAGATTGTAAAAGCAAGCTGATCATCAGAATACCCATAACTGTTGAATTATTCACGAAAAGAGCAGGAACATGTGTTAAGAAAGTAAATGGAGTCAATTTGGATTTAATGTTGACTTTGTGTGTGTGTTATTCATTGTAAATATCAGTGCTATAATCTGTGGTGCTCATTTGAATATAGACTGATCTGATCATCCGCTGTAAATTACAGTCAGGCATTGAGCTGAACATCTATCGTGATGAGGTCCTTCATATATCCAGGGTTATTTGATGTCTTCTGATGGCAGATTTATTTGTTAATCACAGAATCAATGTCACGGGCCCATGCACACAGCTCATAGTGTAATATTACAATGTCAACAACACAACACACTCGCTGCCCGTGATGCAGAACAAACAATCAGAAACAAAAGAGTTGTCAAGACATGGACACAGAACATCCACAGTGGAAAACCTGTCCACATCAGGAATAAAACAGATCGCTAGTCCTGAAAAAACGTATAGTATGTACAGGTACTGACATAGAAAACAGCTATTTTAAATTGCAATAATATAGAAATATTTGCACTGTATTTTGACCATAATAAATACAGCCCTGGTGAGCACAAGAGACTTCTATCAGAAACGTTCAATCCTGTAATCACAATCTTTTGATTAGAAGTGTATTCTCACTATTTATTTTATTAGGTTTACTCATCAGATTGATCAGGGTTTCTCAAACCGTTTTGGAGTAAGAGCACATATTTACAAACTTGTTCTCTAAAGTAATTCTTAAGTCATTTTATGTTTTAAATAATATATTCAAGACACATGAAATTATTTGAGAGACAAGACTTTTTAATTAACACTTTAATTATGTAATGTCACAATAAATATGTGTCATATGTGTTTTAAAAATATCGTATCAGCCAAAAACTAACAAATGCAAAGTCATTCCGAGTTTTGTCAGCTGCGATGAGGAGATCTGTGTTTGTCTAGTGAACTAACGCTTTGTTCTCCCTCCCTCGCTTCCACTGGAGCAGTCAACCCGACAGGTGAGAGCATGCAGAAGAGCTGTAGCTGAGACACATGCAGTGGTCACAGAACCAGTCACATTTGAATGTCCAGCACGAACATGCAAGCTTGACCTCTTGCAGTACTGCGCTCAAAACACCGTTTTGTCCTGAAGTATATGATGTATTTCTTTCAGGAAAAGGGCAGAGTCAGAGGCCAGGAAAGGCAGTCTGCCCAGCGGTAAAGAAATGCCATCCCATCACCCCACAGACCCCGTGGAGTTACGCCGTCTGAACTTCCAGACTCCCGGTAAGAGCTGCCGACCACAATCCTCCTCATCCTCGCCATCAAACACAAACTGTCAGCCAGCTCATTGAGTCAGAGACAGGGTGTCCTAGGAAACTTCCAAAGATTTTGATTCTAACTCTTTTAAATGAAGTGAAGATTCTAGGCGTGGATGTGTTGCACTTGAGAAGCGCTTCCCAACCCTGTTGCCCTAAACAATGCATATTTTGGATGACTCCATTATTTGACATGCCCAGCTTTAAGGGTCTGATGAGTTGAATGTGAAATGTTTGATTAGAGAGATGTGAAACATGTGCATTCTTGGGGGATCAGAATTGGGAAACCCTGGGCTACAAGTTCCAAAGCCTAGTGAGCTGCCTACAAAGACAGCATTCATAGGTGCACTGTGGACTTGAAGGCTCCTCAAAATCCATTCAGCAACATTGTGCTTACAAAATGTCTAATTTTGGTCAAATGTAATGGCAGTCTTCAGAGAGGCAGTCGCAGAAAGCATTGTGACAAGCTCAGTAAATATGTCATCCATAAGCAAGATAAATGTTGATTAGGTCTGTCAATTTGTGTGGCGCTGCCTGTGTGGTATATGTCTAATCAGGGACTCAAGAGGATCAATTTGAGATGCTGCCTATATAGACAACAAGACTTCTCAGTAGATTCAGGAACATGCCGGTGGTCAGCTTGTAGAAAGCTCAGAAACACAGACTTGAATGAGTCAGTGGACACAAACAGACCTGTGTGTAGAAAGGTCAAAGCAGTGCTCAGCATATTAAAGCTTAATGGAAGGCTCTTTAAGCCATATGGAGATAGAGATACAGAGACACACCTCTTGAGGAATTGCAGAGGACAGGTGGCTTCCGGACAGACAGAAGGGTAAAAGATCCCTCCGGACTCTGGGCCTGCGAGTTCCTCGCAACACATGCATAATGGCTCTGTGAGTTTACCTGAAGAGCGAGGGCTGTGGCCAACCAAAGCCAGCTGAAGAAAACCGTGGGGATATATATTCAAGCCAGTGGCTCTCAAAACCTCTGCCATTGATTGTATATTCAGACATGCGCGCACACATACACATGTAGACCGTTGTGTTTGAAAGCAGCGGAGTGTGAACGAGCCGTAGAGGAATGTGGGAATTGTCGAGCAGTGAGCGGCTGCTCCCTCCTGACCTTGGTAAACAAGGTGAAGTTCGCTCGGTTCTAGAGCGGCGAGCCGTGAAGACCTATAGATTTATTTTCTGAGGGGCAGAACAGCGGTGACAACAGTTGCTCCATTAGTTTCTCAGAGGAGAACCTGGGTGCCAGCGAGACCAGCTCTAAACACACTGAATCTGAGTCCATCTGTCTGTCTGTCAGAAACAGCTGGACTGCAAGAGCAAGACAGATGGACTGGAGGGAAACTGCTCACCTTTCTGTTAAAAATGGCTCAGAACAGCTTTTGCTACCAAGCTGTGGCTGGTTGCATGAACTGATTAGTCTAGCCGTTCAAGTTTGAATCCTGATGACTCTCAACTTCTGTTCAGACTAGTTTAACACTCGGTCTTAACATAGTGGCTGTGTTTATGCGTCTGGCTCCTGGCTGGTCTTTGATGGCTTTAAAAGCAGTCAGACTTTGTCAGTGTATATTTTGTATTGTACAATATGCAAATATATATTATTGTGTATTGTATATTTTGTTGAGGGATCAATTTTAGGCTTTTGAAAGCAGGCAAGCGTGACCACAACTTTTTCTGGGAAGTGTTGCACGGATGAGCACCTGTTTACCTAACAGAAAAAAAACGGCTTAAACCATCCTAAGGTGGTCTTAGCAGGCCACTAGCCCAGTTTGCATGAGACACGACTAAATAGTACACTATTGTAAATAGTACACTATTTAGTGCTTTTGAACACTCGTCAAGAGGTCAACCTGGGAGACGAGCAAAAGCGAGCCCAGTCAAACCACCTCAGGCTGGTTCAGGCTAGGTTTTCTTCTTGAACCATTCCTTAAGTGCCCAAGGAATTGTTAATGTTGCTGTTGAACTCGATTCCCATCCTTGCACAGCAGCGCCGTTCCTTTTTATTTTCGCCAGAGTTGCAAATGTGGCGGGGTTCTCCTTCACGTGTCGGGTTTGCATTGCAGCATGGTTTGGAGAGCGATGTTCCATGCACTCAATCCTCTCAGCGGCTCTTTATTAGCAGACTCGCGCCCCTCTTTCGCAAACAGCCTCTTAGAGAAGCTTTGGATCCTCCATTTTCCCTTCAGGCAGCCTGAGCGCAGCTCTCGACAGCTGAAGATCCCTCTCTTCAGCAAGAACGGCCTCTGCATTAGCCCTCCTCTCTTCAAACCCTTGATGCCATCGTGCGGTCACTCCCCCCTCCTCCCCATCTCAATTTTCATCTTGAGGGTGCTTGATGTCGCTCCGATGCGTTTCTGCGAATGGCAGTTTCATTGTCACCGCGGCTGGTAATGGGTCTTGAGAGGCGGTGGATGGCAGCTCTCTCCTGCTGCCTCCATTAGCTAATGCCCTCTTCTATCAGCCCAGAGATGAAAGAACCGCAGCACCACGTCCAAGCGTACGGCCTCTTTTTCTGCGGCACGCAGGCTGTTGTTATGCAAACCTGTTATCAGAGAGCAGCTTCTGCTACTCGACTATTCAAAGCGTCCTCTGCAGTGCAAACACAAACTCTCTTGCAGACACGCGCTTTCTCTGCGAATTTCACTCCTGAAGTCCCTAGAGAACAGACAAACATGCGCATGATAAAGTGCACGCCATCTTCTCTGTCCTTGTTACATTTGTGGCTTTTTTTTTTCTCTCGGTTTCCCTACCGAACGTGTTATCCTCATTTCCGCATGTTTGTCGTCTGTTAGCCGTTAGCATGTGTGAATTCGTTTTCACTAACAAATGAACTTAGCGATGGCGTTGTAGCATCGTTTGCAAACTGTCATTTCAGACTGTTTCTACTGTCTCTTTTTTTAGTTCCGATAGCAACCGATCACCACATTTGCTTGTTTTAACGTCAGCTAGTATGATTTATCCCCGTCCCCTTTTCCTTTGCAGGTTCAGCCACATCGGTTTACCCCAGTAACCTCCATTTGTCAAGTTAGTCGTTCTTGTTTCTACATATGCCACTGTGTCTGTTCATTTCCTTCACTTCCTGTCTGGACTGACTCATTTATTTACGCGTTCATCTCCTCACACCGCTTTGCCTCATGCCAGTGCAGGAGGCGGGGTTTGATATGCCGCATCCTTTAGACTCATCACCGGCTCAAACTTTAATATCCAGCCCTTAACGTTCTACTCTATTCCATTTTTCCACCATGTTTCCCGCCATGTTAACGCTTGCGGAAGAATAACATTCCTCTCTTCATTAGGAATGCTCTGTGCGGCTTCTGTGTCCATTCTCTTCCAGCATGTGGCTGCTTCGTTCAATCATACAGGCCGAATAAAACCCTCACATCCTCCATCCTCTATTATGCCCATCTATCAGCATAGGCTCTGATGCGCTAGCGCTCACGCCGGGACTCTTTGTTTGTCTCCTGTCTGCAGGGATGGCCAGTCACCCTCCCATTCCGGTCATGGAGCTGGCCGATCACATCGAACGCCTGAAAGCAAATGACAACTTGAAGTTTTCGCAGGAGTATGAGGTAATGGTCAGCCATTTCGTTACTTTCTGCATGAAAAAAGCTGTTTTTGCGCCCCGAGATATTTCTGCTGCTTCTGCTCTAATAACAGTTGTTTTATTTACAGAAGATAGGAATGGTAATACATAATAGCAATAATAATAATAATAATAATAATATTAATAATTCAAATGTTTACACTTTTTTTTTAAATTCATAATTGACTTTTATTAGTTATTCTGGACATTTGATTGCAGTTGTCTTGTACTTACAAATTGCAGTTTCTACCAGGTAAGATATTCTGTAACATGAATTAAAAGTGGCAGTTGTTAAAGGAACTGATTACTTTAAGGAACATGATGCTAGGGTATGTTTGAAGTTTTATTTGTTAATGTATTTTAAGCCATGTTTTAAATGCTTGTGAGTGCTGTTGGATAAAAACTGCTGATTTAAATACTTGTGTTTTGTGGTTTTCCTATACAAATGCAATCATGAGCATATTTTAGTGAAATGTTAAAAATGGTCATTAATTTGAAAGTGTCTTAGGTGGTGATCAACTTCTCCAGCATAGTTTGAGATGATCCAGAATATCACAATGTCCATGATCATTGTCACTTATTTAGATAAGATATTTGGTTATTCAACTAGAAATAGTGTAGAGAGAGTTCTCATTGGCCAGTTCTGTATTTAAATATGCATCAGAGTTGAGTCTCTTCTGTAAGAAATCACAGAGAAGGTACATTTTAACTTTCTAAAAGGCATTCCCAGATAACACGACTTGCTTCTGCCTATTTTATTAACTCCATCAGCTGGATCGTTTTATGAGCAAAACATGCTTAATAAACGTTGTTTATAGTAAGTGGACATGGCAACCTTGCTCTGCAAAGCAGTCTTACGAACATAAACAGGATGGCTCTGTTGATGACGGTTTAGTTAAAATTGGTCAACATAACAAAGTCCTGATTTACTAAACGGGGCAAATTAGTGTTAGAGCACAATTTTATAGAAAGTGCTGATAGGAGGGGACATTCTGCGGGTGATTTACTGACGAGGTGCAGATTAAACAACATCATCTTCAACATCATCTCATTTTCATAATGACCAGCGCAATCAAGAGCTGCCTGCTTTAAGACATGCTTTTTGGGCATTAAATAATGCCTCAGATACCTGTGAAATGATGAGTGCAAAGCTCAGTAAATCGCGTTGCATGATTAATTTAAATACTCTCCTCCCATAATGTTACAGATCGAAAGGCAAAGTCCTACAAAAGCATATTCATTAGAGTGAGTCGCAAAATTAACCCATGCTAGTTCCCCACTGTGTGTAAATACTTTTTAACACCAAATGAGGGTTTGTGCTTGTGCAAGCTTACAGTAAATCTTAATTATTATTATTAAAATGACATTTTTAACACAATAAGGTTAATTAGTTAACTACTTTAGTTAACATGAATGAGCAATACTTCTACAGCATGTATTAAACTTAATTCATGTTCATTTAATGTAAATTGATGTCATTTAATGTAAATTCTTACGGTCAAACATTATGATTACTCATTACTCAATGAATTTTCATTTACTAATATTAACATATATTAAATACGACAATGAATGTAATGTTAATAGTTCTTTCATGGTAATTAATACATTAGCTAGCATTAACTAATGGAACCTTAACAGTAAATTGTGAAGTGGTGCCATAATTTTCCTGTTTAAATCCCAGGTTTTTAATTCTTTTGGAAAATATGTACAATTTCAAATGGTATGAAAGTGAATAGGTGACTGTTTATCAACATTTTTACTGTCAAGTCAAGCATCGCTATGACTGTTCCTCAAACCGGCTTAAAAACAATCACCCTGGCAACCGCATAGCAACGTCTAAATGTTGGACGGCTCTGATGCGCGCTCACAGACGTGATTGTATCACATCCCCCGCCGTATCTGACGGCTGTCAGTCATCGCTCCGGTGTAGGAAAGGTCAGGGAGGATGTTTCTGGAAGTAATCCCCTTATCTCCGCCGGCGAGATCGCAGGGCAGAACACGAGTCGGTTTGGTGATGTGTTTCGAGCCCCCGTGCATGAGGTCAGTCGTGGAGCTCCGCCAAAACGCCTGCCAGGCCTGAGCTTGTTCTGGGCCGCTATTGCCTGAGCAAAGAAGTCATTTCAGCAGCACAAAGAAGCGGGCGAGTTCACGAGCCATGTTCCAGCAGATTTGGGCAGAATGACGCGGCTTAACTGGAGATTTGTCATCTTTAGCGATGCTTTATGGCGCGGCGCAGCGACTCGCCCTGACAGAAAAAAGCCACCGCTGTCAATTTACACTTCTTCATTTCTAGGCCCGAGTTACGCAAACAAGCACCTAAAACAGCAGCCTCTCCTCGTCTCTCTCAGCTATACGTGTCGAATGTGAAATATCTGCTCCGGCTATTGACAGTCTCTCAGCGTTTGTCGTTTTGCTATTTCTGCGTGTAATTTGTCCAAGTGGGGCTGCGATTTGTTTGCAGTCGTCTGCTCTCGTTTGAAAGGGCACATCAGTGGACAAAAGCGGCGTTTGAAAGGGAGCACATCTCTGCGTGATCCTTTAAAATCTATTCAAGGCATGAAGACATTACTTTCCCCTCTTCGCTTACGGGACCAATTTTCATTCATTCAACGCTCCTCTGAAAACTGTAATTTGAAATTTGTCAACGCGGAGAGCTGGGCTCGCAGGCAGATGCGTATCATCTTTTCATTTTCAAAAGACACTGCGGAGACTGAATAATTTCATTATTAAAGTAAATGGGAAAAAATTGCAAACGGCACATAAGACTGACGCTGAGGTCATATTGTGCACAAAAGCTCTTTCTGCAGACTTGTCCCGCTCTTTCAGACCCACACCTGCTTTTAAGAAGCTCAGTGCTCAAACCTGCAATCGCCTGGCTTCCTGAAGAAACACAAAGAGGAGTGTCAGCATCGGGAAGATCACACCATTCACTCACTCACTCACTCACTCACTCCGTGATATCTTTATATTTTGTCAGCCCGTTTTATCGATTAGTTATTAATTCACCTTTCTTTCTTTATTTCTATTAATTAGTTTATCATTCATTCATTCATTTGTCAATTTCTTTATCTCTGTCTGTTTCATGCATTCATTCATTTTTTTCAGTATTCATCCACTTTTAAGCCAGTTATCTATAAATGGATTATATATGCTTTCATTCATTCACCTATTAAAGTGTTGCATGCATTTACTTTATTTGTTCTTTTTATAGATTGGTTAGATTCATACTTTAATTTATATATGTATTAACTGGTCCATTCATTCATTCACTCAATGATATCTTTATTATTTTCAGTGCATTATATATATATACATTGATTATTCATTGATTCAATTTCTTTCTTTCATTCATTTGTCCACTTTTTTTCGTTTCATTCATTAATTTTATCCATGTGTTAGTTCATTTAATTTCCATTTTATTATATATATATATATATATATATTATTATTATTTTTTTTTTTCATAAAAGGCTTATAAATGTATTCATTCAATATTTTATTTATTTGTCAGATATTCATCATGTCTTTTTTTTTATTATTGAACTCCTAAGTGATTAATGTCATGGATGTCAGGTCAGTTTCGCCCAGCAGCAGCGTTTATTTCTCGCTCGATGACGTGTTACAGTCGCGCTCTATTAATACAGATGGTGAAATCTGATCATAGTCTTTCTATTTCAGACGGATATAATAAGCGTGAGACGCTCAGAGTATGTTGAGTCGGAGCCAGCAGTTAGCTGCGTCTGTGTGAGTGTGTTTAGCTCTGATGCTAACGTGAGCTCATTAACACAAGCGTTAATCCATATTCCTCTTCTCTCCTCAGTCCATTGATCCCGGTCAGCAGTTCACGTGGGAGCACTCCAACCTGGAGGTCAACAAACCAAAGAACCGCTACGCAAACGTCATCGCCTACGATCACTCCAGGGTCCTGCTCTCGGCCATCGATGGTACGCTCATCACCGTCTGAACAGCCTCAAAACAACATATATATATTTTTTTATTTCCTATTCTATATGTCTATTTATTTATATGTTTTTTTTTTTTTTTTTTTTTTCATTTTAATGGAAAATCAAGCACCAGATTTTTGCAGCATTACACATTCATACTGAACTGATGAGCAGTTTTCTCCATAAAAAACAATCCCAAAATAAAATATCTAATTTCCCTTCAAACTGTGTTAAATGACAGGTTCCCCCGTGAACAATGACACAAATAAATGCTCATCTGCCGTGTCCAGCCCTGATAAACGCTCTGGCTTTGTGTTTTCACGATGACAAATGAAATCCACATCAACCTCCAGCGGCCCTGTGTCTGTCTGTGTGTGAGAGTGTGTGTGTGTGTGTGTGTGTGTGCAAGAAATATTGTTTTCTTATCAGCACATTAACAATTGATTTAGACAGTTTCAGTTCACAATTATTTTTATCACAATTTGTAATTTCATTATTTATTTATTTATATATATGTTCAGCTTTATTATTATTTGAGTTTTAAACTTAATCATTTGTTTAGCAGGTGTAGTTTAGTTTAGGTGTTAAGCCAGTACTTACTAGTTTTAGTACTAATATTGTTTTTTTTTTCATTTTCGCTTTATTTCTATTTTTCTCACGATTCTCGCGATGCTTCTCAAGTTAGTTAATCATG
Organism: Enteromius unitaeniatus; assembly: GCA_032359435.1. Classification (NCBI taxonomy): domain Eukaryota; kingdom Metazoa; phylum Chordata; class Actinopteri; order Cypriniformes; family Cyprinidae; genus Enteromius; species Enteromius unitaeniatus. Next base: position 28,394,632 of record JAUMHI010000043.1, read on the forward strand.
ATTTAATTATGCTTATTTATTATTATTATTTTCATTTGATGTATTTATTTATTTTTTGCTTTGTTTGTGATGTATGAATGTAATTGTCGTCGGCTCACAAGGTTAGGGAACAGAGTTGTAAAATATACGCAAATATACGCTGAACACACACACACACACACACACAGATCTGTTCAGTACTAATTTTTTTGATATCCGGTTATCATTTTGACCTCTTTTGTCTATAACAGAGAGAAGGAAATGCAGGATTAATTGTCTTTTGCTACGCTGTCAGTCACAGAATGAAGGCGAAAATGAAAAACATAGAGTTTTTAATTTATTTATTAACTCGGAGTAAAATAATTCACCTGGAGTGGAGACGGGGGCGAGGGAACGGCGGGATGAGTTTTATCTCTCCGCTGCACGCATGAGCCGAGCTGTCAGACGTTTAACAGCAGAAATCAAGCCTCGCTCCAGATTTCTCACACGTCTTCACTGACTTTCACACAATAAACACTATAAACTCAAAGATTCGTTTGAAATAGGATTAGAATGAAGTGTGTGCTCAGACCTTTGACTGCTGTGAAACGGTCCTGCTTCGCTTGAATCGCTTTTTAGAAACAATCGGATGATAAATGGAGACAAAATATGCTTTAAGTCTGTAAATGAAAGTCATTTGAGCGACGCTCATCTGGAGAACATTCAACATCTCCATACGTACCTCGCTGATTAATCACTCCATGTTTTCTGAATCTTATGGTTACAAATGCAATCAAGACATTATTTTATTAAATGCGCACTATTTTACATGAGCTAATATTTTTCTCAACACCGGATGAAGTAACACTTATTATTAATTTTGTTGATATATTAGAGTTAATATAGGGTTTCTGCTGAGAGGATTTGGGGTTTTCTCTTTATATAGCATACAAAATGCTGTATAAATATGACCAATCCCTTCAGAATCTAGAGAGGAGTTAAACTGTAAGGTCTGGTGTGTGTGAGATCCATTTAAATCATTAGAAAAAGCTACAGAGAAAGCGTATTAAAATAAACACTCAAATGAGTATTCTGGATGTTGAATGAAAACATGTTTAGGAAGCGAAATTGACCAGCGGGCCAAAAACACCTGAGCTACATGCTAAACACACACTAATTCTACCCAGAAGTCAAAGGGTTCTGCTGTGTTTTGCAGGTATTCCAGGCAGCGATTACATCAACGCCAACTACATCGACGGCTACCGGAAGCAGAACGCTTACATCGCCACTCAAGGAGCGCTGCCCGAGACCTTCGGAGATTTCTGGAGGATGATCTGGGAGCAGCGGAGCGCTAACATCGTCATGATGACCAAACTAGAGGAGAGATCCAGGGTACGACTTACATCACTGATCACCTGACAATCGATTGGCTCACACCGATTCCAGCCACAGCCAATCAGAAGAGCTGTTCGTTAAACTAATATCTATCAAATATTATTTATAAAATATACTTCGCTGAAATATCTAGATGTAAATATTTTAAATCATATGACAATGCCAACACTGTATAACTGACAATTAAAATAAGTTAATTATGAAATAATTATGTTAATCGTGGGATAGTCATTAAACGGCCACACATTTTTAAGGGGAAAGAAATAAAAAAGGAAATATAAGTCTTATAAACCTCAATGTACAAAAAAGGAAATACTTTGCTGAAGCTGGTATTCATGTAATATCTATTGGCAAATAATTGACAAAATCACACAAACCAAGTAATGTCATACATTTTAGTAATACGGTTGGAAAAAAGTCATAGAAATAGAAAATAAAACAGCTGAAATAAGAGTTTCTCCTCCTGAGGGTTTTCTGACGGTAAAGCATCTCAGGACTTATGTTTGGAAAAACTGAAATGTTTCCAAACAGGTTGAATATATTTTATCAAACTGATTATTGTTCTAATTAATATCGCAATCCATGTCATCCTCAGTTTTTACAGGTTTCACCCACAATTTCACTTCCATCCTTTCCTCATTTGCCCCATTGATGTGTGTGTGTGTGTTTCTCAGATTCCTTCTCATTTCTTCTCCAAGGCGAGACTCATGTCGTCTTTAGCTGACATTATGAGCTGCAGAACTTAAATGCATGCCTTGATTCCCGCTGCATTTATGAATCCTTCAGTGCGTGAATCTGTGGCCTGATGCTGCTGTAAAGACCCGAGACACACTGCACTAGTTTGGGGGATGTCTCAGCTTTGCATTGGTTGTTCTGTTATTGGTTCTCCGCTCACATCTGTACTGGTGAGGGTCGGCGGTGATGTGATTGCTGGAGATAGTAATTATACCGTCTGTCACTCGCTGCTGTGTTGAGAGTCCACTGTCAGCTTCATCAGAGTGTGTGTGTGTGTTTCAGGTGAAGTGTGACCAGTACTGGCCAAACAGAGGGACGGAGACGTACGGACTCATTCAGGTCACTCTGCTGGACACAGTGGAGCTGGCCACGTACTGCGTCCGGACATTTGCACTTTACAAGGTACAACACATTCAGTCGTCCTCACATCGTTGCAGAGCTCCGGAAAGCATTGTTTTTTCGCTGTGAATGACGGTGTTTTGGTGTCGTGTCTCTAACAGAACGGCTCCAGCGAGAAGCGTGAGGTTCGACAGTTCCAGTTCACGGCGTGGCCGGATCACGGCGTCCCGGAGCATCCCACACCGTTCCTGGCCTTCCTGCGCAGGGTCAAGTCCTGCAACCCTCCGGACGCCGGGCCCATGGTGGTGCACTGCAGGTCTGACCACATATTAGTGCTCTCTAATGATTCATTGTGATTAATCGTATCCAAAATAAAAGATTTGTTTACATAGCATATGGTCTATAATGTGTATATATTTATTATGTATACAAATAAATACATTCCTGCATGCGTTTATATAAGAAAAATGTTTGAATATACAAATATGACTATATGAATATTTTCAAAAAATATACTGTGTGCATTTATATATTCATAATAAATATCCATAGTACACATACATGTATAATTTACACAAAAACGTTTATTTTGAATGTGATTAATCGTTTAACAGCACTGTTACATATACATGCACACTGTCAAATTAAAATAAACGGTAAAAACAGCTGCCGTGGTTGCTGGAATTTGACCGAATATTTTAACTGATATAATGTTCATTTGCCCACCTATTAATGATATTTCAAAATGTTACAGTTTTTACTGTATTTCTGATTGTATTTTTAAATGTAAAATATTCCTTGTTTCTGATTTAAGAACGAATGTTATGTCAAATATTTGATGAAAACAGTGTGTCTTACTGAAAAAAAACAGATCAGTGATTGATCCTAAGTTTTACCCACACACTTCCATGAGACTCGACTGTGCGTCTCTGTACAAACAACATGATTTCGGTGCATGGCAGAACATGAGGCTCTCGCGCATTTATGGAAAAGCCAGATATGAAACCATCTGTTAAATTCCCCTCCAAGCGAAAGCGGCACAAAAACATCAGGCAGAGTAAGGGATGCAAAAACGACAAGCCACGAACCTCCATCGGAAAACTGCCAGATAGAAAACAAGGATTAGTAAACCCTTAAAAATAACACATACGGCAGTTAATTAGAGCTCCCAGCGGAGCGCTTGAAATTGAAAAATCCTTATTTCCCCTCTTTTCTGTGGCCGGCATGCACACTGAATGCGGGAATTAATATCATTTATTGGGACGGAGACTTTGAATTCCTTTCGGCTCAGATCAGATAACGGCTCGACAGCGAGACTTTAATCCGCACCAAACACCGTCCCCCTCCGCCGGCCCGTCTGACCAGTAAAAAAAAGCCTTTCTTTCATTCCATGGCGTGTGTCAGAAAGTTGACACATCCTTGGGCTAGAGCAGGGAAGTTTTAAGCCCTCAGGATCACGTGAGACAGGAGATTATATATGTGCTGTTTGTCAGGCCTAACAAAAGATTGCTCCTCCTCCAGCGCTCGTGGGTAATTAACCTCGCCTGCTGCAGGATGAACATCAGATTGCATGTGCTTTATGCTTTTGCTGAAATCCGCCCAACAGCATGCAATCGATGCTGATAGTGAGTGTGTGTGTGTGGGGGGGGCAGTAAAGAGGGCATTTACCGCTGTCACCTGTAACCCGCGGGTCGCCGCCGAAGCGTACGCAGTCAGCCGTTATCGCAACAAAAGAGAAAGTCCATCCAAGCGCATGATTGAATGTCACGGAGGTCACCGGACGGACAGACGGAGAGTTCCTGAGTGGCAGGGATTTCAGGAGTATGTATGAGCTTGTCAAAAACACGTCCTCGTCATATTTCAGTCCAAACAAAGACACTGATTTTGCATAAAGCAAATGAAGCCTTGCTATTTCAGGGCTGGTTTATTACAGGAAAGGACTGCAGGCAGTTTTTCTTGGCTACAAACATTTTCATTATTATTACCCCCTTTAAGAATATGACAACACGCCATCTCGAAAAACACCAAACAATAAAACAGTAAACAAACACAAAAAAGATCAAAAATCATATCAAAGCAAATCAAAATAATGGGAATTAATGCACTATAATTTAAGCACATGTGACAACTTTGCACTGTAAAAATGTGACATCTTGCTCTGGCGTTTATGAAAATTGCTTTTGTTCTTGAAAACCTCAGTTGAAATAGTTCAGAGCACAGATTTCACACAAATAAATTAGAGTTTAAAACAAAACCACCGCTTAGGAAAACAAACACCAGCACACCCATGAGTTCATAAACTGGTGCAAATTCATTCGGTATTTAAACATGACAACGATAAAGACACAGAGAAACCATATCATTGGAATTATTTTCAGAACCATTTTTCCAGCTGATGAACAATACATTGACAGCCAATCAGAATTTTGGAAACTTTAAGCACATGTTAGTCAAACTTGTGTGTGCGGTAGAGCTGGTGTTTGTGGGCTCAAGTGTGTCGTTGATTAAGAATTCTCTCTTCGTGCGGGAAGAGCACTAATGTGAGTGTTTGTGGAGCTCTGGTCTTAATGAAGGGCTCTGATCTCAGGTGTTTTATAGAGAAGTGCCTAGAGATGACGTCAACGGCTGCACTTCAGGAAGTTAGCAAAGCTTTGGCCTCTTCAAAGTGAGGAAAGAGGAATGTAGATAGAGGCTTTTAGAGTCTGTAGATGGAGGTTAGAGAGGCTGAGAGGCTAAATGGAGGGGTTGTTTTCCTCTGATAGCGGGCACAGGTGTACGCCGATCAAGAACAGCTTCATCCACTCCAGAGTCTCTGCCATTAAATACTGTTTGAGCAAACGGTCTGCCTTCACCACTGAATGTGACGCGGCGCTCACTGTCAGCCGTGTCCCATTGTTTTCACGGTTTGCATGTGTGTAAACAGTCAACATGTGTCTAAACACAAACTACACGAAACAGTAGGGTGACGTGATGTGATCGAATATCAAGCAGTGTAGAGTGAGAGATGCACACTCTTTATAACATGTCTGTGGTGTGGAAGCTTTTAAACCTGTCCAGTCACCGACAGCAAGAGACTGTTTAACACTGCATCACATGTCTCTGATGAGAAGAGGGAGGGATGCTGCTGGTGACCGAACGATGATTCAAATCACAAAATGGCCTCAAATGATGAGTAAATAATCCACATAGTGTTATGTTTTAACATCGTTAGCCAAAATCTGCTCTAAACAGTGTTACTTGTCAGTTGCTCAAAAAAAATTAATAAATAAATAAATTCTAGGCGTGCAACAAACATCGTCCCAAAATCCTAATCAAAATCATTTTGGAAATGCTGACGCCAACAAAAAGAAGCGCTGAGATCTTCCTGCTGGTTTCCACCAAAATAAAAGCAAAAACTAAATCAGGGGTTCATAAATTAGTTACTGTTGCTCTGTGAATTAAAATAAAATAAGACAACAGTATTAATATTATTAATAATTAAAACAGTATTTTGTATATTTTATGTTAAAACATGTATTATAACGTTCACCTATTGTGTTCAGTTGGGGGTATGTTACATTTTCTCTTCTGCTCAGCATGGCTGCATTAATTTGTTCAGTAAAATACATGCCTTATTTAAGAAAGAGGGTCTCATCAGTCTACTAACTAATTCATTAAGGGAAATAGTGGTTTGTTGATAGTGTTAAATGTTTTTAAATTGTTCTTTTGTAATGGATTTTTCTTTGAAAAGCAAGACATTTTGTCTATTTAATGAATGTAATGGTGCAAAAATGGAGAAAGATGTGAAAAATCATGTTCGGTATCCGTTTGGCTTTGGAGCATCCCTACAGGCCAGACCTAACGCTGTGAACATGTGTCCTGTTGTCTGACAGCGCTGGGGTGGGTCGGACTGGCTGCTTCATCGTCATCGACGCCATGCTGGAGCGAATCAAACATGAGAAGACGGTGGACATCTACGGTCACGTTACGCTCATGCGCGCTCAGAGGAACTACATGGTCCAGACAGAAGACCAGTACATCTTCATTCACGACGCGCTCCAGGAGGCCGTCACCTGCGGGACCACCGAGGTGCCCGCCCGAAACCTGTACGCCTACATCCAGAAACTCACGCAGATCGAGTCCGGAGACAACGTCACCGGGATGGAGCTGGAGTTCAAGGTAAGATAACATGTCTGTTTGTCACCGTACTTAAAAAAACAAAAAAGTAAAATAAAATAAATCATATTTGCACTCATGAAAAAATATATATATTTTAATATTTGTTATTTAAATAAGATTTAGCTAGAAACATTGTTTTTTTTAGCATGATTAATTATGTCATTTTTAAACAACAAAAAAATACTGTGTTAAAGTATTTGCACTCATGAAAAAAAATTTTATTCAAAAATGTGTTTATTTAAATGTCTTTAGCTAAAATTGTATTTATTTAAAGGGTTAGTTCACCCCAAACTGAATGTCATTAATTACTCACCCTCATGTCGTTCCAAACCCGTTAGACTTCGTTCATCTTCAGAACACAGATATATGTGATGATATCAGAGAGCTATCCGACCCTCCATAGACAGCAACACAACTGAAATGATCCTGATCCAGACTTTTTTATGCAAAAAAAACTAAAATTAATCATTTACTCCACCATTCTTCTTCTGTGACTTACATCTTCTGCCGTTTTAGAAAGTATCACAACGTAAGCGTACGCTTTCCTCCAGCTGTGTGTGGGCTGTAAAGAAGGCTGATTATGTCAAATAAGTTAAAGTGTGCGTATGCAATTTCTTACAGGGCTTTGGTTTTCTGTTCTTAAGTCACTCACCTTCAGGGAAACTTAAAGAAAGCCAATATCTTAAGATTACTTTGCTATCAGATGCGCTCTCTTCTCGGCTCACAAATACAATCTAGTCGTTAACGCGCTCCACAGCGCCACCCTGTGCATTTAGTTACTGACTTTTAGCTCGGGCTTAGGATTTATCACAGATTTCCTGCATTAATGGCCAGCAAAGCAGCACATAGTAAAATCTGAAAAGTGTTTTATTTGCTGATTAATAAAAACAGACAGGATTTCGAATGTTTGACTATGTGCGCACGCTCCTCATTCATGAACAAATAGACTGAATGAATCTGAGTCTGAGTGAAGAGTCCCAAGAGCCCTGACCCTCGACCAAACCTTCACCTCGTGTTTATTGATACGTCTGATCTTGGAAGCTAAGCAGGGTTTGTCTTGGCTAGCACTTGAATGAGGCTTTGGTTTCCCCCACAATCCAGTCAATCAATCCCTTCACATCACTAGCAGCAGAGAGAGGTCGTTAAGATGGTGTAGTGTCTTATCTAGTTACGTTTCTCTGACTAGTGTCCCATCATCTGATGACGGGAACTCTTGATCAAACTCCATCTGAACCTCGTAGCGCTGCGATCCTTTCATGCTCTCAGCTCTCAGGCCTCGGGGGCTGCTCGTCTCTCTTCTGTTATTCCACCCGCCGCCTGCAGTTTGTCAAACTGAACTCTGTTTCACGAGAGCAGGATGGTGATCGAATGTCAGCCCACATGACGAGCTCTGGCCCACCGCAGGCTCTCTTCAGTCGGCCACAGAGACAGTGAGGGGCCTGTGGTTTCTCCTGCAGGAACCCGGAGACCCCGGGGCCGTTCTCACGCTAGCACTAACCATTACTGTGCTCGCTCGCTTCACCATAAACCACATTTACTTCACTCTCCTGTTTTCATGACCAAGTTCAAAACAGTTAAAGACATTAAACGTCTTCCCCAGTGCAACTATCTATCTATCTATCTATCTACCTACCTAACTAACTATTTATCTGTCTATCTATCTGTCAAAAAACAGTAAGATTTTTAGTTTTTTGTTAAGAACTCTTCTGCTTACCAAGCCTGAACCTTATGATAATATAATATAATATAATATAATTATTATTACTATTTTAAATCTGAGCAAAGGTGGCTGTGAAAATAAATCTCTATTGTTTATCCTTTTGATAATTCATTCAAAAACCTGTCCAACCTATTATTGAATTAAAACAATTAAAATGGGGAGAAAATCTCATTAATGAATAAATGTTTTTCTCTAATACTTGTTGGCCACAATTATTGGCACCCCTAGAATTTGTTTTGAGTAAAATAACTCTGAAGGAGATTCCCATTCATATTCACAATTCTGAGCACTCCAGGGTGATTATGAACATGAAAATATTAGGGATGCACCGATCCGGATCGGCCGATATGTTTGCACGTTTTGTCACGCTGATAATAAACCTGGTTTTGCGTGGCATTTACCGCTGATTACAGAACCGGCTTTACTGACAAAACACGCAAACATATCGGCCGATCCAGATCGGTGCATCCCTAGAAAATATCCAGCCCAAGCTTCCTGTTTCACAGAAATATATATAGGAGGGAAAACAAAGCCCAAAATCCCCTAATCAAAGATAATTGAGCTTCACAAATTAGTGAAGTGGCTTTATTTATAAAAAAATTATTCAGCATTATTTGATGAATAGAGAGTTTAGAAGAACATAATTCATTTGAAATAGAAAAGCTTTGTAACCACCACCAGATAAATGTTGATGATTGATTGTTTCTCTTTGATACAAAACTAATTATAATAGGAGTTCAACAATAAAAATAATGCTTGGCCAATCAGAGTATTAGAAAGATTTTTAAAGGATCATGTGACACTGAAAACTATAATAATGTAATGAAGAACATTCAGCCTTGATCACTGAAATAAATTGCAGTTTAACAGAGATCCACACAGAAAACAGTTTTAAATAGTAGAAATATTTCACAATATTTCTGCTTTCGCTTATTATAAGAAATAAATGCATGCTGAATGAGCAGAGGAATCTTCTTCATCTGACCAGATATCCTTCTGTTTTCGAGTGAGGATCAGCATGTCAGATTGTTGCTGTTTTTTAAAGCTGCTGATGGTTGGTTTGTTTCTTGCAGCGGTTAGCGAACACAAAAGCTCACACCTCACGGTTCATCAGTGCCAATCTTCCCTGCAACAAGTTCAAAAACAGACTGGTTAACATCATGCCGTACGAGTCGACCCGCGTCTGTCTGCAGCCGATCAGAGGAGTCGAGGGCTCTGACTACATCAACGCCAGCTTCATCGATGGATACCGGTGAGCAGAGATCAGTCTGTCTGTCCGAGTGTTTGTGAGCGGAGGGTAAAGCTGTGTTAAAGCTGTGTTCTCTCTGCTGTGTGTCAGGCAACAGAAGGCCTACATCGCCACGCAGGGTCCTTTAGCCGAAACCACAGAAGACTTCTGGAGGATGCTGTGGGAACACAACTCCACCATCGTCGTGATGCTGACCAAACTCCGAGAGATGGGCCGAGTGAGTGCTTCACAGAGACCTGTTCATTCATTCAGTTATTGCTGGAGAATACACTGTGAAAAAAAATCACTCCCGTTTTTCACGTTTGAATTAAATGTTAAATGTTTTTGCAGCAAGACAAAAATAATATGGTCTTAAAAATGTTGCTCCTATATATTGTTTTTTTATTCGTAAAAATATTTACATTTTCTTTGTGTGTGTGTGTATATTGTGTCAAATTCATGTGTATATTTACTCTGAATATAAAAAACACACATATAGCATAATATTTTATTTTATTAAATACATGCATGTTGTGTGTGTGTGTATGTATATATGTATATATATATAAAATAACTATACATGGTACACACATGTAGTTTGTATACTAAAAAACTATTTTGGATGGGATTAATATATATATATATACACACAGTATATACTGCAGACTACTGTCCAATTCTAACCAACCTCAAATTTGTTTTCCATTTCAAACTTGAAATGGACTTTCCACAGATTTTAGGATCTTGTGTGTCTGAGAACAGCAGCGTGATCTTTCTTTTTTAACCGGATCTGCTGCTCATGTTGTTGATGTTGAGTTCTCTGGCAGTGCTGGTGTTTGTGCCGGTGCTCTCTGAATGCTGCGACTGATGTATTGTGTCTGTCCGTCAGGAAAAGTGCCATCAGTACTGGCCAGCAGAGCGTTCAGCCAGATATCAGTATTTCGTGGTGGATCCGATGGCTGAATACAACATGCCGCAGTACATCCTGCGAGAGTTTAAAGTGACGGACGCACGGGTGAGACACACCGTTTCTGTATTATCATAGTGTGTATGCAGTAGAGCTCACAGGCCTCTAATTCCATCACAGCATTTATTCCTGCCGTGTTGTGTCTCTCTCTCTCTCTCTCACGTCGCTTATCTGGGATATACAAAATCACTAAAGAAATGCAAACTCTCCGAGCTTCTCGTCAGGAGCTTTTCAGCCGCCCACATCCGAGGAATTAGTGTCTGAAGTCACTCATTCACACGCTCAGGTGAAACGACACGCTTCTGAGCTGTGGGCGGCTGGAGCTCAAAACAGAAAAACTACCGTGCTTTTACACTTTAAATAACGGATATCAACATATATATATGTGTGTCGCTTTTGCTGGCTTTCTGCTGTAAATATATGCTAAATATGGTTTTAAATATGCTTGTAAAGAAGTGTCTTTGCTCACCAGTGCTACCTTTGCATGATCAAAAATACAGTGAAAATTGTAAATGTTATTAGAATTTTTTTTTCTATCTGAAAAAATCAGTGCTGAAGACTATATATATATATTTTTTTTTTGGAAACTGTGATGAATTTCATTCTTCAGGATTCACAGATGAATAGGAAGTTCAAAATAACGCTGAGATTTTTTATTGTTAACATTATAGATGTGTTTACTGTCAAATGAATGCGTCACTGATGAATAAAAGCATTGAAAGGTTTTAAATAAATGGAATCTTTCTGAAGTTATATCAGTGGTATATCTCGCTGGTTCAGTATCAACATGACATTTCTTAATGATTGTTTCTTGAGCTTCTCAGGCTCGTCGTGTCCTCGTCTGTCTCTGGCGTGTGAATGTGAATGTAATGGCTTTGTGTAATGCGTCAGAGAGCCGCCGCAGCTCTTTTATACTCATCCTTCTCTCTCTCTCTGCTTCCAGGACGGACAGTCACGGACCGTCAGGCAGTTCCAGTTCACAGACTGGCCAGAACAAGGCGTGCCAAAATCAGGGGAAGGCTTCATCGACTTCATCGGCCAAGTGCATAAAACAAAAGAGCAGTTTGGTCAGGATGGACCCATATCGGTCCACTGTAGGTAAGAAAAACTGTTCATGGCTAAACACTCGTCTTGTGTTCTGCAAACTAAATCTTGTCCGATAGCAAATACTTCAGCATGAAAGCTGATTTAAACGCATCAAATGTCTTCATCCCTCCCAGGAAGTTGTGTTCATGAACTCAGAAGGTTCAAATAAATGCACACTTAAACAGCTCATGCAATGTTTAATACTCCTTGAGCTTCACAATCAACATTTTCTGAGGGTTGAGCAGCTCCTTTCACTGACTATTATTTAAGTTTTTACAGCCTGCTTTTACTCTTTTGGTTGTAAAGTGCCACACAGAACTTTAAAGAGGAATAATTTTTGCATTTTAGGAATAAATTATTGAAGAAATCAGTGTGAATGATATGAATAAACCCCTCAGTAAAGCCTTCATTATGTATGTGAGTACTGCCAGACCAAGAGTTTAGACAAAACTCTTTGAATCTAAAGGTTTTCCCTCCACTAATACTACAACCTTGAAAGACAATAACCCAGCATCTGAACAGTGCATGACAAGCAGTGCTGAGTATTCTACATAGGCCACTCGACCTGCTTAGATTCAGTCGACTTTTTTGGCATGTTATGGATTGGAATATGAAAGACGGAGCTGAGGGTTGTGTTGTGATTGACTGCAGTGCTGGCGTGGGCAGGACGGGCGTCTTCATCACACTCAGCATCGTTCTGGAGCGCATGCGCTACGAGGGAGTGGTGGACATCTTCCAGACAGTCAAGATGTTAAGAACACAGCGGCCAGCAATGGTCCAGACCGAAGTACGTAAGCGCTTCACACTTCTTCACCTCAGTCAGGATGTAAAACAGCACATTACAGCTAATCACATCCAGGTCGGGTCAGTGATCAGGCTTTCAGATGTCCTCTATGATTTCAGCCTGAAGTTTCTCAGTGAAGAGTTTGCGACGGAACGAACGAATGCTCGGCTTTGTTCGGCCGGCAAACGCTCGTTCTCATTTATAACGACAAACCCTCCAGGTTAGCCATGCAAATTGGTTCAGATAAGCAATTTCACAGCTAACCCGCACAATGGCCTTTCCCAGCGTCAATGGGGGAAATTATTTTCTGCGATCAATGCGGACAGCGAGGTGATGAGGCTCGAATCTCACGCTCGGCACAACACAATCCCTGCTTTTCACCTCACAGACACGCGACACAAAAGCGCAGCATTAGACCCTTCACGTCGCAGGCCGGCGGGTGGATGTGTTGCTATGGCGATGAGAGGAGCCGTGCATCTGTGAATTCACTGAAAAATATTCATAAAGCTGTTACGTCGCGCATGTGCTTTACCGAACGGTTGTTTTTTTTTGGTCTGAACTGATGTTCCTGCTCTTATTGTGAGTGATTTATCAGTGCATGTTAGTCCACATTGCTTTCAAGAGTTTGCATTGAAATGCAATAGTACTAGTAATAATAATAATTTACTTTTTTTTTTTTTTTTTTTTTTTTTTTATATAGTAATAGTATAAAAAATGCAAATACGTTTTTAGATACACTTAAAATTTGGAACACACCTGTTTTTTACAAGAGTTCCTATTCTTCACAGTAAGGGATGATCTTTAAACATCAGCCCTGTTGCCGTGATTCTGTATAGTAAACGTTACATGTAGAAAGGTTATATCAGTCGTAGTCAAACCTTGTAGTTACAAAACGGTCATGACTGTTACCGTCAACCCTGTTACCTTGTGAATAGCATCCAACATGCATGAAATCTCAATTCAAATATCTAGGTGGCTAGTTGTGCAGGTAAATGAACACACACACATCTGATCTGACTGAATGTGTGGCACAGATCTAACCCGTCCGTCTTTTTCTCTGTCCATCTGTCTGTCTCTCAGGATCAGTACCAGTTTTGTTACAGAGCTGGGTTGGAGTATCTCGGGAGCTTCGACCACTATGCAACATAAGATCTTCGTCACGCTGTCAGGGAGACGGATTGGACATCCAGCGGTCATTTAATTCTTCTGAGCCATAAATACCTGCTTGTGAAAAGAACTTAAACTCTTCGATTACATGTTGGATGTGCAACGTAAACCTAGAAATACTTACAAACGACAATAAAAAGACAAATATCCAGGTGGACCAAGAAAAATCACCCCGGTCTGGTTTCAAAAAGTAAATCATGAATAAATAAATAGTAATAATTATAATAATGATGATGATAATAAAAATTTCAGACAGGTGAATCTAGACTGCTGAAGTGCGGAATAATCGCTGCTTCGAGGATTCATGAACCATAAAGGAGTCACGAACACAGACGCTGTGAGACGGGGAGCTCGAGACACGGTGTAAAGAGAATTCGCTTTGTTCCACAATCAGTATGAGGAGATACGTCACTGATGAAGAGAGGAGACTTCATCACGACCACCACCATCGTCATCATCGCAAAACACTAAACGAACAGAGCTGAAGTAATAACTACAACACGTTCTATTAGACGTCTGGAGACGTTCCGTGGTGTTTTCCTCTCTTTTAAGACAGAAATCAGCGTAGACTGACCGTATTCCTCATCTTTTTGTTTTTTGGTTTTGTTTTTTTTCCTGTCCTGATGTCCACACCCATGTGCCCTCCTTCATTCATCGTTTTGCCGGTGGTTTGTGGCGTTTTGTTTCAAACACACGCGCTGAATCATGGGGTGGGCAGAGTATAAAGGTTAGAAGATATCTCAGTTCTTCCATGAGCAGAGAGAGAGATATTAATAAAGTCTTTATTTATATAACCTCGAAATGTATATTCACAAAATATAGATATATAGATGATATAATATATGAAAATGATGGTGGGTTTTCCGCTGGAATGCACATCAGCAGGACGGACGGACGGACACGCATCTTTTCTTGTGCAATAACTAGACATTTTACGGCCGGAGGGTTCAATTCGCGTCGGTTCAACGAGGGCGGGGCGATCGTCGTCATGTTCACGAGCTCATGAGTCAAAGGTCATCGTCGTGCATCCGTTAGGCCACAGGGACAAAGACGTCCACCTGTTCATTCTTTTGCATTTAGAGTGCCTTATATTTATGCCTGTTCTTTTCTACGATATTCATTTAACGACGTGTATAGTTTAAGTAGTTCATGTACAAGTATTTATCGATTGATTTCCCTCGCGTACGGATTTATAGTCTATGAAATTATATATGCAAACACAGAATTCCATCTTTGCTGTTTATTTTCTGTGGCCTTAATTTGGCTCAGAGAAAATAAAAACTACAAGGGTACGACAAAGACAAAGTGCACGATTACCGTCAGGCCCGATACTGTTAAGTCATGTGTGTTATGCTGTTTTATATTAGTTCCCCAACGGCACTGAGATGAATTAATCGTCTCTTTTTAAGACCAAGCTTTGGCATCAATGAAATCGAATAAACACAGAAATAAATGAAAGACCCTAAAAAACCTGCAAAGCTCTTGCCGATCAGCTACTAAGTATTTTAACGTGCAAATTTCACGACTGGAATATTACGATTCGACACTTGAACCTCACTGGCTTTGTGGATGTGCATTCCAGATGCTTTTTTCCCCCTTTCTTGTTTCGAATAGAAAAGGAGTTTCATTGTTTTGACTCTTTTCGGATGTTTTCATCATCACATGTCGAGCAACTGTCAGCGCCACCTAGAGTTCAGCGCTTCAATGTGCTCCACGTCAGCTTTTCTTTCCCTCTTCTGGATCTTATTTGATATGCATGAGTTCACCTGCAGTGGGGGCGAGTAGGAAGAATTGCACTTTGTATCTCTTTATCTCTATGCACTGCCCTACTGATTCCGCACCCATTACGGATTTTACTTGAACCCGACTGTACGAATCTCCTTCAGACTTCACTTGGTGTGTATGTAAATAACACAGAAAAAGAGACTACCCAAGTAATAACAGAGAAAAAACAGGATTAAAGGAAAGGAAAAGCAAATCGAAAAAAAGAGTATCTTTAGCAGGTGATTTCAAAGTGTCACTTCCTCCCCCGTTGAAAGACTGAAGCGTCACGAACGCAAACGTACACGTGGTGTTTCTAAGCTCCCTGTTACTCCCACATCTGGATGCATAGACTGAAATTAATTCAATTCAATTGTAAAGAAAAAATGGCTTGTTAAAAAAAGAATCATGAAATTACCTCTGATTAGTTGTAAATGTAAACTGTTTTTTGATTTGATTTGATTTCATTTGATTTTTATTTGTTTCTGAATGAATGGAGTGCTTTTTATTTTCATACTTAGATGACATTGGTGAAAAGACACATCTGTACAAGAAGCCGTCCTTCTGTACTTTGCTGACACAAGTTCCATTTGTTATAAATGAATTCTATTAAAAAATGTAAGTGTTATGCACACTCGTTTCCTTTCTTCCCTCCTGTGAGCCGACGACCATCAGCGGGAATGAATCCTCCGATACTTCAGCTCTGTTGTTGTTGTTTTTTTTTTTTTTAAACTGATTTATTTGCATATGTATGTTTTTTTGTCTAGTACACCGAATATTGCCTGGAAATTATGTGGTGTGGTTATATTTATTAGTTAAAGCCATCATTTGACACTTTTTGCACTGGCCTTTAACCCTTTTACATTTTGGGAGTAACAGAGTTGACTAAAAGCATGGGAAGGAGCACATGAAGCACAAGAAGGAGAAAAGTCATGGATTTTATTTATTTCTGTGAAAAGCACAAAAATAATTGCATTAAGGAATGTGGTCTGGTTATATTTGCTAGTTGAGGTTGATCTGTGATATTTTTGCACTCACCTTCAACCCCGTTGAAGGGTTGACATTTTAAAAGAGAAAAGCCATGGATTGATTGATTGATTTTTTTTTTTTTTTTTTTTCAGCTTTAGTGTTAGTAATGTAAACGAAAAAAGAAAAGGTGCTCTACACGCCTGTATTTAAGGTTCATGCAAAAACCACAATATGTTCTTTTACAAAGGAAAGGTCATTTTTTCCCCTCCATATCTACATTAACGTTCTGTCAGGTTTTTCAGATGTCAAGCATATCAAGATGAAATGATCTTGAAACGATCTCAAACTGTCTAGATTTCATTAATTTGTGAAGGGATAGTAAATGCCCTCTGTGAGCATCCTGTCCAATCCTACAGAGATTTCTGATGTTTTATGTCAGAAGAGAAAAAAAAACAAAAAAACGTGAGAAGGATCTGAGGAAAGTTGAGCGTTTTTGAGAGCAAATGGAGATTTGAGAAAGAAAGCAGGGCAGTAGTAACTGGAATGAAGGTTAATGACTCACATGTGCTCAAATCCCACAACGCCTCTGTTCTGCGTTCAAAACTCTCCTGCTCTCCTTCAGGTTGTCTAACAGAAAGAAATCTGCAGTTACGTCACATCTAATGCATTCCAGAGGGCATAATGTGGGAAGTTCGTATTTTGTATGAATTATTCAGTAAAACGCCATTTATAATTTGCTGCACTGTAAAGTGTCTAAATGGGTGAGGGGGTGTCTGAAGGTCTGCTAATGTGCTCCTGATGCCACTGCAGTAAGCTCCCTGCATGTAAACAGATGTAATCTTTTCACAAATTCTTATATATAGCTTTTGAAGGTTACCATGCTTCTTGGAGTTGCGCTGTCATGACAACTAACTGAAAGTTCAAAACTGACAGATGAAGTAAGCGATGCGAGTTAAGAAGCCTATTGTTTAGCACTTGTCTGCTGCACTTTTCTGATATATATATATATATATATATTTTTTTTTTTTTTCTGCAATTTTGACATTTTTTTCCTACGAATTGTAGTTTCATAGCAATTTTAGTCATAATAATTTTATGTATTGCATTTCTTTTTTCTCTCAGAATTCTGAGTTTACACATTGCAATGCTATTTCTACCACAGAATAAAAATAAAGAAATAAATAAAAGGAAGCTGCTACTAAACTCACAATTCTGACATTTTTTTTTTTTTAGAATTGCAAATTTATATCTCAAAATTACAGTGTATAAACTATGATTTTATTTGTCTGATTTTGATTTTTGAACTAAAAATTGCAATTTTACCATCTAGTCTAGGCTTTTTAGTTTAAATCTGAGATTACATTTTACAGTTTTGATTGATTGAGGTTTGCGCTGATGTTGAATGGGCTCCATTGCAGTCAGTTCATATGGATTCAAACATCACGTGACGTCTCTGAGCGTTGGGTAATAATCCCGTGAAGCTCTTTCCACCTGAGTGCAGCAGCCCTGCATAAAGCCTGTGCCATTCGCTTTGACCTCCAGGCACACAGTGTCGATTATTCTGGGCTAGCAACAGCGAAGACTTCATCAGCCTAATCAAAATAAATCACCAGAGCAGCAGAAAGTGAGCGGCATTAAGCTCTTTGCCGTTTCCCCTGAGACCCTCGGTCTCTGAACGGCAGTTGAATCCATTACAGCGGGAGCAGATGTGACGACTCAGCGTTCAGCGCCGGTCTGGCCGGAGAACTCATATGCTGCTCAACCGCCACCGAAGACGCTCTTGTCAGAAAACCAGCTGTAATGACAGAAGAGTGTTTCTCAGGGATGGTGTGGAGCTTCTCAGCTCCTACTGTCTCCTGCAGTGAGAGAATCAGTCTCTAATTCAAATAAGATGTCAAGTGCTGATCTTTTTATTTCTTGCTACAGTCGGAGGCGGTTTGGAATTAAGGATCATTTCAGCTGATAGTCGCCCTGCTGGAACCCTATCAGACTTTTTCTGGAGGCCTGGACGGAATAATAATTAGGAATATGTGTACTGCAGAAATGCTCACGGATTGTATTTGATGAGCTGTAAATGGTTGACCAGTTTGTCTCGTGTTGTACTCTAATATCCACAATCATACATAGCTCTTCAGATATGTAATCTGACAGTGTGAAACAGGTAGTAAAAGAGACTCATTTTACTGGTAGTTAGTAATGCGACACGACAACACTGACAAACATTCGCATGAATCTGGAAAAATTACATGAAATGCAGTATTATTCATGCCAGGCCAGTAGGGGGCGACGTCACTTTCCTGTTGACTGAACACATAATGCACAACATCACTGTTTTTACAAATTCACATTTTGGTAGTTTAGACTAGACTTTTGGTAGTTTTGGTACTGTTTTCAAAAGTTTGTGTATTCAGGCCCCAAAACGTAAAAAGTTCTTAAACAGTGCTGTGTAAACAGCCACTCAGAGCTGAATCACTTTCGTCATTAAAAATAAATGAATTACCATTAAATATCTCTAATATTTAAGGCCTGGCATGAACTGATCCAAGATCAGGTAAAAATCACATAGATGCTACATAGGGTCACTGATATCAACGCTAGCATATAAGTTTCATAAAGCAGTGTTACGAAAACTATTAGACCCACAGTATTACAAAGTGCATTAAAACTGATTTGAAGCAAAACATATGATTTGAAAACTCAAGTGTCAAAAATACAAGATCGTGAAAACAGCTTTAATGAGTTAAAGAACTACAATGCTTTGAAGCACTGCATATTAAAAATGGAGAAATATAAAACTATTCATTTACAATTGTATAGATCAGCTGTGTTGATCCTTTTGGTATAGATTTCATTCCAGAATTATGGGCAATGTAGTTTTTTTTTTTTTTTTTTTTTTTTTACTTGAAATTAATATGTTACGTTTCTTTGAAATAATGCACGCTGGTGGCTTCAACAGAAGTATATGCTATATTTTAACCTCTTTGCTCTGTCTTTGACTAAACGTTACAGGTGAATGGGATTGGTTCTTCCAGACCCCACCGTTGCGCTTGTTTTGTAATGATGACGCTCACATTAACAGCTAAACTCGCGACCTGATTTAATTAAATGATGGTTTGATGTGCCAGAGGTTTCCAGCAGCCCAGATGTGCATGGCCCAGGAATACGCCTGTGATTGTGAGCACGGGAGCTGGGTTTTGTGGACAAGGCGTTTTCCGCGGCGCAGGTGATCGTTTCTAATTCTCCACAGCCCCAGCTCGTTACTCGTCTGTCAGTCAGCGGAGCTGCGCCAGGCCTGCGGAGCTGTTTTGTGACGCTGTGAAATTGATAGTCTCCCCGGTGCTCAACTCATCCAGGCCTTCGCCGTCTGAGGCCAATTCCATTTTCCTCTCAGAGCGAATGTCCTACCCGAGGCAGCAGAGCGGTGAAGAAGCGGCACGTCGTGGAGGAAGCCATTCTCTGCCCTGCTGCTGCATTCACTGATGTTCCGCTTGCGACACGCTGCGATGCTCCCATTACACTAACTCAGACGACCCGGGGACAGACACGAGACGACACAGAGACAGCCGGGACATTACAGAATAAAATAGAGAGAGAGAGACCACCGCTAAACAGAAATCATGCAGTGGCACTTGGGAAAAACTATGATAGTAGGCCTACCTTGAAACATTAAACCATACTCAGTACCATAGGATTACTGTAGCATATTAATACTCTGCTGGGATATTCCAAGAAATACAGTCTTTCCATTTTAAAAAGTCAAAGATTGTCTTATGATCTGAAGTTGAATTTGGTTTGGCTTAAGGTCATGCAACTAAAAGAAAACGCAAGAAATAAGATGAGGGTAATAGGGATTGCAACTGATGATCATCCCTTATTGATGAAAAAAATAATAAAACTGACCTAACCCTAACGTAATGGAATATTAAAGCAGCCGTTAGATTAAACTGTATATACAAGACAATATATACAATACTGTATATACAAATAATATGTAGATAATAATTGTCAAGTAATGGACTAAAATATATTGTGTTTGGTAGTAATGTGAAAGGGAATAATGTCTAAAATCTAAAATGGTCTTATACAGAAGAAGAAAAAAAAGAGAGGTGTAATTTTTAGGGACAGCTACATATACATTAACATATTCTTAGGAAATACCCGAGTGTTTTTAATCACTCTTTGTAGCGTTTGGCCCGTAAAGCAACCTCTGTGCTGTTTGAAAGCCACGGATCCTTTCTGCTTGTTTACGACAAACACAAAGGAACAGCATGAATCATATTCTGAGAGAAAACAATTAACCCTTATTAAAAGCGGCTAATTGCACTCCTTCATTACCCATCATGCACAAGCGGCAGGCGCTGAGACGGGTGAAGGAGCGTCGTCATGGTAACTGCCCAGTAAGAGTGAGTGACATCTACAGAAACACACCCAACCAAACCGGCTTGTGAGCGTCTGGAGTCGTCTCAGCATGCTGTGTGGTTCTGGCTGGAATAATCGATGGACAGAACAAGAGCGGAAAGAGGTTTGGAGGTGTCTGATTCTCACTGGACAGCCGGGGCCTCTTTTATAAAATGTTGCGAAGAAACCATCCTATGTTTGACCTCACGGTTCTTTCTCCAATATGCACACGTGCAACTGACAGAATGAACATATGGACAGAAATTGCGTGTGCGCATAAATCTAGGAAAATCTAGAAATTGAATTTGTGGGCATATAAATGGTTTCAGCTCTCTGCCTATAAGTAACTCCTAATTAATGGCATCACCAATCATCATAATTTAAAGTGAGTGTTCTGTTCTGTCTGTGTTGGTTTCATTTTCGTGTCTTCCTGTTTTGGTTGCCCTTATTTAGAAGTGTAGTAGGGTTATGGTCGTGTTAGGGGAGGGTGGGAATTCGATTTGGCCATGGCCTCCCAAGACTTCTGATCCGCCCTGGAGGTGTAAGTGACTCTGCCCTTCCAGCCTCCAGAGGCGCCCACCCTCCCTGCT
This sequence comes from Enteromius unitaeniatus, assembly GCA_032359435.1. Classification (NCBI taxonomy): domain Eukaryota; kingdom Metazoa; phylum Chordata; class Actinopteri; order Cypriniformes; family Cyprinidae; genus Enteromius; species Enteromius unitaeniatus. The sequence continues at coordinate 28,415,887 of JAUMHI010000043.1, forward strand.
CGGTTATTGTTTTTTTTGTGTTTTCTTTTTTTTTTTTATAGTGCAAGTATGCACCTATCCGGGATGGAGAGGTAATGTTACGTTCTGTCCGTGTTAGTTTCATTTACGTCTTCCTGTTTTGCTTTCATTTTATATTTACACGTGCATGCCCTTATTTAGAAGTTCCAGTCGTTGTGTTATTATTAGTTCATTAGTCTCCCTCTGTGTTTCCTGCTCTGTTATGTTCTGTTAATTAGGTCCTTGTGTATTTTTATCATGTCTGTTTGAGTTTGTCTTTGTCCGTGATTAATGTCGTATCGTTGTGCGTACAGTAAGACTTTATGTCCTTTAATGTTATTTCTGATTTATATTAAAAGCTCATTCTTAGAAATCTCTGCATCTCTTCTGGCTGGAATCTTATCAAATCAAATCTTACGGTCTGTGATCTGTGACGTCAAGAGCTGCTCACGTTCTACACTCATGACGAGAGTCTTTGTGAATCCAGAGTTAAATAAAAGGTTTGGTGCAGCGTCCAAACAAATCTCACTGAAAGCATGTTTTTTGAGATATCAATCTATAATATAACTTAATTATATCATGATAAATCACTTTTATTTCGCCAGCAATTATCTGTTCCCCTCCAAAAACAGACCAAACTTAAGATTTTGCTTTTACTTTTACTGTTTCTGAATCCATTTCTGCTGAATGGGGAACACAGACTGAAATCATGGCATAGCCAGGGTGGAGCAGACATAGTGGAACACAGATGGAGCTAAAGCCCACCAGGGTGGAGCAGAGACTCAAGGTGGAGCTGGCAGAGCTGGTGGGTCCGATGGTGCCCACTGTGGGGCAAATGACCACCACAGCAGATCAGATGGCCCCAGAGCTTCCCAAGGTGGAGCAGATAACCACCGGAGTGGAGCTCAGGAGTCCAAGGCGGCTCAGACGTGATGTGGCTCTGGAAGATCAGTGATGACTTGACATGAGTCTAGCAGATCGGCGATGAAATGACAAGGTTCTGGAGGATATGATGTGACCCTCGCTGACCTGATAAGACGTGACATGACTCTGACGTGTTGTGATTCTGGACGGTAAGCGGAGATGTGACATGACTCTGGCAGAGTGGCTATGACGTGATTTGAGTTGGGCAGATTCGCGATGAAGTGACACCCACAGTCAACAAAGCATAGTCCATAAAATTTGCGAGCAATGACTGGGGATCCTTGTGGATAAGTCATGATCTGAGCAGCTGATTAATGCCCTCACAAAAGGAGTCTATAAGTACATAGTCTGGCAGATCGTAAAAATAGGCAAGATCTAGTACTCTCGTACATAGCCCTCGAGTGATCCAGCGCCCTGGTCTAGGGCTAAGAACAGGTTTGCAGTGTTCATACCTGGTCATAGTCCACTTGAAAAGCTGCTGGATCCTTGTGTGGTCAAGTATTTTGTTACAAAGCATTCAGAGGCGTGTGGATCTAAGTGCATAGCTTTATTCACAAACATGGTCAAAAATACAGGCAGGGTCAACAGTAGCAAGCAGGAATGGTGAAGGCGAAACACAAGATTAGTCCTGGAAATGAACAATAGTCAACTGATTGGCAAACAATAGCCATGGGTGGAAGACAAACATCCAGACACCGGGCAGAGATCAAGACACTGGAAAAACAAGAGTAACTTGGCATTACGTACGAGTATAGTTCCTAGTATCAGACTAGAAGATGGAAATGTTTTTATTTTCCGTCGGTCTTAGTACACGATGTAACTATAGAAGAGTTAAGTTATAAATAGTACAAATATCGAAACTCTTTGTTCATTTTTTAGCATGATGCGCTAAGCTAGAGCTAAAAGTGCTCCGCCAGACCCAAAGATCAGCTGAATGGATTTAAAAATGGTAAAACTCAATTGTTTTACTCTAGTAGAGTAGAACAATGCATATAGTATAATGGAACAAATTAAACAAAAATATGCAAAACCCATACTGACAGAAAAAGAAATAAATAAAGATGACAAAACAACAAAACCTAAAGAATGACATGTAACTGTAAATGAAAACAGAAAATACATTATCTCTCTCTCTCTCATTTTCTATCTGTCTCTCTCTCTATGTAATGAACAGAAAATGACTGCAACACTTAATCTAGACACATGTAAATGACGTTGAGCTATTGAAATCTGAAATGTCATATAGAGATGTTTTGAATCCTGCGATTTTTTCCATCCAGTACTTTGGTCTTATTCTCAGCAATGGATAAATGCGACTCCCAGAATGCCTTTCTCTGGTTATCAGAAAATACAGCAGCTCAGGCTAAGAGAAGAGCAGCAATGAGCAGATGCGACACAGATGGGACTCTAGATCCAAAATATGGAAAGAATACATAGAAAACATTGTCATGGAAGAAGATTTGCTTCAGTTTATGTCAGCATCTGATCTACTGTTATAAAGATCTCATATAAAAAGTGTTCTGGTCTCTATCAGAAGAGAAATGTGCACAGATCAAACAGTTTTTTTAGGCAAAATTACATTTCTGTAGTTCTGTTGTTCAGCTGTGGGGCTAATGTAGTCTAAACATTGTGATTGATGCAGCTTGACTGTCTGTCTGTCTCATTAGTTTCAGTAATGATAAACGAT
>JAUMHI010000043.1:28432316-28443306 GCA_032359435.1 Enteromius unitaeniatus
CAGGTTGGTCAATAATATGTTCTAAGTAGCTGAAAAAAGCACAAATATCAGAGCATGTCCAAACATCTCATGGGCCCTAAAATCACCTCAGACCCCAGAGGGTTAATGACGGGGAAAATAAACTTAAATGATTTTAGCAAATTGCTGCAATATAACAAAGAGTGAAAAATTGAAGGGGGTCTGAAAACTTTGCGTACCCACTGTCTAAACAGTTTCTGCTCTGCACATCCACTGTATAAAACAAAAAAACGAAATACTTACGAGGGTGTGGTTGCTAGGGAACCAGGGTAGAGTTTGATTGGACGATAGCTATTTGACATTAACTACATTAGAGCTGTATCTGTTTTCTAGTAAAAAGTTATTTGGGTTTAGTTTGAACATCCGACCCATCAGAAGTGTCATAGCAGAAGAAATGTGAGGAGGCAGAGTTCAGACGGAGCAGCTGTCACTTAGAGCAGAAGAGAGTCGGACAGACAATGAGCTGGTCTTCTTCACCTGATTGAGCCCAGACTCTCGTGGAGCTCAGGCTTGTCTGTCTCTCACAGACGCAGAGAAACACACGGCTGGAGAAGATGGAAATGAACGAATGAAACATGCGCTCATACATTTATATTCAGAGTCATTCAGAGGCTCATAATCCACAGATCAGATGTAGAAAAGCTAGTTTGTGTTTAGATGCTCAGAACAGAGAGAATGGAGGGATGAAACCGTCTCTCTCTCTCTCTGAATGTCTTTCACAGGGTTAATGAGCAAATCTGTCGCTGTCAGACTCTCATTCGTTCCTTTCTCTGCTCAGCCACGCCCTAATGGACCCAGCTGTCAATCATCTTTCCTTCCTTCATTATTCTCCTCTCTCTTCGAAACCTCTCTGTTTCACCACATCTATCTATCTAGAATATGTTCTTTAATATTAGATACATTATAAAAAACAGTGATTGGGAGTTAGCCAAAGTAAACATGTATGTTTCATACAAGGTAGTATTATTTAATGAATGAGAGAAACTGGAATGCTCAGTATGGTGGTACAGTAAGCCCCACATTCAAAAAGAAAACCAACTGTAAATAGGTAAAGTCACTGGCTGAATAATATGATGAATAAAATGATGGACGATGCACTTCATAAGTTTCTGCTGTTTAGAAATGTTTGTACTGAGAAATACATTATATTGAAGTTGAGTGATTTTCAGCATGCAGCATGGTAAAAAAAAAATGTAGGCCAGTAGCAGGTCTTTTTATTAATCGCTGCCTTTTTCTGTGCTGAGTAATACCATCCACTATGAATCTCATTGGTCCAGAATGCTGCTTCACAAAACTGTACATTACATATCGTCTGATTCAGCGTGGACAGAAACGCTCGAGAGTCAGGGTGAGATCAGGTGAAAGTCATGATGTTTCTCAGAATTGAGCCACACCGATGTTCATTTCAGCTGATTCCTCACGGATGGTGTTCAGAGCGTAATAATAAAACTGATAAATGAACTGGAGTCTCGGCAGAGATTCACAACCATCATATTCTTATCATCTCTAATGGTGCGTGAATTTCATTAACGTGATGCAGCGCACCTACATGTGCTGGATCATACAGCGACTTTGGAAATGTGAGAATCAAAGACAGCATTGTGTGTTTCTATGATAAAGTTAAACAGCTGAATATCTGTATTCATGAGAATCATTCGTTCTCTGGTGGTTATTGATGTTGTTTGATTGATTTGGTTGCTCGTTGACATTGAGATGGAGTCAAATGTTGATATAATGGATGAATAGAGCAGTAAGCATCTAGAAGTAATATACTGAGGTTAAAACACTGCAGTATATCACCCCAAATACAATGAAAACTAAAAGAATTTCAAATCACACAAGCCAATATTTTATTCATAATAGAACATAGATAATGGAACAACAGTTGAAAATAAGAAATTTTACAATTATATTCACAAAATGAGCTAATTTCAAATTAGATACCTGCTCCAGGTTTCAAAATAGTTGGGAAAAGGACATGTTTATCATGGTGTAGCATCTCTTCTTCTTTTCCAAAAAGTTTGAAGACCTCGGAACTTCGGGGTGAAGGTTATAATAGTTTGGGATTTTTCATTAGTTTTAGTTTTTATTTCGTTTTGACTTTTTGTTTTCAAATTCAGTTCGTTTTAATTAGTTTTTATAGGCAGATTTGCTAGTTTTTATCAGTTTTTATGTTTTTAAATTTCTTAGTTTTAGTTTAGTTTTTATTAGTTACAGTCTTAGTTTTCGTTTTATTTATTTATTTATTTATTTATTTTTCTTTTGTAAATTAGGATATTTGTCAGGTGAATGAATCAAAATCACCAGAATAAGTATTGTATAATAAAAACTATAATATAACTGTTTTCACAGATATATTTAATGTTTTCTGTTGTCAGAAAAACGGAATGAACATGAAACAGTGACTGAAATGCACCCCATTATTAGGCCTTCTAAACTAGCTCTATTTTACAAGATGTTAATCTGGATTAATCTTGATTTATAATACTGACAGCGTGAAGTAAAGATTTTAATTAAACCCAAAAGGCTTTTTTACAAAGACAACGTTTTTGCTATAATATTAGTTAGTTATTAAGTTAGTTTTGAATACACACAAAACAGTTTCAGTTAGTTTTCGTTTTCTTTTAAACTCTCGTTTTTATTTTTATTTCAGTTAACGAAAATGCTTTTTCAATTCTAGTTTTAGTCTTTTCGTTCGTTTTCTTTAACTATAATAACCTTGGTGATGAGTTTCTGGAGTTGTTGAAATTTGGTGTTGTAGGTGTTGAAATTTGGTCCATTCTTGCCTTATACAAGTTTCCAGCTGCTGAAGAGTTTGTGGCCGTCTTTGATGTATTTTTGGTTTAATGATGCTCCAGATGTTCTCTACAGGGGAAAGATCTGGACTGCAGCTGGTCACTTTAGCTCTGGACTCTTCTACTAGAGGTCATGCTGTTGTAATCGCTGCATTATGTGGTGTAGTATTGTCCTGCTAAAATACACAAGACCTTCCCTGAAATACACCTCATCTGGAGGGGAGCATATGTTGCTGATAACACACTAAAGATCTCCTCCTCTTTAGCTCGGAAGACATGGAGTCCTTGATTTACAACAAGAATGATCAATTTAAACTTGTCTGACCATAGAACATTTGTTCACTGTGAAACAGTCCATTTTAAATAAGTCTTGAACCACAGAACACATCAAGCTTCTGGACCTTGTTCACAAATGTCTTCTTCTATCATGATAGAGTTTAGTTTTCATCTGCAGATGTCTCGGAGGATTGTGTTTACCGACAGTGGTTTTTGGAAGTATGCTTGGGCCAATTTAGTAATGTCAATGACAGAATTTTGTGATGAGTGTTGTCTGAGGACCTGAAGACCATGAGCATCCAGCAAAGTTCTTCACTGGAATCCGCGGGTAACTGGATCGGCACTCCTGGCCGAAACTCAAGACACTGGACCTGACAATGGTTCTCCTGACCATGATTTGGAGCTGTGACCAGATAACTGCGGATTGGAATCTGCGGGTAACTGGATCGGCACTTCTTGCCGAAACTCAGACACCGGACCTGACAGCTCAAGAACTGCATAGCCCAAGCACGGAAAGGGTTCAGCGACCAGAATTAACCAATTTAGAGGTTGTGCAACCACCAGCGGAACCTCCAGAGAATTTACGACATCTCTGAAGGTTGTCCAACCACTGGCGGAACCTCTGTGGTTGAAACAGGATTGAACATCTGGAGATTCTACAGCTACAGCTGATGTCTCCAGTTGTTGTGCAGCCACTGGTGGAACCTCTATGGCGTGATCGGCTAGAGTGATTCGGGTTGAGGCTGTGGAGTGACAGTACCAGCAGGTGTAGTATCGGGTGATGGGTGTGTGCACTGTATGCTTTGGACGGTTGACCCAACTGACGTCATAGATGGGTCCGCCAGGCTGGATGCCATCCATCCAAGCTGAAACTTGATTCTGATTGCCTTTTTGCACAGTGGCTCCAGGTTGGTAGCCATTCTTTGTAGCAGCTGGGGCTCTGGAATGGCCACCATCTTGGGCTGTGAGTCTGTGACACATGATTTCTAGTGATTATCGTCGTCTTGACTACAGAGACCATCTTGTCTGCTGACTCTGGAGGCGTGCGGATCCATGTGCAAGCTTTATTTCAGGATACACAGAGAAGATCAAATAGCCAGCAAACAGAACCAAAGAGGCAAGGACAGAATCGTAGTCGAGGTACACAGGCAAAAGGTTGCGGCAGGCAGAGAAGAATCAAACAATCCAGGGAAAACAGTCCAAAGTCAAATCACGAAAAGCTGATGGGAAAGTCCAGCATGACAACACGACACACAACTTACAATTGCTCATCAGTGTAGTCAGCAGAACTTTAACCATATTATAATAATGAAATAGTATATAAAGATGTACTTAAATCCCACTTAAGTAGGTCAAGTTTTTTTGCATTTAATATGTATTTAAGATATAATAATCTTTCATTTAATAACATGCAGTAAAGTGTCTGGAAACATGACATTGAGTATTAACAATTATACTCCTTTAAAGTATATCTTTCACAGATACCCTTTTCTAAAGTATCCTAAATTGCACACATTTTTCACAAGGGTATCCTTTTCTTCTAAATGCAGTTGAATAGATTATTCACACTTTTTCCATAATTTGACAACACTGATTTGCTACAAAAACATTCTGTTCCCAAGTAATATTTCCCGTGATTTTTTCATAATAAAACGACAGTGTATTACTGACAGCCTCTCTGTGAACTCACGATTACGAAACATCTGGAAAAGACAAACTTGCAGCAAAAACAGAAAACCCACCACAATAACTCATTCAAGGGAAAAAACCCAGATGTGCTGCTGTGTTTTCTGTGGGAGAGAGTCGAGAGCCATGAGCTCATGTTTTCTCTGCTTGCTCCAGCGAGCGTGCTCAGGGTTCGAGTCTGTCACGCCTCAGCCTGATTGGCTCAGACGGGCTTGTTTAAAACACTTCGACTGCACTGTTGAGGAATGAACTCTGCTTAGGGTTCAAGAATGTCTAAACTGAAGTTCTGCCACCAAAAACGAGCTCACGTCTCATGAATGAATGAGAGCCAGCATTGAGAGAAAGATAGAGAAGAGCGTTGGCTCCACAATCCAAAACTGTCCTTGCCAAATTACAGCAAAATCAAGGTAGAGAAATACTCAATTTCTGGCCAAACTGGAACCTTACGGAATGTTGAAAGTACATTTTATTGCATTTTATTCTTGCACTGGTGAGAGTGAGTGAGAAGCCTGAGATTTATCTGGACGCGTTTGGAAACTTAAGCAGTAACAAGCTTTTCTTAGTATTTTTATGGAGTTTTTTAGTTAAATATCTAAACATATTAACACATTTATCGTGACTTTTGGGAATGCAATACTGAAAGAGAGCGTTTTCTGCTTTTACGAAGACAAAGTATTTTGCGTGGTTCATCTTTTATCGGTGCACCTGGCATTGTTTTATTAGTTTAGTCGCGCATTGAGTCAAATGTTAATTTAATGGACTGAATAATAACCAACTTTCTAACCATCACCATTGAAAATTTCTGATCTGAACACATTAGATGGCCTATACAAATAAAATGTATGGCTTTCTTAATATTGTCTGAAGTTTGTTTTTATGTTCCAGCTTGTGTAGTAAATATCGTAATAAAAACAACAGACATTTAGGAGCAGAATTGTACAGCTCAAATGGATGGTTTATTTTTAAGGCAAACTGATATGTCTGGTTTATGCTTAAAAACACAGAATCCCATGCAATCAATTTCTTTATCATCTTGTCTGCTTTCAGTTAGCTTATGCACATCAGTTTTTTTTGTTTTGTTTTTTGTGTAAAGTGAACAAACAAACCAAACAACAACAAAATTGGTGAATAATTTTGGCAATATTTACTCTAATGTTCGGTCATGTCACAGCTGCCTTGGACGAGCCAAGTCAAGTCACAGCCGACCAAGTGCCAAGTCAAACTGCCTTTGATCTTCACAAGCCCAGCCACAGTCGATCAGCACAGGGCTGCGTTCTCCAATAACGTTGTCTCTTAGCGCGCTACGAAGACTCAAAAGATAAACCTTAACTACAGTTATACCTTTCCAACTATACCTTAGGATGGTGCTTAAGGTAAGCCTACTTAAGTGCGACCCTAGCAGGTGCTGTCTATTGATATTGATGCCTCGATGATGGATTGTGCGCTCTTTCCTTCACAGCGGTATAGGAAAAGTATTGAGAAAACAATGTTCTTTATAAAGCAGCGTTTTAGAAATAGTACGAATTGCATTTATCAGGGCTAATTTAAATATAAACATGCAGAAATAAATACGTTTATGTGTTTATAATTTAGCCTACGCAATCCCACACCCTCACGTGTGTTAATGTTCTATATATATATATATATATTATATATATATTCAAGCATAATAAAATATTTATGCGCAATGTTTGAATGGCCCATCAATTTAAATCAAGAGCACAAAATTAGGCAAATGATTGTTAGCAGCACAAAGGTTAATAACTACTAATAGCACAAATATTGAGTAAAATATTTTTTAATTAGGTTTTTGTTGGTACATTTTATTATTCAGTTAATCATATGGTCACACTATGTATTAGATGGCCTTCAGTACTTAACCAACTAGATACCATTTACTTTTACATTCCCGTATTATACTGCAGAATTTATGTTTCTGATATTTAACAGCTGGTAACTGATATTAACAGATAGTTACATATAAATTAAACCATAATGATGCTTTTTTATGAAAGTCAGTCTATAGTCCTGTAGGTGTTTAATGTTAGTAGTTAGGGTAAAATAATATAATATAATAAAGTGTGACCATATATTTGTAGTTTTTCACTAAAAAGAAGTTAGCTTAGCTTTGGTCAGGAGTGCATATGAATATTAAAAGGCTTTGTTGATAGGAAGCTTGCTAGGTTTTGGAATGACTTCCCTCATTTCAGACAAATTAAAACTTTCTAATGGACTCCAGAGTGAAGGCAGTGATTTTGATGCATACTCCTCGTTAGAGAAAGCAGTGATTAATGATCTGGCCTATGAAACACAAGTACCTGACGAAGGAAACTGACTTTTTATATTTATATTGTGAGTGTATTCAGGTGGGAATAACATTCCACATCTGTACAGAGAAACCCAACACCAGCGGTTGAGGAAGCTGTTTCTGTAGAACTCGCTCCATCGTTTGCAGTGGAGCTCAATGCTTCATAATCAACACGTTTGCTTATAAAGCTGTCTGGAAGGGATGTTAAGGTCATAAAGAGTTGCAGAAACGGCAGATGACATCATCAGGGGCCAATGACATCATAAAGCACATTCCTGACTCTAAAGCTGGATCTCATTTCCCAGCAGATTGCCTTCAGATGGCAGAGCGGTGATCACGATCTGCAGATTCATACATTGTGTGCTGTCTTGGCAGGAACGACTCGTTTTTGAATGATACTCGCTAATACAACCAATACAATTCTGATTACTGTTATTAATACTACGCTGAGTGTTTTACCTTATCTAGTGTACTTTGAGAAATGTTGACAAATGATTCAAATATTTTATTTATTCTTTTTTACTTACTAGTCACAAGGGTATTTTATTATTATTTTTATTTAGTTTATGACTCATCTGAAATCTAAATAAAAAAGCTTTTCATTAATGTATGGTTTGTTAGGGTAATATTTAGCTAAGATGCTCAAAATAGCAAGAAGATTGCCTTTTAAGTTGTCAAAATGAAGTCCTTAGGATGTCCTTAGTATATTGTTAATCAAAAAATAAGTTTTCATCTATTTACTAAACATCTTCATGCAACATGATCTTTACTTAATCAATCAATCAATCAATCACTTTTAATTTCTATAGCACTTTTAATGATAGACATTGTAGCAAAGCACTGAACATTATCAAATAGAAGAACAGAGTGATGGTCATGCATAATGAACGAGATTAAACTATTTATTAATTAACCGCAGAGATGGTCTCCACAATTAAGACAACGAAAATCACTAGAAATTAAGTTTTAACTGCCCTCAGACGATTTTTGGCAAAAAAAAAGTATAATTTTGACTCGTACAATGTATTGTTGTCTGTTTCCCCAAATAAACCTGTGCTGCTGATGACTGCTGCTGAGCTCCAGGCTCACGTGTTATTGATTACTCGTCTGACTTATCGCCTTGCAAACAACATATTTGATATCCTATTCATATGAAATGAAGTGGTTTCAGATTTTAGTTTTTACTTCTCATGGTAATATATTTAATGCATGGGAATGTAATATTCTGTATGTTTATGCCATCACAACTACACTGTCTGCTCTGTGTATCTGGATCAAACCCAGGGTTTTGATCTCATGGTCTCATAAAAGCAGATGTGTTTTGTCTGGATCTCAGTAGTCTGTGGTTTCTCGGGTGGTTTTATGCAGATCCGTCATGTTTAGGGTTTCTGTGATTGTTGAAGCTCTGTGAGACACGGTGTGGCTTATATGTTGTTGTTGTGAACTCAGAGGAGAAATGGAGCTCTGGATCCATCAGGACATTCAGTAAGTCCATTCATCATGCTTTCCTCCTCCGAGCAACCTTTCCTGACAAACCGCCTGACAGAGAGAGAGTGAGAGAGAAGGAGAGAGAGTCACCTCTAAAGTTGGACAGGTGTGGGAAACATAAAAAAATCACGGAAACCAATGCGGTGAAGTCTGACATCACTTGCATCTGGAACCATTTCTACAAAAACCTCCAAAAGTCTGGAACAATTATGATTTTCAAATGTTTCTTCTGTTCACCAAGGCTGCAATCATTTGAGAAAAAGAGGAGTAAAAAATTGGAGTAAAATGTTATTTAAAATGTCATTTTCTGTGTGAATATATTGGTTAAACTCTAATTTATTCGTTACTCCAGTCTATAGCATCACGTGATCCTCCAGAAATCATTCTAATATACTGATTCGCTGCTCAAGAAACATTTCTGATTATCATCAATGTTGAAAACAGTTGTGCTGATTTCTGAAGGATCCTGTGACACTAATGAGGCTGAAAATTCAGCTCTGAGTACAGAAATAAATTGCAATTCACCATAAATTAGTGTAGATATAAAAAGTTTTCTTATTTTTAACTGTATTATCATTTCATACTTTTACTGTATTTTTGCTCAAATAAATGCAGTCTAGCTGAGCAGAAGAGACTTTTAGAGACAGTTGTTTGTTTTTTTTTAGAAATGTATGTGTATTACACACTCCAAATGTGTGTGTTTTTAATGTGGGAACAATAAAGACTACATTTAAAAATACATGTATCCTGTTGCTCACACAAAACTCTTAATTTCTTGTAATTTATTTTGATTACACTTTATTTTAAGGTGTTCATGTTACAGTGTAATTATACGTTTAAGTACAAAGTGGTATTAATTAACTAGATTTACTCACTATATGGTTAGGTTTAGGATTAGTGTTTGGCTTAGGGTTACTTGCATGTAATTATGCATATGTATTTGGTATTATAATAGCCTTATGTAACCTTAAAATAAAGTCTTATCCTTTTTTCCCTCTATGTGTGTAAATTTTTGTTTTAGTCTTCTTAAAAATCAAAAAGAACTTCAAAAAGAAAAATCAATGTTGCATTAGTAGCGTGCATCTAAAGAATCAAAAGCTGTTTTTTTTAACCAAAGTAGACACATTGACATGCTGACGGTCACGTTTGTTGTCTGTCACAAATGATATCTGTGAGTGTGAAGACTGCAGGAGTGAGCTCCGCTGACCACAGCGACCCCGGGTCGGTCCAGGGCCTCACGCAGGGATCTGAAGTGTTTGAGATTGTGTCCAGTCGCCCGTCTGCACGCTCGCCCTCTAATTGCTCTCCAGCGTCTCGAGCGCTCGGGGTCTCTGGCCCTCAGACGCTCACAGCTATTACGCCCCCAAGAAGCTTTTAGCGCTTGACAACTGACATTAATTACAGCACTTAGTGCAGTTTTTAATTACACTCAATTATGGCTGTGGCGTAATAACTGATAGGTAGATTGATATTCTGATAGATTGGCGAGAACATCCTTTTGTGCACATTCCAAAATTAACACAGTAATTATTGTGCTTCTGTAGATGAAGAAATGGAAATGGTTCGGAGCAGGGAAGGAAGGGAACCAGGTCTGATCTGAACTTCGGTTTTCCTGCTGTGATCGGACTCTAGATGCATAGTCCTTGAATCAGAACATGAGTTTATTAATATTTCAGTCATGAAACTCTAGATGACAGCAGGCTGCTGGGTTGTTAATGTAACCCATGATATTCAGAGAGTTAAACGACTTGGCACAAGCTGATCATCTCTGGTTCAAGCTATATATATCCTCTCCTCCTTCCCCAGCTCCACCTGTGTAGACCTGCTACAGGTTATTCTCTATGCTAGTGGTGCAGCAGCAGTATGGTTCAAATACTGGCGGCAGTAAGTCCCAGCACTGGCTTACAGCAGCAGCAATAATCGACAACTACAGCAATAACCAGCAGCAGCAGGGAAGCAGATCTATTCTGTCAAGACCAAATATATTAACATTGTCATATCCATCACCACACTAAAATCTTCCAAGAGTTGTCATGATTGAAGTGGTTGCAGTGACTTAGTGAGTAAGGCAGGTGGCAGTAACTTTTGATGCAATCGAACTGAGTTCATATCTACCTTTTCCTTTCCCCATGACGACAACGGAAGCTTGTTTCCGCCACTGAATTAAAAATAAATAAATAAATGAAAAAGGTACATGTCACATTTTGATAGATGTGTGTTTATCTGGTAGTGTTATAGTGTAAGGACAGATTTATTGTCAAGTCAAGTCACTTTTATTTCTATAGCGCTTTTATCAATACAGATTGAAGCAAAGCACTGAACATTATCAAGTAGAACAGAGTGATGGTAAAGTATAATGACGAGTATTAAACTTTATTTATCAAATGCAGAGACGGTCTCTGTAGTCAAGACGACGATA
>JAUMHI010000043.1:28447308-28476272 GCA_032359435.1 Enteromius unitaeniatus
AACATTATCAAGTAGAACAGAGTGATGGTAAAGTATAATGACGAGAATTAAACTTTATTTATCAAATGCAGAGACGGCCTCTGTAGTCAAGACGACGATAGTCACTGGAAATCAGGTGACCCCATTATTGTCCCAATAAGGTAATATCCTTTTAATGATTTTAATAAATCAGGATTACATGTTACCATGGTATTCTCTGAAGTAACATGCAAATACCATGGAATATCCAGATTTCTTACCTCATGGCTAAAAACAGCTTTAATAAATCACAGAAACATTACGTGCTGGTGGCGTTCAGAAGTTCAGATGCTCTGTTGTTTCGTGCTAGCGCTGGATTGTTGTTTATGGAGCTTGGTTTTGTGGTTTCAGGAGATGAATGTATTTTAAGCAGGTTCTCTTGAAATGATCTCACTCTGAGCTGAGTTTATGCTGTGGCCACGATTGTTTGCACAGGAAACACAGCATGTCAAATAATGGTGAGAAATTGGATGCAATTTAGACGTGGAGTAACATAATTCGGGTGAGCATGACTTCATATTTTCCCCGTGTGGAAACTCTGGCTGAGAGCGATCGGTCCGTCATGTTCGTGTGTGTTTCTGTCATAGCGCTCGGTGTTATTCCAGCACGCGGCTTATGAGGTTTGGGACGCCAGCGCGGGATATTTCACGGACAATCGACTTTCTCTGCTGCTTTCCTGCTTTAGAGTCAAATCTGTATTAAAACATAATTAAGTGACTTCATTAAATGACATCATTCACTAGAAGACCTAGTCCTCTCATTACAGCCAGTTTCCCGGTGAAATAAAAAGACACTTATCATGCAAATAATAAAATACCTTAAAAGAAAACTTGCGTCAAGAACGTCAAAGTGTTTTTAGAGACTCAACTGCAATCAAATCAAAGTTTATTGTAGTTTACATTTATATTAAATAAAATTAAAGATGGACTTTGGAGTGTCTTTGTAAGACTTAAGTACACATTTATATGTGATTTCTATGTAATGTTTATGTAATGTACTGATGAGCAACTATACATTTTAGCTGACTGTAAATGCTCAGTACTTTAATCATATTTCAAAGACAATAGAAATGTAATTTTACACATACATATTTACTTAAATGTACTTTAACATCATTTTTATTGCAACTTGTATATGACGTATTTAAATACATGTACAATTACACATCCGATATCATATAACAAATTAGAGTTTGAATTAATTGCAATTTCCTTTTATAAAGTTAAAATGATTTGTTGTTTTTAGTTGCTAGAGTGCTTTATATGTATGCTACTTATTTTATGTTTTAAATACAACAAAATACAATTCAAACTTTTTGTATGTACTTTAAAGTTAAACTGTGCAACTGAGCTTTACTTAAAATGAAATCATTATGTTTAAAATTCTCTTGTGGTGTTCTGAAGAAGTACACTTATTTGACATGTTGACTAACATACTAAAGCACATGTGATGTACTTGACAAGTTATTATGAGTTTCACTGAGTTTTTCATCTATCAGTGCCACTCACCGATCTGAAGGTGCAGTTTGATCTAGACTTACTGACTGTAGTGATCTATTCCAGCCTGTGTCTGTGACTGGAAGTGATGCAGGATAACAGGAAGTCCAGAGGTTTGTGTTTGACAGACGTCTCTGATCGTCACTAAAGTGCTGCATCACATTTCACAGAATTACATTCTGCAGGTAACATGATGTGGGCAGATCAACAGAAAAGCAGTGTTTTAGACATTAGCATCTGCTGCAGACGGTGGCTTTAGCAGAACATGATACGCTCAAGGTCAGCGCGTGAAATCAAAGCCTTGAAGCTTTAACTCTATCTGACTGCCACGGCTTCCAGGAAGACGCAGAGTTTGAGCGACAGGTTTGTTAGCAGATTATGAGATGAGATTTAAGCTCTCTCAGACGCTCCATGCATGGAAATTTGTATGGCCCTGCTATAAGCACTATATATACACCCACAGAAACATGTTCTTGAATTAATAGGTACTATTACTATTTTAATATTATTATTATTATGTTTAGCATGGATTTCATTATGTGTTCACTACACTGTCATATCACTGATCATGCTCAGCTGCGCCAACACTGGATCTCACAGAAACGACTTTTTGATTGAAATTGAATTGCCCTGATATGATTTGTACACTTTTTCTGTGAATCTGAGCTCTCAATGTCTGCCATGACACAAATCAGCATTAAAACCAATGGTTCTCAACACTTTTTTGGACAGCACCCCCAGCCACTATCCAGGACCTAATAATAATAAAAATAGTAACAATAATAGTTATTATTAATTATTATTAATTGTACTACTACTGCTACTACTAGGTGGTCTCATGGCATAAATGTATCACACTTTTTAGTGAGACACGTAATATGTACCAAAAAGTACATATCACTAGTTTCCAAAAGAAATGAACACTAGAGGCAGTAAAACTTTTTTTTATTCACACAAATTTACAACAGTTTTGATTATTAAAGCGTAATTTTTCACACTCTTTGAAAATGGTGTGACACAAAAAGTGCACAGAGGTACGTATTTTTATGAGACTAGAGGTTGGCCACTACTACTATGGGTATTATTTTAAATAATTAATGCTAATTATTATTATTATTATTATTGACTAATGACTCTGGAGTTTCAGAAACACTTTTAAATGCTGTACTAATATTGAGCGACAGCAGGATTTGATGTCTGAGTGTTGATTTGTGAGTAAAGCGCTGGACTCGTTTTGTGTCACATACAGTAGTTCTGTTTAGAATGGCTAGCGTACTGCAGACCACATGTTTACTGCTGAGTGTGCACTACGGCATCACATGCTGTGAAAATATCCTATGCATCTTGCAGATCCATTCCACGCATTACATTCACGTACTTTCATGCACATAGCACATCCATTTATGCTTTGTTCTTTTCTGTGTATCAAAGTTTGGTCAGATCTGCACATTTTTAATATAAAGAAATATAAAGAAAGTATATCAATATAAGAAGTCTAAATAAACATAAAGAAATGCAAACATCCAAAAAGTAATATCAAGTTAAACTATAATAAACTTTAATTTAATAACAATTAACAGGCAGTTAAGTGTCTGAAAACATTTCTCAAAGTTCACACAAGCATTCTTTTAAATTGTATTGTTTCCTAAAAACTACGCTTAAGTGCACTTTTCTCATCTATGCCACTCACCAGTCTAAACATACAGATCGCAGTGATTTCTGATTGTAAGTCCAGCCTGCAGATGAAGTGTTGCGTGACTGGAAGTGATGCGGATTGTGTTTGAAAGATGTCTCTGAAATTATGCTTTTTTCATAAAGTCATTTTGATAGTTTTACTTGGGATTTGAGTCACACCTAAAAAGCTTCTTAAAGAATTTAACTGAAACCGCCAACATTCACAAACACAAGTTCAGAACAGAACAAGAACAAGAACAGTATTATAAATTAATGTGTGCTTTAAAAAGTTTTATAGCTCGAAAATACCTTAGAATTATGTCATATGAACTTTAAAAATACAATGCAGCACATACCGTGCAATATTTAGTTTGCTGTTCAGCGTTTTCTGAAGGATAAGCAGCTCTGTTGACTGACTGGCTGCTGAGTAAGAACGAGTTTGTGCAAAGTGTCATTTCTCTTTGGCAAAACAAAAGCACAGAACGTCAGCCTTACATCTCGTTTTGTGCGTTTGAGGACAGCGTCGCAGCACAGGAGCCCATTACATCCATGATAATAAAGCAAGCAAATGACAAAGAGCGTAAACGAGAGAAACCCTGAGAACAGACGGCCTGAAAATGAGCCCTGCTCATCCTGTTAACAAACATGAATAACAAAATGGAGGTATAATGGTTTCAATTTCAGGCGTGTGTGGAGACGAGCGGCCTCCCGCCGGCAGAAGACAATCATCTCATCGGGAGGTTTGTGGCAGAGTCGCCGCGGGCCGTTACCACAGAGAGCACCAGTCCTTAATAAAACTGACTTTATACAACAAAGTTCCACATTACAGGAGTATAATCATCTGTTCAGGCAAACGCCGTATATTAAACGCCATGACAGCTTGACGGATTTTCAATTTGATGTATTTCAGGACTCCAGAGTGTGAAAATGGAGCAAGTCGCATCTCTAACCGACCGTTTGAGATGTTTAGGGTTACAAAACCAGGAGGGGCAGTCTTTCTTAAGTTTGTTTTTTGGGAAATTTGCTTGCTGTCCACTGGGAGTCAAACTCATGAGTGAATGGGTGCCGTCAGAATGAGTCCAAACAGCTGATTAAAAAAATGAAAAACATCACAATGATCCACACCACTCCAGTCCAAGACAAAACCTGGCACTTAGGTGGTGTTTATCTGATCTAGCTAGATATTAGATTATTGTAGCTAGACTAAACTGCATGTTTGAGCTGTCTCGGATGAAAATATCTTGCTCTGACAAATCTTAAAACAGGTCAGTGTCATTGTTCTGTGTTAAGATGTAATATTTTCCTATAAGGCATTTTTGTAAAAGTTCCTTAGTCTAACTAATTCCTAGTCCTGGCTTCAGCCGTTTGTGAAAGCGGGCCTTTAAGTCACAACTAGACTAAGTGGTAACTTAGACACAACTGCTTCAACCAGTCCTGTCCTAGCTGGTGTTTAGCTGACGTTTATCCCATTTAGCAGTTTTTAACTGTTTATCAGGTCTAGGCAGTGTTTAGCTGGTCAAATGGCTCATTTTCTCATTGAACATCATGAAGTAGAGCAGTTCAGAACAGCTCCTTTTTAACAGCTGTAGAAATATCAGTGTAGAAATATGCATTCTACCCTGCCGTCCCAGAATGCATCAGTGCTCAGTCAGATGCCTCATTAATATCATGAAGGGCCGGCGTGGCAGAGATTACGGCGTCTATCCAGCTGCACAGAGAAATGCGCTCGGGTGTTCGACAATGGAGGAGCTGTGGATTCTCAGAGTCGTCAGCGGAGCGTGTCGCGATACACAATGAAGCACCAGCTCCTCTCCTGCTCCGGATGAGCTTCTCTCATCTGTTACAAAGAGCAGAAGCCGCTCTCGTCCCAGTCACCATCTTAAACACGATGCTTTAACTGTTAACGTGCTGAGGATGCATTGCACTGGCCGAGTATGACCAGCACAAACACGACCGAATGAAAGAAAGGTGTGTTTCAGGCACAGCCCTCCAGATGCCTGAAAACCTCTTTAAACGCAGAATGAACTGTGCTTGATTAGCCTAGATCTAGATATAGTCTAGATATACGCAATACATATATTCATTTACATTACACTAATTATATATTGCAACACTCCTCTCTCCAGTTGATGAATACATACTATGATCACTAAACACCATCTTTCCTTAATTAAAATATTTATCTGCTGCCTTCATGAACAGAAACTGTCACAGCAGGCAAATTTTGCTGACTTCTCTGAAGAATGCAGTTAGCCTCATTAGTACAGAGAGAGAAAGTAAAAAAAAAAGAAATTTGATTTATTATTGTTTTTTTTTCACAGTTTATCACAGGAATATAGGTCTGTGTTATACATATTTAATAAACATCAAAATAACATATTATTAAGATTTTATTTTCGGACAACACACACTGAATTAACTACATAATGAATATTACTTCATCTTATTTTTGTTTTTTTTTTAAAAATAAACATTAAATATTATTATATTATCAATGTTATTTTATTGTCAAGCAGAAAACATCAGATAAACATGACAATATTAATTATACTTTGTTAACATTGTTGTATTTTCTGACAGTAAACATCAAATAAAACATCTAAATAAGATATGAATGTTTACTTCTGTTAAGACATTTTTTGTAACAATAACCGGGTTGAATGGATGAGTCTGATGAACCATCGAAACTACAGTTTATTAAATTAAAATTACCTATAAAAAACATGTTTTTTTAATTCTTACTTTTTTATATTACTAGTATATTACTTATTTATTGTAAATCATGCAGATAAGAAGACTGCCTGTTATTTGAGAGAACAGTTGGGGAAGTTGATTTTCAGTACAATGGTTCTACAGAAATGGTCGACAAGCGTCGGACGCAGTGAAGAAGGTCAAAACCTCCAACATCAGCTTCATATAATCTAAGATATCTAAGAACTCAGACACATATGTTGGAGATGGACTGATTGTGAATAAGTTTTCTGCTGAAACACTTCAGTTGTGAGACTGCTTGCTGAATTCAGCTTCATGTTATATTCATGAGCGTGGTGAAAGATGAAGTCTAAAACCGTGCTGCAGACGGAGGTGAGCGCCTGACTAACATCTGTCTCTGCGTCGAATTCTCCAGTATAATGTAGAAGGAGAGCAGCGCTTGGCTCAGCGCCTCTTCAAACACTTAACCTGATCTTCACCCCATCGTTTACACAGATAAACACACTGAATAACAGCTAATCAGTGCTGGAGAATGCAGGCAGATGCGCCGCTCTATAGCAGCTCCTGAACTCCAAATCAATCTGCAATTACCCGGCATTCAGTGCAGATGTTCCTGTCGCTGCGAGATGCTCTAGGACGCTCCTTAGGTGCGAGAGTGAAAGACGCAATGGAGATGTGTCAGAGCAAATGAAAAATAGCCCAGCTGTGAGTCTGTCTGAGCTTATTTCTGAATGCTGCACTCACTGCTCCATTACTTCTGACACTAGGTGAATATTTGTATTTTTCGGAGGTTTTAATAGCTTAATTTAATTTGAGTCATTTTAGTGAAAAAACAAAACATCTGATTTAACAACAATTCATTAAAGTGTAACAATTTGTTTATTTTTTTCTGGATTGCATTTTAATTATTAATGCAGTAGTCCAAAAGCACATCTATACAGCTAACTCTAAATTTATAGAGTACTACTACTGTTAAATATTTATATAATGTTTAATCAAGTGTTAAAATATATGTATTTATTTATTCCTGGATTTTTGATTTAATACAAATTAAAAATCAGAACAAATGTTATAATAAAAAAAAATAAAATAAAATGTAATCAAATGACAATTCCTTTCATTTTGTTCTCATAAAACAGAGAGTTGGTCAAGTCACTGGTCATTTGTTCCAATAATCAGAGTGGTTATGACTAAAAGAATTCCTAAAAGAAAAGTCTGACTGGAAACACACACTCACACACTCAAGACCACAAATAAGTGTGACTCAGAGCCAGAGGAGGAAACTGTTTGGTTTCTATGGCGACGCCTCACGTGTGCAGTTACACCGAAGCGCTGAAAACACTGAACGAGTCGATGAGGTCAGGATCCTCAGAGCTTCGAACCTCAGCAGAACGCTCACGCTGCTCTTTTCCAGCATCACCACACTTCACCTGGCATTCATTCATTCATTTAATTCATTCAAACAATTTTGCTTTTGTTTGCATTTTTTTTTGCAGATTCATATCAAAAATGTGGTTACCAGTGTTACAGACAATTATTATTTTTTTCTTTAAATGTGATTCAAACATGTACACATTTTTTCTAAAATAAAATACAATTCTTTATTCTTAAAATATTCGTATTCTTTATTATTTCTTACACTTCTTATCTTAGATTTGCCAATGTTTAATATTGTAACAATGGCTTCTTTTATTTATTCATTTTATTTTATTATTATTAATTATTTATTTGTTTTTGTGGAATTGTAGAATTCAACTTGCCATTTTTGGTTAAACGTTGCTTTCAGTACCAGCAGAGACAGATGAAGACATGTTTTCTGTGGTCGTGTGATCCTAATGCTGTGTCCCTCGCACCTCTAAAGGACAGAAACGCTGTCCAGGATATCAGCCACCACATGTTATCCTTACGGAGGATAATTCTGATCCAAAATAATGAAATAAGCCGCATAAAAGAGGCCAGCAGTGGCTGATAAGACGATCAAACCCTCATCATCTCCAGCCTCGTGAAAACCAAAGTCAGGAATAAAACGCAGACAAAATAAGATCACAGCTGACAAAAATTATCTCGCGCTTGCTTCTCCTTCTCATTTCTCACATCAAAAAAGTAATCTCTGAAATTAAACGCCTTATCTCCAGCACGAAAAAACACACAGAGATGTTCTCGCAAGAAGACGTTAGATAAAGACGCGAACGGCTGACAACACGGCCGATGCTATCTGTCCGAGCTCGGAAACGGGAGGAAATGTACTAATTAAACTAATTTTAATATTTCCATTCAAGTTGTCATACTTTAGCTGGAAGCCATTAAAAACGCAAGGAATTCTCATTTCTGTCAAACTCATCAGTGACCGAGAGAGGCTTTCTGGGTCAGTGCTGGAATAAAGACTGAGATCATACTGGCTTTAATCTGACTCGCGTTTACATCGCTGCTTGGTTTCCACGTCTACGAGGAACGAGCGTTAAACGCACAACAGGCCTGTGAAGAGTCTCTGTAGGTTCGTTTAATGAAGGACGATTACATCTGGAACTCTGTAATAGTGGGTTTAATGTCATGAGGCTGTTTGACCACGTATTTCCAAAGAAACGACTCCTCTGAGGAAGTTGACCTGTGAATGAAACTCTTCTTACCCCTTCCATAAGAACACAGCATGAGATGTTCAGAGGAATGTTAGTACTGCTCTTTTCTGCACGCACACTGAAGAAAGGTCCATGTTCACTTCCTCCCTTTGCTTTCTGAGCTGTCTTGTTTCTTTTTAGGAAGTGAGAAGCTTTACAAGAGAACCTAAAGACTACGATGCCAGGAACAGATATCATGATGACAAATGAAGATATGTGTGATGATATCAGAGAGCTATCCTCCATAGACAGCAATCGATCCTGATCCAGGAACATCAGTAAAACGGTCCATGTGACATGAGTGGACCAGCTTCAGTTTTGCGACGCTATGAGAATACCTTTTTTACTCACATGAAACATAATAATAATAATAATAACATCATTTAACATAAGTTACGTCTTCCGCCATTTTAGAGAGCATCACAACACATCACACGTCTGCTTTTCCTCCAGATGTAAACACGTCATTCACGTTAAAGTGTGCGGATACGGTGCACTGATACTCTCTAAAAAGGTGGAAGACGTAACCCAAGGGAAAAGAAAATTACTTTAAATGTTGTTTTTGTTTTCTTTGTGCAAAAATGTATTCTCCTAAAGTTATAAAGATGAAGTTGAGCCACTGATGTCATATGCGTTCACTTTTTTTTTTTGACTGTTATTTCAAAGCAACTTTCACTGCATGCATTGTTTAATCTGATGCTCAATTCACGAGTTCTCGCTTCCTCATTGATAATAGTTTGGCGTGCTCTCTGGGGCGAGCCAGGAGCTCGACGGACCCCGAGCCCTAGTAGCTCAGGCAGTATTTCAAATAAATGTATTTAAAATATGTATTTGAAATACAAAATGCTATTTTGTATTTTAAAGCTTTTGCGGAAAATCTACTGTATTTTGTATTTAAATGCATTTAAGATGAGTAATTGGCTTTTCAAAATACATAAAATACTTTGTGCCAATCAGCCTTTTTATCAGGGTGCAAGCTTAACACTCAAGCACTGGAGCTGCCGGCAGCATTTCTCAGTTTTCTGCATTAAGCTAAGGGTGTCATCATGATCAATTCCTTGTTGATTAAAGGTAAAATGGTGCATCATTCAGATTTGCCTTCAGTAAACATGAAAGAATAACAAAGCACAGACACGTGTAGGAGAAAAATAGCGTTAGCTGCCTGTTAGCCAATCCATTTTGATATATATATATATTATCTATCAACTAGCTAGTCAAATGTGTTTAAAACATTACTGCATTTTAGATCTGGGTTATATGACAGAACTTTATATATCTTAGGCCGTGTCACGCTATCTTTGTCTCTGTGCGCTGATCCCAGTGCAGTAACTAGCACACATTCTCAGTCACCAATTATGATTAACCTGAGACTAATCACCTGCACTGGTTAAGAGACTCTCACGCTAGTCAGTTGACGGCTGAGCTGGAGGTAACAGTGCTCATACTACCTTGTGTCTTGTGTTATCTACTGGCATTTCTGAGTTCTTAAGCTCTGGATGGCTGACTGCACTAAAGACTTACCTGCACCGAGCACCTTGATCCTTGGATTCGACATGATGTAAGCGAACCGCAATACACCTCTCTTGAATACTCACCTTGTATACCAGCCTGAGTCTGTAGCACTGGATGGAGTTAGAAGCGATCAGGAGCTCGTCAGCGAACCTGGTTTCACTTACCTGAGAGACTTACCTGTGTTTGATAAACCGTATAATGAGAATGCAATCAGGAGATCGCCAACTATTGAGTAAGAAAATCCATATGTTAATGCTCTGATCTTAAGGAGGCTAGTTTGTGTTAGCGATCAGGAGAAGACTCATTATACGAATGCCTGCTTATGCCCTGAGCCACAGTTTCAGTTTCCTTTTGTTTATTGATGTGTTCAAAATAAACACCTTTTACTTTGTACTTGCCTTGTCCTCTGAGTTCTGTGTTTGAGCGTTACAGGCAGCGATGATATAAAGTGTGCCTCAATTAAACCTTTCAAAATCATTTACATAGGCCTAGGTCATTTAGATTGAGCAAATAAATCCTTGCATGTTTAGTGGGGAAGCAGGAATTATTGGAACGTTGGGGTGGATGAAGAAGCATGAATGAATGATATAGTGTGATGTACTTGGTTTAGTTGTACTTTGCTGTTTAAAGCGCGAATGGAGATTCACATTTACATTTGCATGTTGCCAGTTAACGCCGTGACAGTGGAATGCTGTGCCTCATTATATAAGTCTGTAAATCGGTGGGCAACTCCATAACTGTTCTCCACACCAAAAGAACCAAATAATCCTGTTAAACACAGTATTTGAGTTTGTAAAAACATTCATCTGTGTAACTTTTTCTTCTTCTTCTTTTAAGTAACAAATGTATGAAACATGAATCGTTACTTTATTCAACATTTCTGTTATGCAGGCTCATTTAGTAAATTTTAAGCATTTTGTATCAGTTATATAATTGACTTTGTGTTATTGAGATCTTGTTACTGAGTTGAAGTAATGATGGCGATAAAATGTAATAAAAGCTGTTTGGGGGGGGGTTATTTGTTTTTCCTGGAGTGCAGGGGAAGGGAAGTCCTGAGTAGTACACATTTAAATGTTTATGTTTTGCATTTAAAATATGTCCAGATATATTTCAGCCTAACAGGGATGCCTGCACTTGATGGCCAATTTCATGTATTGTGTATTTTCAAAATACAGAATACTGTTTGTATTTGTATTTTAATACATTTTTCCATTCAGTATTTTGTATTTTTACTTTAAATACATTTCTATGTATCTATGCCCATCTCTGGGAGTACTGTAGCTCGGAGTCCGGCTCGAACGCTGCATCCCCGCTTGGAAGGAGCGAACAGCGGAGAAGGGGAGGTGGAAGGAAAGGAAACTGGTTTATTTATAGTGGAAAGATAGAGATTGGATTGGCTTACGATGCAGGTGGTACTGATTGATAAAGTGGTGCCGGCTGTGTTTAACATCGTACCTCCCGAAATTGGTTTGCAACTACATTGATGTGTGATGGTCAGGTCACATGTCCACATATGCTTTCATTTTCCACAACAAACTACATACTGACTATCAGACAGAATATGTCAACTTACTCTATTAACCCTAAACCTACCCCTAACAGAGCTAGTACACATGTAGCTACAAATGAAGAAGAGTTAGTTGACATGTAGTTACAAGGTTACGTTCAAGTAGTAGAATGTCTAAAGTGGAAAATCAAAATAGTGTATCCGAGGGAAAAAGAAGAAAAATATAAGAGCAGAACTTTTTCTTTGACATGACAAAACAACAATTCAAGATAGATTTTAGGGTGTGATGATGCTAAACTACTTTTTCTCTATTTTCAGGCGTACAACAACTGATCACATGATGTCTTCAGCTCTTGTTACCAAACACCAGTTCATGAGAGAAAAGACCAGCAGAGGATGAAAGAATGATCACCTTTGATTGATGTTGAAGAAATGAATGAAATTTGTTGCAGGTTCAGCGAAGTAAGCAAACAGATCATTTTACCTGGAGTTCATCAGATATATGGCCTTTGTAGTGGTTTGCTAAAATAAAGTGATACTTCAATACCAACATTTCTATTATTCTGTAAGAATGTTTCTTATTTAATTGTTTTTAATAATTTTGATATTGTAGATGGATCTATCGGACCAAGATTTTGTATCAACAGTGGCCGAGGTCAGTAGGGGCAAACCAGTTTATTTGGTTATTTATATTGTATATTTATATTGTTTGTTTGAAATGCATATTTATGCATGCGTTTTATGGACAATCATTGGCGGTCTGTCTACACAATGAAGTTGGTTAGTAATGTATGATAATAGTAATAGTAATAATGTTATTGCTTCCAGGTGGAACCTGTGAGGCAGAAATGAACCACAGTGGAAATCTCCATAAACCTCAATTTTACATTGTAGAGTTTACTGTCTTAATTGCATACTATAACTGCAACAGAGATAAGACACATCATTAATACATGAACTATATTCACTAATACACACGACATACAGAGCTTATCGGACTTCTCTTGGAGCACATTCATGCTAACCACTCTCTGCTGATCAGCACTAATACAAAGATTATGAACATACGCTGTCATACGCTCTAAAGAGGTTCGTTCAGAACAGCGTGTACTCGACCGACACGCATTCATTTCCAAATATAACCATACGAAATCCAAAAACTGCTTATTATAAACCTCAAGCTTATCGATCATATAATTTCATAAAGGTAGCCTGCAGAAATATGAATCTGTAAATAATAATAAAATGGCTCTCTAAATTAATCACACAGGAGAATAAAACTGTGATATTACTTATCCAGCAAACAACATAAGCTGCTTAAACCTTGGTCTCTGTGGGATGAAACTGTGGACTTATTTCTTCATTTACTGTTAGTCATCTTTTTTCTTGTGTTTTTTAGTAGTATATGTTCTCACCACGTTGTTGTTATCTTGGTGACTCTGGGTACTTCTGTTGAAAGTGAAGAAAAATCTTGTGTCTGGTAAGGACTACCTGGTCTCGTGGCATAAATGTACCTGGGTGCACTCTTTAGCGAGACACGACATACGTACCAACAAGTACATACAGTATCACTGCAGTTTCCAAAAGAAATGATCACTAGAGGAACTGATGCCTTCAACAGAATCAGAGATACACAGAGTTTCTACTTCCATAACTCACTGAAGGTGAAAGACACGCCCCTTCATTATCATATGGACAATAGAAAATATAAATGTACAAATATGTAAATATTAGACCAAATAAATATACTGAATAAAACACTAATAAATAAATGAATCAAGGGGCAAATATTTATCTGTGATATCTGTGAGGAATTATTTAGCATATCATGTAACTAAATTAGGCTACATGTTAAATCATTCAGTCAGTGAACCAATCAATCAAGGCCAGAAAACACTGGCAGACTCGCACTGATCTCAGTCCAGTTTATAAGCAAAGCTGTTTCTGTTTCTGTGTGCGTCTCTTGATTTATTTCTCCATGTGACAGAAACACAAAGCCCAGCACAACTCATGATGGAGCTTCACGACCCTTCATTAATTTCCCACCCTGCGTCTCCGGCCGTCGTTTAGCTGCAGGCCTGGTTTTGTTCTCGGAGCCAATAGAAACGGCGAGGGATAATTGATGCCCCGAGACTCCAGACAAGACAATAGGTCACAACAACAGGCGGCGTTAGATCGAGCGGCTCCAGAAAAACTGCAGAAATATAATTTGGCCTCGGGAAGCGTTTGAGTCCGGAGCAGCAGCCGGCGGGCCACCAGCTTTCATCTCACACTCACGCTGCTTCATTCAACATCTTCACCACCATTAAAAACATCCCTCTCGCCAACTCATTTAAATGAAATCAAAATTAACAATATTTGTTATACACAGTCTTAAGGTCAACAATTAATCCACGCGACAGTCCTTTAATCTAAATCTGATCATTTGCTTCTGCTCTGGAATGACCTTTCTTCTCTGATGATGTCAGTTTAAGGGCTCGGGTAGAATTTGCTTAACCACGCCCCTCGAGCGTTATTCTTCTGCGAGTCAGAGATGAGAGGAGGAGCACTAAATAAACCCCGCCCTCTGCTCAATATTCAGTTTCAGAAGGAAATACATCCTGAAATAACATTGGACGCAAAATTCTCTTTACAAGTTGTTTAAAGATAAATGCTTTGGAAGTACACAATCACCCTATAAGGATAAAAAATACACCCAGGGTTTTTACGTAAAATCTCCTCCAATCAGGCTGTTTGATTCCTGGAGAGGAATCTGTAGAGTTCTGCAGAGGCCCCGCCCATCGTTTGATTGACAGGTCATTATTCCCTTAGCCCCGCCCCAAGTGAGCTGTCATCAGTCTCTGAGTGGACTGTTTCTGCCTCCGAATAAAAATCTTTTTATCTTTTTTGTGTGCGTGTTGTAATAACCCCCAACTTGTTTCTCCTTTATTACTAGCATTTATGAGTTTGAAGTCAGAAATGTGAGTTTATATTTACAAAAACAAGAAAAAAAAGTCTGAAATGTGAGATTTAAAAAAAAAAAAAAAAAATAACAATAGTAATTTACTTTTTGTATTATTTTTTATTCAGTGATAGAAATAGGCTTGCATAGTTAATTCTTTTTTCATGACTTAATCATTCACTTTCTCTCATACATGCATCCAACACACACTTTAATGGCTAATATTACATGATAAAGTGTTTAAAGTATCTAGAGAGATGAACATGAATCTTCTTCTCCTGACAGTGGGCATGAAGGGGCCATTTTAGATTTGGCTGTGTTTGCAGAGAAGCAGGTGTTTAGAGCCAGTCCTGATCTGAGTCCAGCTGCCGGTGCGGTGCGGTCCGGTCCTGACACACACACACACACACACACACACACAGAGAGAGAGAGAGTGATCTGGATGAGTGGATGCAGGCTGCAGTTGTTTGTTTACAGTTTTAAAGCAGCAGGACAGTTTAAGAGCAGTCTCAGACAGGATCAAATCACTAACTTCTCCTGTTCAGGCTACTTTTATACCCAATCACTAAATCTACAATTATTGTAAACAATAATAATAAAAAAATAAAAATAATACTAATACACAATATCATTAATGAAGGTAGATTTCTATTAAATATGGTACAAATGAATATAAATATAATAATCACAGAATCGTTCACTCAATATATTTGTTAAAAACAGAATCATTTAGAAATGAAAAGTCATTTGTGCCAATCATTTTAGATGCTACAAAAACTTGTGAGTTAATGCAAGTTACTAGATATTAACTTCTTATTTAACTTTTGCATAAAATCATCCCTTTGTCACTCGTGCCATTGTAATGAATATTGGCCTGAGGCGGGAGATGACCTGACACCAGTACTGACCACATCCTGAGGATCAGCAGAGCGCTGTAACACACACAGACAACAGCTCACATTATATATATATATAATATTACATTATATAATATCTCACACATCACACACTACTGCAAACACTCAGCTATATTATGATCTCACAAAGCTGTGCACAGTTTCATACATAGTTTCTACATTATACTGAGACCAGTGCCTGAATGCAGAACATCTCGAATGAAAAGGACTTTTAAAAGTATATTGTGTTGGAATCTATTGATGTTCGGAAACGCACGCGCTGGAGTGATGGGGTCACGTGACCCTCTGTCTGCCGGTCTCGTGACTCACCGCTCATGGAAAGACGAAGTAAATGACGAGGAAAAGAAGGACATCAAACAGCAGAAAGGTCCAGAAGTCAAACCAGTAGGAATGCTTCGGCAGAGCCGGCACAGCGCCACGCGAGCTCTCCATGATCGCCTCACTTCCCGCTTCCGGCTGCATGCGCGTGACACACAGCTCCTGCTTCCGGTGCAGTGCACAGTAAAAGTCCCCCCCCCTTATATGAGAAACACCTCATATAAAGTAGAATATGCCTTAACCTTATGATTTCTAAACTCATGTGAACATTCACAGAAAAGTGCGTTTAAATACAGTCCGATTGTATAGCACTGTTCAGAACTATTTTGAAGTGGCTTTACAGAAAATCGCGATATCGTACGAAAATCAGCTAATAGAGTTCAGTTAAATACTATTAGTTTTCACGCAGGTGCTGTTTATTTAAATACCTTACAGCTCTTACATGAAGCTTAGGACCTTATACTTATAAGCTTATACTTCTGTAATGAATTGTAATGGTGTTTATGTGAATGACTTAAATGAACGTAAATTATGGCTTATTGAATGTATATGTAATCTTTAATACACAATAATGACATTTCCACACATGCTTTTAGCATGTTAATAACCTTAATAGCACTTGAATGAGCATTAATAATTCCTAAAATCAAGCCTCGCACTATTATTATTGATTTAGGGCTTATTCGTTTCAGCGTTACACAGCAGCTAGTATATACCTTACCCAATACATAGTCAGCTATACACAGGCCTCAGAAACGTCGAGTGCCACTAATGTGTCTACAGATGGCTAAGTACCTCTTAAATTGTGAATGGCTGGATCTGTGATGTGTTTTAAAGGCCGTTTGTTTTAAACAGCAGCCCGTTCCGACGGCAGTGTGTAAATTCACAGCTTCACCCTGAGGGACGGATCCCAACGCCTCACTAAACAAATGTTTCCTCACGGCGGGAACAGCAGCACAAAAACAAGCCATGAATTTTTAACGGCGAGGTGACAGACTGCGCTAATATGTGCTGTACACTTTGATGTTTGAGAGCATAAACGGGGAGTTTTTATTCCGATTGTGAGCGATGCATTATTCCTCAAAAATAGAAACATTACAGAGCTTTTGTTGATGGCACTGTCCCGCTGCGTCTTTCGCTCGAGCTTCTGAATGATGTTTTTTAATAGTTCATTTTATTCCCTGATCATAATCTCATTACTCATGTGCCTGAAATATAATGCGAAACAAAACATAACCATGAAACGTGAGGTGAGGATAACCACTAGCAGCGTTCACGAGCCCAGCGCGATCGGATGATTACAGAATAAACAACACACGCACACGGGATGCTGATTTAGCTCTAAATGATTTCATTATATCAGATGGAGGAGAGTGTGGAGTCAAAACTAGCACAGCTAGAAGCGGAATTACATGCATTGTGGTGCATTATGATCTGTGTCAGTAAGTCATGATGGCACAATTCTGCTAATCTGTACTGTAAAAGACACTTTTTCTTAAACATTAATAAATACAATTAATTTATATATATATATGTACATACATTTTTCATATTTTATGTCAGCTTAATTTCTAATAATAAAAATATCCCCTATAGACGTAGTTTTAGTTAACCGTGTTCATCAGCTTTGAGCCCACCGAAATCTAATGTATGCTTTTTCCAAAGATAATGACAATGTTTTTAAATAAAATAATTGGTTAAAATGCAAGATTTACCTATTATTTGAAAATGTATTATTTAGCTGTTGTACATTTTATAATATAAAATAAAAGTCAAAATCTGGCATGGGCTTAATTTGTACTTTGGTACCATTTAAGCACACACATGTTCCAAATAAGCCCAAATAAACACCATGATTGATTCACAAACAATATTAACATTTATTGATTTTAAAGAAGTAAAACATCACAGTGTTAAGTGTGAATAATAAGTTAAGGAAAAGGTTAAGACAAAAACACAATAAAAACACAAAACTTTAATAAGTTATTAAACACTTTCAATCAGAAAATAGAATTAATTACAGTTGGGTTCCTCGTTTAAAAAAAAACAAAACAAAAAAAACTACATAAATTAAATGTTTCCACTGTTAATATTGAAACTATAATACGATTGGCTTCACAGATGGTATCACAGCAACACAATCTCACTCCAACTCGTCACATTTTGGCGCTTGGTCAAAACCCTTTTGCGTTGCTTTCTGAAGCTCAAGATACCCCTTCTTAGTCACTTTTCGACATAAGGGGTCCTCCATTGTTTTCAATAGGAAATCCCGTCAATATGCCAGGGTGATATGTTATTGTCGTAATTAAAGTTAAACAAAGCCAATTTTACACTAGCTAATATGATCCTTTAGGGTCTTAATGAAAAGTTTGTAATATAGTTTTTTTTTTTTTAATTTCTCAAAGATAACGCTCATTTTACTCTGTCAGAAACAGCTCTGCAGAAATCACTCTGTTTGTGTACTTCCCCTTTAAATCTTCACAGCTCCGCTGACCCCGCCTCTCTTTTCTGAGGCACTCTTGGAGGATCTTTTTTTAGCCGTATTCATAGTGAAATGGGCTTAATGGGTCCATTTACCAATACTTATAATAACAATAACGTATGTACAATTACATGCAAGTAACTCTAACCATAAAACTATTCTAAGTACACCTAGATCATTAATTATTCAGTAACTAAATACTTTCCCTTTAACAAGGACACCTTAAAATAAAGTGTCACCGAAGTTGGGGTAACAGTTTACAATAAGTGTCATTTGTAAACATTAGGTAATGCACAAATGAACAAACAATGAGCAATACGTTTATTTACATACATATAGGCTACATGTACATACTGTATACATATACATAACTTTTTCATTAATCTTCATTAAAGTTAATAAAAATATAATAAAACTAATGTTAATAAGCAAAACTTGCAATTTCAATGATGCTAACTCATATTATAATGAACATTAAAGTGTTACCAAAGATGGATTTTTGATATATTCTGATTTATTGACATACTGTACAGTACACGCAAATATAACTTTATTATCAGCATTTAGCATGAAGATGGATATATCTTTTAAATGTTTTAAAATGTAAAGAACAGGAAGATCATCATTAACACCATGATTGCCTGTTAACATTTTGAACTGATGATGACGTGTTATTAAAAGCACTATAAAATGATATGGACTTGACTTCATGAATATGTTTGTAAAAAGGATTGATAGTTGAGTACAGACAACTGCATTATTGAAAATGGTGTTGTGGTCTCATTACCTCCTAGTCTGTGCATTAATTTTCAATCTTTTGTCAATGCGTGCTCATCTCTCTCTGTTCTGTCCAGTCGAACTCATTTGTTTTTAAAGCTCAACATAAAGAAGCAATGGCTCATGTGGACCATCTTTAATATTCCTCTCATATTGTCATTGATCAGCCAGCGGTATTTACAGATGACGCTAAACGCTGCCGTATCAATGTGTCATTGTTAACGCTCATCTAATTTCTGCAGACCTCGGTACGGTTCATCTACCATCACGACGTCTAGACAGACACAGATTGTGCTATAATCGAGCGTTTGATTGTGTGTGCATCCAGCACAATGTTTCTGACCCCGTGTTACGCGTTATGAGCGCGATCTGTCAGAGCTATGTGAGGTATTATATGTCTGGACTAATTGTTTTGTCAATAATGGGCTCGTCTCAATGTGTTGTGTACGTTTAAAAAGAAAGGAACTATCTTTCTCTTCGGTGTCAGGAGTTCAGGAGCCAAGACCCAACTGCTAAGAGGCAGATTACCAGGTAAGGCCCAGATTCAGACCAGTCAGTCCAACAAGCAATGAAAGCACTTTAAGAGCACTGGAAATCTTGTCTGATCAAGTCCAGATCAAGTCTAAATCCAGACCGAGGTAATGTTTGTCCGGTTTCAAGCAGCGTTGTGGATATACAACTTACACAAGGCAATGATTAATACACAAATGTTGAGATATTCATATACATGAATACTTGATCTAGCATTTTCTTGTCAGCTGTAATATTGTTATTGCTGACTAAATTCAGATGCCATTTTTTTATACTAGAGGTACTGAACGTGACAATTAAATATACATATATATGTATAGACCAACAGATATGACTAAATATATTCATAAGTCATACAGCTATAAAGTGGCCATGAATGCTTAATATCATTTGTTTGTTTGTTTATTAGAGTGAAATTTAAATGCATGAGAGGATTTACTCCAAAGAAGACACACACCAGTTATCAACTTGAGTTAAGCCCTATTCACACCAAGAACAAATTGTTAATCTGATCGGGTGTCAAATCATTCTGAAAATGATTCCAATGATGTTGTTTGCCTTTTGCCTTTATATTATTTATAGTTTTGGTGTGGACTGAATGAGAATGATTTTTACAACTGTATCTTTATCGTTCTCCTTATTGTTATCTTGTTTGGATTGAACAAGGCTTTACGAATGTTTTTCAGTTGTAGTGCCACCTATGGGCAGAATTGGGTGCAAATTTGGTGCACGTCCCTAGAATGTCCAGTTGTCTTTGTACATCAGGTCTTGTTAACTTTAAGCATTGCATTTGACAGATAGAGGTAAATTCGTTAAAGTGAGCAATGTTAAATGTTAACAATTGCAATCACAATAAAAAAAAAAATAATTATAGCTACAGCCCATAGGTGTAATTAAAGTTAGGAATAACAAAAATTGAAAGGCAATTGAAAATGTTACTCGAAATTAATTCAAAAGTTCCTCCAAACCATCAATGGAAAGTTGTTTTCTCAAATTGTGACCTCTGACCCCAGTTTGAGAACTGCTTCATTGAGGGTATTGATCTGGAATTGATCCTGAGCATTTAGTCTTGTTTTTTTTAGTCAGAGCAGCTGATGACATTTTGAAGCAATTTGCAGGATTACCCGAGTTTTACTGACAAAAGAATATTCCATGACATTCCCCCCGATGAAACGCAGAAAGGAGGATCCGTCTGTCCATTTGCGAGGAGTGCTGGAGGGCTGCAGTGATTACCTCCCGCTGGTCTCCTCTCTCGTGCCACTGTCAGTGTCATGAAGAAGGAGATGAGAGAAGAACGTATCGCTCCGATCTGTCGCTTGTGATGACAGACTTGGAAAACGGCAGGAGGCGACGCTGCCAAGAATCCAGTGATCCGTTCCACTTTCTCTCTCTCTCCGGTTCAGTCTGGCTTAGTGTGATTTATTGACATGATAAACAACATGCAACATCCTCGCCCTCCTTCTGTTCTTAAATCAGAAGTCAGGTGTTTTCTGCTAGCATATCAGCTTCCAAATGTCGTCAGAACAGATGCTCTGGAAAAACGCGAAACCTTTTAACTAATGCATAACTGATGAATGAAAAACAGCACAGGTTATTAAGGTGAATTTTTAAAAGTTATCTTATCTTGACATGGCTTCGTAAATATGATGCTCACGTGCAAGACTTGCATGTTTACGCAGAAAAACAACTCAAAACAAAGAAACACAAACCAACTAAAAGTAGTGCACACAGGTATAATATGATGAAATGGCATTAACATGCTAAGCTAAAATAAGATGGAACTACTTTATTGACAAAAAATATATACTTTACCCATAAATATTGTATAATAATGAACTATTTTTGTTTTGAAAAGTATGCAGCTGTCCTGCAGTTATGAACAAACGTTCATCTTGTAATGTTAATATTATTGTTCTGATAATGTTAGCACAGAAAAGTTTTATAATTATTATTACATTACTATAATTATACATTTTGTTTAATGCTACTAGTTTCCGAATGCTCTGAGAATGTTCACAAATACGCAAGAAGAATATTTACAGATCGTTGTTAGAGCATATTTTGGTTATCAGAGATGGTGTTTAATTGCCTTTTACTTTAATTACTTAAAACATTGAAAAAAAAACTAACAAAAAAAAACAAAACATTAGAATGTATTTTCCTGAACTGCTGGTGGAATGTTTGTCTAATGCTTTTTATGAATGTTCAGACATTCAAAAATAACATTCACATAATGTAATTGGATTAACTGTAATTAATTGGAACAGTAGCAGAACGTTCTGAGAACATATTTTTGTTTCTGTGCAGAAAACTATATTTCATTCTTAAAAGGCTAAATGATCTTTTTCAGTAACACTTTATTTTGATGGTCCCTTTTGAACAATCTGTTGACAATAAGTAGCTTTGCTCATTAGAATATTAGTACACTCTCTAATTATTATCTGCTAACTGTTTGTTGTGATGGTCTCCCAAAAGACGCTCTACTGACTATAAGTAACTTTGCAAGTACATATCAACCTATTCTAACCCTAACCCTACCAGTCTACTAATACTCTGCTGGCACTCTACTAAGAGTTAGTAGATATGTAGGTTCAATGCTACTTATAATCAACAGAATAGGTTAAAGGGACCATCAAAATGAAGTGAAACCTCTTTTTCCTTTTGAAGAATGCAAAACACGTTGTAAAGCCATTGTGTCATTGTTTTATATTGCAAGTCTGTGTTCAATCTAATCAGCACTGACGGAAGCCCTCTTACTTTAGAAAAGAAGCGTTCACGAGGAAATCTGAGGCCTTGGTGTCTTATCGGATAATGAACGCAGCCGGCGGCGGCCAGAGAGAGTCTCAGTGCATTAGCAGCAGCTGCAGGGGCCAAACCAACACCTGCAGAGAGTAAAACTCTTCATTTAGATCAATATTCACATCATTAACCTTTACTGGCCCTACACTAATGGATCGATACAGCTACGGAAGAAGCGCTCAGGAGAGAGAAAGAACAGCGGGACGGAGAGGCCAGGATAACCTTAACGTCACGTAAGAGGCAAAGCGGCCATCAGATGCACGCCGGAAACACTTTGCCCTTTTCTTTTGGATTTCTGCACAAAACATTGACAATCTTTGACCTCTGACTCAGGCTAAAGTGCTTTGAGAAAATGTAAAAGTCTTGAGAGATTTACATCGGTCTTTTCTGGTAAGTTCTCATACTAATGGAAGCTGTTATGATGTTTTTTTTAATGCATTATTTACTGAATTACTTATGAGGAGGAATCAAGAAATATTTGAATATTATTAAATATTTGATAAATTATTGAAAATATTGTGGGAATAACTCCAGTAGAGCATTGAACAGCATTCCGTTTCATTTTTTAGCATAAAGTATTGCACCACAGAGCACTTTTTTTGGTATGTTAAGGTCAGACACATCTTACAGTTTGCACAGAGGTATTTCTAAAATTTAACACAATCTCTCAACACTCAGCTAACACTTTTGTCAATTCTAATTTGTTCAGTTCACCAAATGCAAACAAAATGGCCCATTTATGATCTTATTTTAAAAAGATAAAAAAAAAAAAAAAGCCTGAACGAGACACAAAAGCAAAAGAATGGGGACAATCAACAAATACAAATGAAATGCTGAGCTCTTAAACACATTTCAGATATCTAACAATAGTGACAAAACACTGACAAAAGTCCTATAACCTGAAACCTATAACAGTAGCTGTGTAATTTATTCATACTGCGGGTGCATGCAGGGAACACACAAACACTTACATGTCACTGCCTTTTCCTTCACAGTGTAGGTTGAAAATGCTCATGTTCAAATGTGCATGACATTAAGTCTCTTGATCTAATGAGATGAAGGTCGATGCATCAGCTTTCTCAAACCCTGTGGGCCTGTGATGTTATTCTGGTTATGAGGACAAACGGTTTAAGAGAAGAAAGCTTCATGAGAGCAGAAGTGATTGTTTTGTCTCTCAGGTCTGATTCTCCTGGGAAATACACGGTTTAAATGGCCTGTTTTATTGTTAATGATACAGGGGCTTCATCAGGCACAGAATGAAATCATTCGTTTCAGGAATCAAGAAGAGACAAACGCAGCATAAACTGTCGAGTCAAGCCACTATAACTTGTGCTTGGCAGCTGTTATAAATTTCCCCCATAATTCTGTGTAGCACTTGACTGTGGAGGATGAAGTTTATTAAAACGGTTTTATAGATTCATTTTGTTTTCCGCACCTGAGTGAGTCAGTCTGATACGGGAATCTTTATTTTGTCTTATTAGCTCTTTTGCAGATTGTTTGTGCGGTGATGGATGATGTATTTGATCTTGGTAGATAAATGTTTCTCGCTGATTATGATTTTAAATATCCTCTTCATTGATACGCCTATTCATTTTGGCATTGATTTGAGCTATGTAAATATTTTGCAGTGCATTTTATGATTGTTCCTGCTCTGATGTCCGCGTGAAGATTCCAGCTGGTCAGTAATGGGTCACGACCTGTAGCTGATGACTGGAGGGCTTATTTAGTGTCTCACAAGAAAACCAAATAAAGCAGAAACTCCAAAAAAAGCTTAGGCAGTAAAGTGGGATTCATTTAAAAACACATCAATCCAACTTTCTTCATAAGATGCATTTTCCTCACAAGATAAACGCATGATCGTTATGGGTTTCTGGAAGGTTGCCAGAAAGTTGTGAGAATGTTGCACTGCTATACAGTTGCTAGGCTGTTCTGAGTGGTTGTCTGGGTGTGGTTTCTAAAGTGTTAGGGTGGTTGAGAAGGTTTTGGGTTTGATTCCCTGGAAATGCATGGACTGACACAAATGTACACCTTTAATGCAAGTCACTTTAGATAAAAGCACCTGCCAAGTGCATAAATATAAAGGCTGCATATGGAAATACGTAATCCTATGTGCATCATTTCAGAAATTCCAAACTCACAATTTTTTTCATATAACGTAATACAACTTTAAACTCTATTCCACAATAGCAGCTGTATTTAATGAAATGGCAAGTGATTATGAACAGCAAAAAGGACAAATACTATAATATCCAGAAAGGCACTTTAGTGTCAGTGCACATGACTTTTGCAATACATTCAAAGTATTTTGAGGTCATCTGAAAGTGCTGAAGATTTGAAGATTTTCACTGTATGGTATAGTGTGTAAAAATGGCCATGCAGATTCATTCAGCTGTCAATCAGAAAAGACGCTAAACCATAAACTGCTCCCAAAACTGTGTTTTACCTTTGTGTTTAATGAAGCATAAGTCAATCAAATAAATGTAAATGTTGTACCACAAGCAGGTGGAGTAAATTCTGAAGTTTGTCTTGCGTCTCAGGTAACTGGAACATCTCAGCACATTGCAACTCAAAGACAGATGACGTGTTTTCTGACGCTTGTTTGGAAGTGGAAGTTGTCCGCTGTTTTCCTGGCAAATTACAGAACACATTAGCATCAAAAGACCCTTCCTCTACTTCACCGCGCGGTGCTGGCACCAGGGAGGGGTGTCAAAAACACAAAACACCTGTTGTGCAAAGCACTGAAGCATGCACTTTAATTTTATCAGGCTGGGAACAATCGCTCATTAGAGTCAAGAGGGGAGAAAGAGGAGGAGGAAAAGGAGATGAAATCATTGGAGCGAGCCGCACCGCGGTAGATAGAGCCGTACAAAACACCCTCCGAGAACACAGCCAAGAGAAACTGGTTCAGCGACTGTGTCGACGCTAATGTAGAAGAAGTTGTGCGTGATTCCACAATCTTACATGCGGCCTTTTGAAAGACTTCAGAAGTTCTGGAACTCCAGTGTTGTGATTGTGAAGAGGTTAAATGTTGACTTAGGACTGTGTCTTGGACTGTGTTACAGGCAAAGATTTGTATCTCTCTGAATGTGCCGGGTTCAATACAAGCATCCACCATCAGAATATGTGGCACAATTACCACACAGACTTTATTTTTTATTTTTTTGACTACAGTGAAGTCCTATAATGGCTGAGTCAAAACTATTTGCAGTGATGCTCACCATTACGCCTCAAATGCTATTGATTGAGCTTGACTTGTGTTGAACCCGGAGACCTTATTTAAATCAATCTGATTGCAGATGCTGAACATACTGTTACCCTGCGGTCCTAGGAAAACATCAGTTTACATTGCATGTATTTTGAACAGAATTTTACTACGCAAACAACATTACGGAATCAGCAAGAAGCTGTTTGAGACCTGTGAGAGGCAGCTCGGCATGAGACCAGAGTGTGTAATTGCCGTGTTTAGCGCATAACAATATGCCATTGGAAGTTTTCCTCTTGTGTTGCTTACTTGACGTTAACAAAAAGCTGAACATTAGCTTCCTGAAATCTTGCGTAAACATATAAGCCTCCTACTTATAACTCATTTGGTTTGAACAGGACCTCAACACAAAACCTTTCCATCACAAAAAAAGTACTTAGTCTTGAAGAACATGTTTTCAATCTTATTTCACCATTAAGAAAAATAAAATGGTTCAATAACAGAACATTGATTTTCATTCAGATCAATTAGATTGTTAACAGATTATGGAAATGTACACACAATTAAACTGGTGGAGATCTTACTATAATATATATGTCAAGGTATAGGATCAGAACTAATGAACTGTTATAGAATTCAGCCGATATCTTAATCCTCTCAAGGCTTCAACCTTGGATCCTCCTGTCATATTTAGAACATATTTTTTTTATTTTACAGTGGGTAACACAATAACCGAGTGCCATTTGCCATTTCTCTCATTCCTTGTTTGCTTTTCCTACACAATCCAAAAGCTTAGGTTTACAACCAGAATCAGTCAATTATTAAAAAAAAGAGATTTTACTACATCTCAAGGCTCTATACTGTGCATCATGTGTGGTTAGGAGGCCATTTTAAAGTAACCTCTGTGCAGCGATGGGAGTTTTACAGTTAATTTGTCAGTATCATGGTTTTGACAGAGAGTATGATTGCTGGTTGAAGATGAGCAGGTAGCCACTGAAATGACTCTGAGGAATTAATGGCCAAAGATAAAAGCCAGCAGAGATCTCATGAGTTCAACACGAGTCCATTTCCATATCTCAGGCTTTACAGTGGACACGAACAGGCAGTTCCAATGCTGCTGAATAAATTCCTTCCATGAACGATTCATCTTCGTAATTAACCGAACTGATGTGGAACTACATTTACGTTCCAGACAGATTCTCTCAGACCGAAGCGACTTCGGAGAAGGCGCATGTGTTTCTCGATTGGAATGGAATTGCGTGAAAAGGATCAGCGGGGAGCCGGCAGATGAACGTTGAGGTCGTTTGTAACGGTAACAGTCTGGGTTTGGCCTTTCTACACCATCAAGAAATAAACGGAGAGATATCTGTGCATCAAATCTGATGACACCAATCCCTCAGCCTTCCCCCAGAATCCATTGTGTTTTCAATTGTCTCGTCTAGCGACCATAAAGAGAGATGGGGTGCCTGCTGGGTGGGAGCAGTGCGGCAAATTGAAAGTGTAATTTCTAACAATATGAGACCCAGCAGTTGGGAAACCGATTGCCTCAACAATTCACTATGTGTATGTGTGTGCGTGTCTCTTGTCGATGAATGCAAAGCACAGAGGGAAATGGAAGTTTGGTTCCAAATAAATAAGATGACTCTAATGGACGGGTAAATGACTTTGGCCTGGGGTTACTGTGGCTTCGCTGCATAAAGCCCATTTGGGCCGGTGGCACTCAGCGTCCGTTTGCTCGTCTGTGAGCTCCTGCTGCGCTGCATCACCCTCGAGAAATTAATTGGAAAATAAAGCATCGGGAAAAATTTGCGTTTTACTGACGGCACTGATTGACATTCTGCGAGCCTCTTCTGGATCTCTGGGGTTTATTTCCACTGGGATTTTTGCAGCTTTTGACGTGACGATAACTAGACTTGGGGATCTTTGCATGGGTCTGCTTTTCCTCATTGTTTTATCTGAATGCACCGTTTGTATGAAAACAACTGCTCTGGGAAAGGTGGGGTTTGTGCTACAACAGTAACATAACTGTTAACATAACAGTAAACATACTGTTAATCCACTGTCTTCTCTTACATTAATGTTTGAAATTTGTAAACAATACTTACAAGAACCTTTTCAGTAAAAACACAAGATGTAAGCAAAAGAAAACAAATGTCTAAGTTCACTAAACCTCATCAGAACCGAGGACTTGTTTTTCTGGTGAATATGAGATGTTTGGCCAAAGTGAGATTTATGGAGTTTCCATTTGCCATCCAGCTTTATGCACAAACATTCTCCCGACAACCCCAAAATATGTTCCCAGCACTGATCATTCCCACAAACAGCATGTCTCAGCATTCAGGCACCCTTATTATGACTTTCCATTTCATTTTAACACAGCTTTTGCCATTTAAATTTTAAACACAGCAGCGTTAAACACTCTGAGCTGCATTCTCACAATACTAACCTCTGAATCGCTAGTCCAAACACTGTCAGTACAAATCCTGAGGCCACGGCTTCACTCATTAACATGGCAGACATGCACCCCAGTGTGACATAAGACCATTTCTCTGTCTCTCTATCTTGGCACACATGTGCACGGATAATGGCACACAGATTTGATCCTTTCTGACAGAGGGCCAAAGGCCTGTGGGTTTCCCGCTGCTCTGCCAGCCTTGGATTCCTCTGCCTCCTTTTTCATATGGACGATTAAACATCTTCCTGCTTTCCTGTGCACTGTCAGAACCCACAACCAGAGCAGGCCTAATATGTCTGGATAACACACAGCCCAACCACAGCAATGCATGTGATCTCACACACTAAATGCTTCCATCTTGCCGTGGTTGAACTGTGTGTTCGGTCGTCTCTCTCTGTCCATTTATGTCTTGTGTTTTTAAAGGCAGTGATGTGAATTCAGTTAGCTGATGAGCTCTCCAACAGGATAAAAATGAAACAAAAAAACACCAGAAATAACACCCTCTCTTCTGTCCACGGAATCTCCCTGGTCTGGTGGGCAGGACAAGAATGAATCCCTGGTCTCTGCTGATTGGTCCAAATCGATCCTGTGGAATCTCTCTAGTGTGTGCTGTCTAGTCCAGACTGTCGATATGGAATGTTCTTTATCTTTGCTTATTGGTCCAAAATGATTTATCTAGTCTATGCTATTTCTGGTCTCTGCTGATCCTGCTTAAAATTGTTAGCCTATTCCGATTGGTCAAGAATGTCTTTGTGGAAAGTCCCTAATTTTTGCTAATTGGTTCATCGTGATACATTAGGATTGCCATACTCTCTGCTGATTGGTTAAGTATGTGGCTTGTCTATGTTAATTGGTCAAAACAATTCAGTTTAAAAAACGTCTCAGGTTATGTATATAACCTTGTTCCTAGAAGGAACGAGATGCTGCGTCAACGAGACGCTTCGGGAACGCCTTCAGCGCGTTGGGCTCTGAATAGTGTGTAAAATCAGCCAATCACGGATTGGGGCG
>JAUMHI010000043.1:28476372-28501127 GCA_032359435.1 Enteromius unitaeniatus
CGTGGTTATTGTAATCTGTGCCACCCCCCATATATATATATATATATATATATATATATATATATATATTAGTGGAATGTTCGTGGTCTTTGATTATTGGTCCAGAATGATACAGTAGCATTTATCTAATTCCTCAGGGTTTTCTTTGCTCTAGTCTGATTGATCCATAATGATATTGTGCAATTGTCTCTGCTGATTGGTTAAGAATGTCCCAACAAAATGTCACCACCAGTGTTGGGGGTAACGCATTACAAGTAACGTGAGTTACGTAATAATTTAAAAAATAGTTACTTATTACTTTTTCCAAGTAACTAGTAAAGTAACGCATTACTTTTCAAATTTTAGAGTAATATAAGAGTTACTTTTTCAAAAAAGTAATGCCAGTTACTTTGTTTTCTTATTTATTGACTGACAAGTCTCCTGACCTCACGTTGGTAGAAATCAGAAATACAGAGCATTGTGTGCGGTGTGTGAATACTAGGGGTGGGCAAAGATAATTTTTTTTTTAATCTAGATTAATTTAGATTAAAATGGCTCATTTGAA
Source organism: Enteromius unitaeniatus (assembly GCA_032359435.1). Taxonomy (NCBI): domain Eukaryota; kingdom Metazoa; phylum Chordata; class Actinopteri; order Cypriniformes; family Cyprinidae; genus Enteromius; species Enteromius unitaeniatus. Next base: position 28,476,917 of record JAUMHI010000043.1, read on the forward strand.
TTCTGCCAAAAGCCTTCAGAATATGTGTGCTACCTAAATAATATTCTGACTGGACTAGTTTACAGGGTGTCGTGAGAGAATGTATTGTTTCACATACATACTTGGTGATTTTAATTCCATCCGATTCTGCCATGTCTGTGTTTTTCTCTCACAACCTCTGTGATAATTCTATAGTCCGAATGCGATGTCTGTGATATTATTTTTCCCAACACGTGTGTTTTAGCCAACGCGATTTTTATATTTTGATATATAAAAAATTTACAAAACAGACCCTCTGTAATAATCACGGAGATGTTAGTCCCGTCTGAAATGGTACATAAAAATCGCGGACATCAGGTGATAAGAATCGAAGTAGTTTAGAAAACTAGCAGTTCGGCTAGGTATACATACACGCTAAAAGGTGAAAGTCATCATAGCTTGCATAGTATAGACCCAGCTCCCATCACAACTTTGTGAATAGATTAACGGCAAAAAAAAATGTTATTGCGCGATAAGATTCTCACGTTAACATCGATAACAGCCCACCACTAGTGAATACAGAATACATAATGCTGAAGAGTATTGAACTTTCTCCTGTATTCTATTTTACAGATGTGAATTTTTTTTCAGCCTGAGGTTTATCGTGACACTTTTTGGTGTGCTTTTACATTTGCTATAAATAGAACTTCTTAAATTAAAAACAAACACTCAAGCTCTGCCCATATTTAAAAAGTAACGCAAAAGTAAAATAACGCATTACTTTCCATAAAAAGTAACTAAGTAACGTAATTAGTTACTTTTTTTAGGGAGTAACGCAATATTGTAATGTTTTAAGTAACTTTCCCCAACACTGGTCACCACCATCTGTCGATTGGTCAAAAAAGATCCTGTTTAATCTTTCTCTATGTCGCTTGGTCAGAAGCAAGCCTATGGAATCTCCCTGGTGTGTGGCGATGGCTGCTGATAGACAGAGCCTCTATGGTCTTATGAATGACTGTTGTTTTGGACAGTGGTTAGGATGCTCTTGTTACTGTTACAGCACAAACGTTTGGCAGAACTCAAGTATGCTTTAATGATGAGCTTGGTTTGGCTCAGCATGAATCCTCCAGCTGTTTATTTGTTTAAATACATCTCACATAATAGCTGTCTTCCTGAACTCTCTATCACTGAGGTTCGTGAATTCCATCCAATTATGGTCAGGTTTACAAGAAAACCCCAAAACTGAGCAAGGTCAGAGAGCAGGAGCAGTGCATGTGTTCTGAGTGTGGGAACGCTCTGGGTTTGGATCTGAAACCAGCTTCAGGATATGTGGAGAGGCTTGTGGAGCTTTTGGGTCAAAGAATTGTAACCCATCATAGAGGAAATAAATGTTGGGTTAAACAATGTGTAGCTACCACGATCCACATAAGACCTGAGGTCAGAGCTGCAGAATTTCAAAACCATTTCAAAACAGATACCTCTGATCACCTTCAGGGTTCAAATAAATGGGTTTTGGGACCATGACACAAAATCAATTAAACAAACAAGAAGCAAAACAGACTATTATATAAAAGAGCTCAGAGAGCTTGCTTGTGTCTCTTGACCCTGATTGGTTGAGTCTGGAGGAAGTCTGAATCAGATGAACATTTCAGAAAATGCTTTTAAACCCAAAGCCTGCGGTGGGCTCCATATCCCTCTCCTTTATCTAGTCTGTGTGGCTCTCTCCTGCCTCTTTGTCTGCCCTGAATAGAGCGTTTCTTTGGAGAGGAGGACACAGAAAAGTAAAATTGTAGAATAGGAAGACAAGGTCATGGCTGCCTGTGGCCAGAATCACAGCACGAATCTCACAAATAAACTGAATAACAGGAATTTGGCCTCCAATTAATTCAGTATTATCAAATTGACTTTTTCTATCAATGTCTACTTCAGTTATGCATACAAATACATAGATTCGTCACTCAATTTTGATAATTACTATATGATGATTAATCAATTTTAACTGTAGTTATCTAAAAAATATTCCATTATTGCAATAGATGTGGAAATCATTGTAAATACATCAGAATATTGTTTGTGTCATATTGTTGTTTGTCATGGATGGACATTCTTTTGTTCTAACTCTGATATTTTGAATAAAATGCAAGACATTTTAACAATTTCAAGTGTGACTTAAGTGCCCTCAGTGTCAAAATACATACTGGGACCAATATGTAAATTAGTTTTGTGCACTAAAAAGTGGTGCACATTCTGCAGCATTAGAGATCCGTGAAAGAAAATCTGAAGAGAGACGGAAGCTCATAATGTACTGAATAATGACTCTATTTATACATAAAATAAATATGTCTGTCTGAAGATGGATGCTTCCAATGATCTGTTTAAGGCCACAGCGGCTCTCTGCTGTAATCACACATCTCCATCTACTGAGCTTTATCTATTTATCACTTGCGGCTTCTGAATGCTGAAACCACATTTTCACAAAATGCGAGTTGCAAGGATGTCAATGAAGCAGCCGTTCTCATCATGAAAAGGTGAATTTTTAAGTGGATTTCTGTATGATTGCGAGGATTCTTTCACACACAACCTTTTTAAGGGATAATAAATTGCACTGGGCTGTCGAAGCTGAAGTTGAGCCCTTAAGTTTATGATGCTACAAGATGTTTATTCAGTCCACTATAGTTTGCACACATGTTCAGCCTGCCTCTGGGTCATTCATAATACATATTTTTTATGATTTTGTATGTATTACTATCTACTTTTACCGCTGTATGGTTGTGCATAATATTTCACCATCAGTAACTAAAGAAGCAGAGCGTTTTACGAAGGATCCCAGATGAAATGAGCTGTCCAATGTCTTTCCACATCTAAGAGCTTAATTAATTCATCCATTAATCAGATCACACACTCGTTAGAGAGCGGTAACATTTAAAACCGATGTTCATCTGGATTTTCGAGATAATTAAGTGTGAGAGATGAGCTCAGAGACCTGAAATCATTTTATTTGTTTAACTTGGAGTTCCTCTGTAGTCTGACGTTACACCAACGGCCTTTCTGAGGCAATGACTTCAACCAAACACAGCATCGAGATTCTCAACACACACACACTGGCTCCGGATGTGAAGTGGCAGTTTAATGCTCGTGGGTTTTGACCTGAGTGACCTGTAGTGTTACTGAGACACTGGCATCCTGCAAATCTGAGCTGAACTCATGTTGGAGCTTCACTTCAGATAAAAAAATGCATGCTACATGAGAGCAAAATACATTACACAGAATAACTCCTGATAAACAGACACAGACTTTACAGGTAATACATAAATAACAGGAGTGATGATGCTGAAAATACAGCTTTGATCACATGAATAAATTACAGTTTAGCAGATATTCACATAAAAAAACGTCTCAGGTTATGTATATAACCCTGTTCCTTCGTGTGTTGAATCAGCCAATGATGAGTTGGGACGTCATAGGCGGGTGACGTCACTGGCCAGGAAGCATATAAGCACGTGGAATGTGGAGCGCCGGCAGGGGATGCCGAAAGTGTGGTTCCGAGACGCAGCATCTTGTTCCTTCAAGGAACAGGGTTATATACATGACAAGATGCTATGGGAATGAGATGCCCACGCCTCCAGACTTTTAAATCCTTGCCTAGTGTGTGTTTGTGCACAGCTAGAGCGAGAGAACAGAAAAGCACGTAGTGGCTCGGAGATCCAGTCCATAGAATTGGACAACTACAAATATCTATCCTCGGCAGGAGTCCAGAGGACTCATATGACATGTTGATGGCATCCACAATCCAACGGCTTAAAGTCTGTTTGGTCACTGGGAGCCCCTTCTCTGGGAGACCAAAACATACGAGCAACCACTTGTATCACCTACTCTCCTTAGAGAACACAATGCTAGAAGTGTGGTCTTTATCGTTAGCAAACGATCTAAAATCTGGTGGAGTGTGTGACCCCAGTAGAGAATCGGGCCTGCAAAAATTCCAGCACTGTACCAACTGGGCAGTTGACTGGCTCTTGCTGGCATTCTCTACACCACAAAGTGAATAACTTCCACTTCAGGCCATACAGCTTTCTCGTAGATGGAGCATTGGATTGGAGAAAGGTCTCAACAACCTTGGTTTCTCTCGTATCGCAAAGAGGTCTAACTCTGCCTTGTAATAAACTCTCTAGATCTGTTCCACACCTCGGTGTGGAGCAACCAATCCCTCGGCCCCTGTCTCGACAGGATGTCTGCTCCTACATTTAGATGTCAAGATGCCCAGAAATGTCAATGGCTCTCAGTGAGAGAGATCTATCCCGGGCCCAAACAAGGGTCTGGTGTGCCAGCTTGTACAAGGGGCGCGACCACAGACGTCCTTGGTGGTTGAAAGAGACAACAGAGGTGTTGTTGGTGCGCACCAGCACGTTGATCTCTTGAAGTGTTTGAAATGCTGCTAGCATTTCTAGACAGTAGATGTGCCAAATAATGGCAACCTCTCCCAGACCTTGGGCTGAGCGACCACTCGTGATCGCTCCGTGACCAGTGAGGGACGCATCCATCGCTAGCGTTATGCGGCGACTGGAATCTCCCAGCACTGGGCCCTCTTTCAGTCTTGTGACTGCGGTGAGGATCGAAACTACTCGAGCAGGTGTCATACGAGCCCGCGTCGTGGTTGAGTCCCACACCACGCCTAGATAAGTGGTTCTATGAACTGGAGAAAGAACGCTTTTCTTGGCATTCAGTTTTTTTTTGAAGAAGTGTTTGAGTGCTCAAAATACTGACAGCATTTCAAGGCAGTTGATATGCCAGTAAGATGGAGACCACTCCACAAACCTCAGGCTGAGCGACCACTCGTGATCACTCCCCAACCAGCGGCTGATGCGATTCACATGATTCAGAGCCGTCGCTGAGAACGTTCCCATAGCGTCTCGTCGACGCAGCTGGAGTTCCTGAAAAGGAACAATCTATTAATATTTCATGATATTACTTTTTTTTTACTGTATTTGTAATCAAATAAATCCAGCATTGCATGACTTTATTTAATATTTTAATCTCATAGAGTTCAATGTAAAGTGACTGTTGTTATGGCACAGGACCAAATGACAAGCAACATTCAATTACCTTTATTTTGAGGTTTATTTCAAATGTGATGTTCAAGGGTTATATTAACATTAAAGAAAAAAAAAACAAAAAAACAGACACAAATAAAAGGCTCAAATTGTTATTATATGTGTAGTTACATACAATACACATTAGGGTTTATGCCTGGGATGCTGTCAACATTGCGATATTTTATGCTTTAATGTGTCTTTGAATGTGCCAGAATCATGCACAAATGTGGATGAATACTAATGTGATAATATGAGCAGCATTAGTGTCAGACAGTGACTCACAGATACCTGTTAGGATGGATCCTGAAAGCCTCTTGATTTCTGTGTGATGAGATCGAGCGACACAAGCGTGTGATTGCAGCCAATGCTTTCAACGCAATCTCACAACAACTTGCTGGAATCATGCTAAAATACTTCAGAGCAATGATTATTTCATTTGCAGAGTTTCGCCCTTAAATAAGTAAGTTTGTGGCAGTTCACGGACAGCGAAGTCAGCGGAAAAGTGCAGCGAGCAATCAGCCCCATTCATGCCCCATTAAATCCCATTGACTTCATGTAATCAGACCGCTTGTGCTGGGAACTTGTCAGCTTAATGTTATTTTGCATTTGTGCGTTCAACAAGGACAAACACAGCTCACATCCTCACAGAGGACGGCCTGATGAGATGCTAATGTTTGGAAGAGCTTCCTAAATATATGTTTTTCACTGTTATAGCAAGTTTTCTTCCACTGAATCTGGGCCATCAAATGTTACTAAATGTTTCCCTCTAGAACCTGCTGTGCTTTAGCTTGGTCATGGATTTTTAACAGTTTTCATTGCATGTTACACATTTAATTAAGTTTTTTTTTTTTAACAATTTATTATTTGTATATGGTGCCTGGATATTGTCTAAGGTTACGTAGGTAACTCACGTTCCCTGAAGGAGGGAACGGAGATGTTACATATGGGATCTTGCTTGAGAGACCAATCGACTTCGAGTCTTTGAGAAAAGGCCAATGAATATTGGCATGCGGTAATTACAGCCAGGTGCACCTTATCACGGCGTGAGTATAAGAGGGAAGGGCTGGAATGCACTCGCAGGTTTTCGCTGAGGAGCAGAGTCGCCGTCAGGGCAACCCAGGATCGTGGCAAGGGGATGTAACCTCTCCGTTCCCTCCTTCAGGGAATGTGGGTTACCTACGTAACCTTAGACATTCCCCTTCAGTCGAGTTCACTCCGACGTTACATATGGGAACAGACCATGGAAAGGGCCATGACCCTGAGGCCGCGTTACACAGAGACAACGGTGCCGACAAGCAAGTATGTCAGCAGGACAGTCTGCACGTAACCTTCCCAATGCCCTGGGGGCCAAATAGATTTTTTACATGGATTTTTAAGGAATGCACTATATGGAAAGATATGTATATAAGTGAAGGGAAACACAACCTGCTGGCTGACTGTGGAACAAGTTGTTAGAAGCCACAACCTACTGGTGAAGAAAGTCCAGTAGTAGCACAGTCGGAACTGACTCCGCTCTGAGTCTGACTGCGGGGCAGGAGGATGGGGTTTGCCTTGGCCTCGGGGAACCACTGAAAGCACATCAGCAAGCCAACACCGCTGGTCTTCCCGCTACCTGCTTGTCTGATTTAAGACACGGGAAGACACAGCCTATTCGCGGAGATCGTAGAACCAGGCGAAGGTGTTTGGTGTCGCCCAGCCCGCAGCTCTGCAGGTATCTGCAAGGGAGGCACTGTGCGCCAGCGCTGAGATGGAGGCAACCCTCCTTGTGGAGTGAGCTCTCAGACCTGATATAGATATGACAGGGAGATGGCATCCACCACCCAATGGGCCAGCCTCTGTTTGGAGACAGCATTCCCTTTCTGCTGACCTCCAAAGCAGACAAAGAGCTGCTGAGAGTGTCTGAAGCTCTGAGTGCGGTCAATGTCTCGGAAGGGTGTGGTAGGAACCTTGGGCACGTAGCCAGGCCGAGGTCTCAGGATAACGTGAGAGTCAGCTGGACCGAACTCTAGGCACTCTTCGTCGATGGAGAACGCTTGGAGGTCCCCAACACTCTGAGGAACAATCTATCCCGATGCGCACCTCTGAGGAACCTTACGATGAGTTGGTGCTTACCTAGGGATTCACCCTCCACTGCATCATGGTATGCTGCTATGACAGCAGCATACACTTTGAGAGTTGAAGGTGACAGCCTGCGCTCCAACTTTTCCTGCAGGAAGGAAGGAAAGCACAAATGCAATCAAGCATCTCTGTGGGTCTTTGTGGCGAGAGGAACACCAGTCGACGAACAGACCCCATCTCAGAGCGTAGGCCTGCCTTGTTGAGGAGTGCCGTAGACTGAGTGTTAATCATGGCTGCTGGCATGCTGGAGAGGTCTGCCGCGTCCCATCCAGCAGCCAGACGTGCAGGTTCCAAAGATTGGGTCGTGGGTGCCAGATTGTGCCCTTCACCTGAGAGAGAAGGTCTCTCCTCAAGATTTTCCAAGGAGGGGGAGCATTAGGTCGGCAAACCAGGTCCGAGAGGGCCAGTATGGCGGTACCTGCAGGACCTGCTCCTCGTCCTTCCTGATCTTGCAGAGGGTCTGTCCAAGGAGGCTCACTGGGCGAAAGGTGTACTTGGGCCCCGGAGGCCAGCTGTGTGGCAGTGCATCCCTGCTGAGGGGCACCTCTTCGAGGGAGTAAAACAGCTGGCAATGGGAGGACTCGGGGGCTCCAGACCAGACCAATGCCACATCAGTCGGGCGCCTGTCCAGGGACCCGAGGCTGCTTGTTCGTTGCATACAGCACCCCAACCCGTGGAGGAGGCATCCGTGTGTACCACAGCATGCCTGGACACTTGTCCTAGGGGTACTCCAGCCCATAGGAAGGCAAGGTCTGACCACGGGCTGAAAAGGCGGCGACACTTCGGGGAAACGCCAATCCAGAGAATGCCACAGTGCCATGCCCATTTTGGGACTCGATCATTTAACCAATGCTGAAGCGGTCTCATATGGAGGAGCCCCAGCGGCATAACTGAGAGGGCCCACTGTTTTGTGCCTGATTGACCTCAGACATGTCAGCATGGCCTGCGCGCGCTCCCCAGTGAGACGGACAATCATTTCGATCGAGTCCGGCTCCATACCGAGATAAGAGATCCTCTGCACTGGACAGAGTTTGCTCTTCTCTCGGTTGACCTTAAGGCCCAGATGGCTGAGGTGCCGTAGTACCAGGTCCCTGTGCTCGCACAACAACTTTCGCGATTGAGCTATTATCAGCAAGTCATCCAGGTAGTTGAGAATGCGGATGCCCATCTGCCAAGGGAGAGAGGGATCCCTTCCGCGAGCTTGATAAAGACTCGGGGAGACAGGGACAGGCCAAATGGGACAGGCCAACCTTGTACTGATACGCTTGACCCTCGAACGCAAACCGCTGAAGGGATCTGTGGTGAGGCAAGATCGAGACATGAAATTATGCATCTTTCAGGTCGATGGCTGCAAACCAATCCTGGCGCTGAATGCATGTTAGTATGCGCTTCGGCGAGAGCATCTTGAACGGCAGCCTGAGAAGGGACCGGTTCAGGGCTCAAAGGTCCAGGATGGGTCTCAGCCCACCACTCTTTTTGGGCACAATGAAGTAGGGACAGTAAAACCCTGACCTCATCTTGGCTGGAAGGACAGGTTCGATCGGGCTGGGATCTGGGCTGCCCGTCTCAGGGGCGCTTCTTTGAGCTGTGGGTATTCTTGGTCGGACCTTGAGATGTGGGCGGCGTCCCTCGCCCGTGGCCAGCTCGAAGTCGGGCCGATGATGTGGCATCGTGTGCGTCAGCGGGGGACGGAGCAGGAGGTCTGGGTGCCACGGGAGGTGCCACAAGCAGGCTGAGGGTGGGAACTTGGGGGCTTGGCATACTCCCTGTGCGGTAAGATGTGACTGATCACCTCATTCTGCTGCTGAACCACCGAGAACTTCTGAGCAGGGAGGTGGTAGTCTGCCCAACGGCGTAGTACGCCCGGCCCGCAAGAGTAGACGAGGTCTTACACGCCTCGGATGGGAGCCGTGGTGGTCCATGCCAGGAGGTGGCGCTGTGTGGGCAGAGATGCACGGGGTACGGGGCTCTCCACGATCTGGTCAGCTCCTCATGCGCCTTCGGGAAGAAGGGCACTGAGCGGGACCGCGACGGCGACAGCACTCTGAGCTGCAGAGTAATACGGCTGTTAGTGCACAGCTCATGCAGCCAAAGCCTAACAACAAGATCTACACTTCACCATAATGCTTGATTTAATGCTCATAAATCAACATAAACATAAATTCAAAGTCAAATATAACTGAACAACAAACTATAACAGGTCTTTCCTTTTACTTAAAACACATGAAACAACATTTAATTTCAACATTTATTCTCACAAGCTATCCATATGCAAAGCATGATGGGAACTAGAAATCCACTTCTCAATCAATCAGTGCAACATAAATGATTTGTGCAAGTCCAGCTCAAATGGTTTAAGAAAGAAACTAAATATTTATGTTGGTTTAGCTTAATTTATTCAAGTAAATTGAGCAAACAACTAGAATATTTTTTTTTAAATGATGTGCACTGTGTAATACATGAACCGCTTCTTTATTGAGATTATTTTTTTCCCCCAATGAACATATAGATAAAACAACACCTTTTTAAAATTATTTCAGACTTGTATAATATAGTCAGCTAACAAACTTTAGTTTGATCAAAGCCATTAGCCATGATTTGCAACTTTCTATTTGGTTTTAACAGGTCTAATGCAAGATGAGTCATCAATATTTCTGCTTCATTTACCCGTAAATATGTATATAAAGGTTAATTTTGTCAGTCAGCTAGACTAGCATGGAGATAATTCAAAGTAAGTCTTTAAAATAAGGCACATTTAACTTGTATCTTTTAGTAGGAATAGCTACAGTCTTAGCTTAATTTAGCCTTAACTGAAATCATTTCTCTTCTGTAGAGGAGCTGGTAGCTCAGCCAACTCCATTTTTTGGAGTCACTCGCCCAACGCTGCGTATGCTAACGTGCAATATTCATAATAATGAGACATCCCCGGAACACACAGGCACCAGTATTACAGACACAACGCCCATTCACTGTCTCTCTCTCTCTGTCTTTGCTTCTCCACCGCAGTCTTATCTGTTCTGCATGTGCACTAGTCTGATAGAGCCGCGAGCCATGCAGCAAGATAACACAAAATAATTAGTTAACATTCAGCTTACAGAGGGAGAGAGGAGGTTAAGACTTGGATAAGCACCCACAATGTCTGCAGCTAAATTATTTATACATTTTATCCAAATGCATACATGAGATGAAGCTGTGTGGGAGAGAGCTGGCTAGCGCCAGTGTGTGTGTGTGTGTGTGTGAGTGTGTGTGTACAGACGCAGGCTTTGAGATAAGTGCAGTGAATAATGAAATCCTGACTTCCTACTTCTGCCTTTAGAAGAAAATTGCACAGAGCCGTCTGTTAATGCAGATACACCTTCTCCTGCAAAACTCCCTCGCGCTCAGTAACCGTCTAAAACACTGTCTGCACATAAATAATGGTTTATTTAAATGTCGCCACAAATGTCCACTATGAGATTTGACCACCACCCAATCTTTCCTTAAATGTCTAGCATATCACTTATTAGCCTTATTTTCTGCAGGGCAGTCAGATGTTCAAGGTTGGATAAATAGCAACATCATTATCTTCTCCTTTAAAAATATTAGAAGAACAGTGCATATGGAGAAAATAAAGGGGCCCAGTACCGAGCCCTGCGGAACCTCTTTAAGAGGCAGAACGGGTTACTCTTTATAAATCACATCACACACACTCTTATCAGCTGCCAGACTTCCCATCGCCTCTATTCCAAGAATTCCTAGTAAATTCCCTCAGCACCTGCGCACCGATAACAGGTTTAATCCCGCAAGCGGCAGCCGGAGGCGTGTCGTAATGGAACATGTGGATCTGAGGTGTGTACTTCTCAAAAATGGACTTTTAGCTAGACACACATGAAACTATTATCTTTGTTGGCACAATCATCCAATAAAAGCGAGCCAAACTCAACAGTTAACCGTGTCTTTCTTAAGGCACGATGGCTGTCAGTGTCGTGCTGTTAACCGTGCAGCAAAGAAACAACATAGAAGTGCTGCAAAAACAGTTGTAAATAAAACAGATAGTAATTGAAACACATTTTACCAGAAAATATAATTTCTGCTTTTCTTACTTTTCACAATTTAATGTTGAATTTAATGTCTTATTTTTAGATCATTTGTAGTTATTTGTGAAATTTAACCACATTTTTTAACCTATATTTGACTGGTGGTTAGGCTATACTTAAAGTATGTTTTACTTTGATGTAAATTCATTATGTTTAAACATTTTTTATTTTGAAAATGTTTATTAAAATTGTATTTTATTTTTTTGGTGTATTTACTAGCAATGACTGTTTAATTCTAATGATTGTTAGTCAACATGTAGTTGCAGAGTTACTTACCGTTAGTAGAATGTCTAAAGTGGACTATCGAAATAAAGTGCCAGTGAAAATAGAAGTAATTATGAAATTATTACTAATATTAATAATAAAATTAACTACTCAAATGGTTCAAAAACACTCAATTCTTAAAAAGTATACTATTTTCATCATGTGTAGTCATATGTTTTTTTAAAAGTAAAGTAGAGTTTACATAATTTAAGGGCCAGTAACATGATTGTTTTATATTTCTTTAAATATTTGAATTTAAAACAATTATGATGTATACCATTGTTGAGAAAAATAACTCATTGTTTATGTGTGTGTGTGTACGAGTGTGTGATGGTTTGGCAGAGTCTCTGTGCACCATCAGCACCATCAGCCTAATGAAGTCTTAAAATCACAGAAGAGCAGGAGAGCAGGAAGAAATGTAACAGAGACTGACCATGAGTGACGGCAGATGGAGGAATCGCATTCAAATGAACACACACTGCCCTTGGGTTCTGCCGACGCGGCACTTTCTAGTGTCCAGAATCCAGGCGCGGATCACAGACGAGGCATTTGGGGCTCATCTCTCTCGTGAGGAAGGACAGCAGATCAAGCGTTTCCCGTTTGATTGACAGCACTCAATAAACACAGCAGGGCAACAGTGAAAGATCCTATTTCTTATCTATTAAAAAGAAAAATCATGTAAATATAATTTCTCGTAAGTTAAAATGTGCTTGTCTCTGTTTATTGTTTTGCTTTTTATTTTTATTTATTTTCTTACAATGACTATGATGAAAATGTTTAAATGTTTAACAAACACAGTCAGCAGATTAGCAGGTTAATTCATGTTGAAATTAGGTTACAAAATAAACACAACAATCTAAATTTGTGTCTATAATGCATTAAAAGACAAATGACTGGAACACCAAATTGTGCCATATTTGTGCAACGTGCCATCATCAAAACGTTTGTTGTCCTGTCAAAGACAGAAGCAAAAACTGCCAGTTTCTGACCTTTGACCCCTTGTAAGGAGAAGGTTTCCCATCAGGACACACGAGTATTAATGCAACACCAGCACTAATCCGCTGGATTCCAAACACATTTCACATAAATAATCCTGGCTTCACAAATCCTCCTGGTAAAACATCTTACAATCAAACACAGGTGGCCTGAACTGAACCGCAAGGACAAGCTCACAGAGAGCCAACATTAAGCTGATATTCCCTCGACTTCATCCATGATTATACAACAACATGAACATGTGTGACACTTAAATGGGATTTTTGTGTAAAACCCTGGTTCGCAGAGAATGAACATGAGAGAGACGCGACACAATAACGGACAGACAACCGCGATTAACTATGACACATCTCAGAAAAACACAATACGAGCGTTTATTTGAAGAGATGAAAATGCATTTTAAAAAACAATAACTGCAATAATGTTAGGATGCTGTTTACTTTGACGTAATATATAAAACTTTCAGCAAACCAATGACGACATGAGACAGTTTTAACAATGGACAGTTGTGTGGTGAATATTTAGCAAACCAATCTGCTTTGCCACAAAGGAGAAAAAATAAATAAATAAACAAATAAATGACACGCATACAAACATACATACATAAACAAACAAACAAGGAAACACAAACACACACGCACAAATAAATAAATGAGATTTATCATTACAATTCCCAGAAATACTTTTCACAGTAAAAAGAAAAATAAGTAAAAATAAAAAAAAGAAAAATAATTTGTGGTGATCACCAAACATATAAAATGTAAGATTTTGATTAACCATTTTATTGCAAATTAATTATTTAGAAGCAACATGCGCACTTGTGTTCCCTTACTGCGTTTTGTTTTCCATGTCATCTTAATGCTTTTGTAACAAACTTAGAATCTGATGACTACTGCACTATTTTTGCTCTTTGTTGTTTTGCTTTGATGTTTGAGTCATTGCAGGTTTGCATTTACACTCGTGCACAACGACACTGACTGCTGATACACTAAAACATGTAGGATTACAACATATACGTATTTAAATGAAGACATGAATAAAGTCATTATTTTTATTTCCATTTGCGTACCAATAGTATTCTTGTTGATTCGTAAAATTACAATTGAACCCCTGATGTCACATGGATTATTTTACCGATCTTGTTATGTTTTTGAATGTTGATCATGTAACTTCTGTTGCTGTGTATAGAGGGTCAGAGAGCTGTCAGAACGCATCAAAAATATCTTGTGCTCTGAAGACGAAAAAAGGTCTTGAATGGACTGTCCTATTGACTGGCAAACAATTACACTGTCAAGGAGCAGAAAAGTATGAAAGACGTCATCTGAACGCCATCAGTGCTTCAACCGTAATATTATGAAGCTAAACAAAAATAATGATTTCTTTAACGACTCGGCACCATAACGTCACCATAGCGACCGGAGCTACAGTAACGTAACAGTGTTGAATTGTTAATTAAACTCATTTTTTTCATTTTCTTATTTCTATAAGATAAATATATATATATATATATATATTCTCAAGGTTGAACCACTGATGGCAGATGAGCATTCAGATGTCTTTCATACTTCCTGCTCATTGACAGTGTTCATTCCTTGGCAAAGTAAAAGTTACGTTCTGAGGATAAACACAGCTTTTATGGTTTTGGGACATCTGGATGAGTAATTCATGACAGAATTTTCATTTTGGGGTGGAATAATCCTTTAAGGATGCTTTAGATATCTTTACTGAAAAAGAAAGGCAAAAAATAGAGAGGACCAACATAATTCTTTGTGTAACCCTATAAACATGAGTAATGATAATATCAAACACACCTCACAGTGATGAGAAGATCCACAGGGATGCTCCGGAGTGGAGAAGAACCCTCTGCTGAGATTTAGATGATGGAGAGAGGCGCCTGACCCTCGACTCTCAGTGAGCTCAGCAGAGGTCAGAGTGGATGTCCCACATTAACTCCAGCCCAGCCAAGACCTGAGCTCTCAAATCACATCCCATTACAGGCCTGCCAGATCTCAGAGAGGCCAAAGCCATCAGCACACCTTCAGAGAGACAGACAGAGAGAGAGAGGGGGGGGTTTTAATAACCTAGAGCACGATATGATCTGAAGAGGGCTGTTTTCCATCTCCTGTATGAAAATAGCCTCTACTTTAGCCGCTCTTCATTTCCTGAAGAGATGCTTGATGCATTCTGCCCTCGTCGACCGAGACCGCGCCATTTACTCAGCTCTTGTGCACAAGATGAAGAGTGGGTGGAGCTTTCTCCTCAATAACCTGCTGTAATTGGACACAGCTGCAGGTTACAGCTCTGTGATTGGATAATCAGACCTCTGGGTAATAATAGACTCCGGACATAAACATTAGGGAGCGAGATAACGGGCCAATGGTTGATCCTTTGCTTTCGGGCCGCAGACGTTCAGAACGGCGAGATGATTTTGCTTGGTTTCAAAGTTATCAACAAACAGGACGTGTGCCTGTCCTTATTATCATCAATAACATACAGCACATTTCCCGGAGGACGTCCACCTGATAGACGGCCAGATTGTGTGGCACGCTAGAAAACAAATTCAGCCCAACATCTGGCAGCCGTTAACCTGGATGGCGTTTCTAATGATGAAATCTGACCTCTGGACTGGAGAGACGGCTCTCCCCGTTCTGTCCTTCATGAGCGTAAAAAAAAAAAAAAAAAACACAAACTAATACAAATTCTCTCGAGGTGAGTTTAAACTGTTGTAATGCCCTTTTAGATCCATTTTAGCAAATTTCATTAAAAAAAAAATGCATAAATTGTATTTAGATTATATTATAGATTGCACTAAGTACTCTTTAAAACGCATGCTGAAGTGTGCTTATTTTTCACAATGTTGTATTTGGAGAAACTCTTTGTATATTTACTTCTGAATACTGTATAATGGCAGATAAAGTTTTCCCCAAAAGCTTAAAACCAAACCAGCACTTCTTCCTGTGGCACTTTTCTAGAATTCCTCAGAAGGTGTCTGTCATAAAGGGCAGCTTCCTCCTACAGCAAGATCAATGAGCATCACAGGACAGACGCCGATGATTCATCCTTCACTGGAGACTGTGAGGCATTTTCCTCACAGACAGGTTCATGGAGGGACACTGAACGCTCTGGGGAAGAAGTCTGCTACAAACACCTCTGACCAAACACCAGGACCTCATCCAGGATTACGGCTGTTCTCCAGGTGTTTCCTGACACCTGCCTCTCAAAGCCGGGATCAGGTCTGGATTAAAGTATCTCAGAACAATTGCTCTTCTGCATCTCCAGGACTGAGGGCCTTCAGGAGAACAGCATTGCATGGTTTTCCCAGAGAGTCTGTTTCCACACGTTTGGTGTGGATCTGGCTCTGATGTCAGCTACGATTGTTTGATTGGCAGGAAAGCTGTTCTCCATTTGATGAAACTGAGATTTTACTTTATTTGCTTTAACTTCACTTGTCAGACTTTGGAAGTAGTGTTTCCCAACTTTAGTATGTTATGCCATATACTTTGGTAAGTTTATGGATAAGTAAACAGATAATATATGTATACATATATATTTATGTATGACATCTCACCTTATGACAAATGCGGAAGCATAATTACGAAGAAAACAAATGAACAAACAATAAATAAATGAATACAGCTGGTTGTAAAAGTGTGAAATGGAAAATCCTTAAATTTAAATTTAAACAAATATATTTGCAGTGTTTGGCTACCTGGGGATTTTGTTGCTCTAATGTTTTTTTTTTTTATTATTATTATTATTTGTTACTGAAAAGGTTTTGTAAACAGGGACATGTGTACCATCTTAAGCACAACGTGTTCTAAACATGTCTAAAAACATCGCCTGACGCTTTCATTAAGGTTCTGACTGATATAGGATCCATCGATAACCTGCTGCCGTCGCCGCACAGAGATGAATGAGACGGAGGCAGAGCGCTGTGACCTGCTGCAAAACTACTGACAGATTTAGATCTCAGCCAGACCGCCTTGTTCCTTAAATCCTGATAATCTGCACAGGGGCATCACTGCTTGTGTAGAAGAATAAAACCTGCTGTGATTTCCTTTGCAGATTGCTAGTAAGCTCCAGTGTGTGCTTCGTGATGCTGTGGACAGAGCAGAACTCATCCTCATTCGTTGAGCTTCACTCAGCTGTTTATTAGTGGTGCTTCTCGAGGAACGCATTAGGATTACTGTCGCTCACACACACATTCACACAATTAGCAGACACTTTTATCCGATACGACTCACTGCTGATCAAACACACTATTTCTTTAAAGATTTGTCCTCAGAGCTTCTCAGTCGCTCGTGGCAGAGTTGAGGTGACAGATGCATCAAATTATGTTTTATCTTTTCTTCCACAAACTACCATTTTCACCTGGTTGTCTTTCTGTAGAGCCTTGTGGGGTGGAGGAGCATTCTGTGTGAGCGTGAAATCACCGAAGGCCAAATAAAATGAAGCCATAAATCTGACGAAAGTCCTGTGATAGCTGAGATGTGTGTGTTTGGGACAGTATGCTACATGAACTGCTCTGTTTTATGTATTCTCGATGGTCAAGACGTGGTGAAAAACTTCCATTAGACTCTTCCCTCAGGGACGGACCGCTGTCCTAAAATGATCGACTGTGGAACACAGAATGAAACTTCTGATAAATAATACAGCTTTATCAATCATTAACCTGAAAATGGACAAGCGGTGTAGGATGATTTTCACAGGAAGAGTCTTCCACCAGCAAGAGTGCATTCGTACAGTTTTGGGTCAGTTATGAATTGTTATTTTAAAAATCCATTTGGACCTTTGGTTTAAAGTTCAGTTTTGACTTTTGCAGTTCACATTTCATCATATTTTATTTTATTAAGGCACAACACCACAGGTGAATGGAATGCAATTGTAAACTAACAGATTTTCCAGTTTGTATCAGTTTCAGTTTTTTTGTATTTTTTTTTATTATATTCAAATATTCTAACATAACATATATAATAAAATATGCACTAATTATGACACATTTCAAGCAAACAAATCCAGGCTTAAAATTCCTGTTTCATGTCTCCTTTTATGTCTCCATCTATCAGAAAATACATACATTTGTGCCATGTTTTGAAAGGAAATTCGTACAAGGTGGAAAATTCATGCCAGTTCATACAAATTTGTACTACCTCACTTGTACGATTTTGCACTATTTGTCTTAACCCCATGGGTAGGTTTAGGGAGGGTTCATGGGGGGTTAGGTGTAGGTCATTCGTAAAAATTAATATGAATTGTACAACTCATAAAATTAAGCAAAAATCTCATGAATTTGTACGTGAGTGAGGTGAATGAATTAGTACGAATTAGCCACCTTGTAAAATCTGTATGAATTGGCATTAAACTAGCATGGCAAATACATAAAGTACAACAAAACTAATACAGACATGTATTTTTTATTTGTTTTTGTTTGTTTGTTTCCATTAGTCTCAAACATCACATTATGTAAAGCCAAATAGCTCTAAATGTCAAAACTGAGCACGTGTGTAAACACAATGGCTTGCCTGTAGTGTCTTTCCTTCATCTATTTCTGTTTTATTCCACAGCCCTGACCTAAATACTCCCAGTGTGCTGGCGTCACGTGTGCTTTGAGGACCGGCCGTACGTTCAGCGTGAAACCCTTTAAAAGCAGAAGTGTGTTCTCTAGGACGGGACTCATCAATATTAATATTGCACCAACTGTTCTTTGTTACCGCAGAAAGTTCTAGAATTAAATCTGCAATGAAAAACAAAGAGCAGAAAAGTCATTCTGACCTGAGAAAGACTGCCAGCTCTGATTCGAGCACAGTCATATGCCAGTGAAGGAAATAAAAACATATTTCCATATATATTTCCTAAATGATCTTTGCACACACTGGATGTAAGACAGGGACTGAATGTGGATCATCTTCTGTGAAAGTCTTGAGTTCTTAAAGTCAACTACTCAAACCAGACGTAAATGTTTCCTAACAGCCAAGAAAGTGATCTGTGATCCGTGTGTTCCAGAGAAAAAGAAAACTATGAGCATCAGTCTGTATATACGTCTATAATGGAAAAGATGCCAAACAGTTAAAAGCTGTTTTGTGAGCAGCAGCAGAGCTCATGTCTAAATGAGGGACGTCCAAAGCAATATCTGAGAAATGGTCTTTGATATGAATTAAGAATTTAAATGGCCTTTAATAATAACTAGGAAGAAGGAGATGCATGAAACTAATAATGATAATAATCAATAATTTTCTACAGTAATTGTACAGTGCTATCACATTTTGTAACTGCAACTAAGCTAAATTTAATAATAATAACATTAATAATAATAATAAAGAGCAATAAGCTTGAGCAAGTGATTTGAAGGTAGAGAAACTGAAGGATTAATTATTGTAAGTACTAGGAAGCCTCCTTGCATTGAGTTTATATGTGTGTGTGGGGGAAATAAGTGAATCAGCCTTTGGATTAAATGTCATTGATTTTATTAAATGTTTGCAGCAGAGTGCTGTATTAACATCCTAATCAAACCTGGTTGCGAACAATGTTTTATCATTGTAATGTCTGTGCGCTCTCGTGATATCTGGTGAGCTCCTGCGGGCGTCTGAGCACAGAGGGTTCGTGGTGCGATGTCAGACGAGACTGACGTTTATCTGCAGCCAGAGCCCCAGGCCTCAATCTGATTGGCTCGGCTTCATTTGCATGATTCCCACATCTGTTTGGTCTCGAAGGTAAACATGGGAATGACACGCCTGTCTTTCAGAAACCAGAGCACTTAAACCATAAGTGATTGAGATGAGTTCATGGACGACACGGTAACCTGCAAATCTAGCCCAGGACGCTACTACGTAGACAGCAGCTCGGTGAGTCATTAAAACAGCACTGCTTATGCATATACATCTGTTTCTTATGTTTGTGATAGTGTGATACTAGGGCAGGAAAGGCAGGTATCTGAGGACTGAATGGTTTAAATAAACAGAAATATTAATATTAACCAAGTGTCTATTTACACAAAATACAAATAGCCCACCTTGTTGACAGAGGCTATACTATCTCCACCCACCAAAGTCTGCTTGGGATAGACTAAATTACGCAAAACACAACAGAAACAGTAAAGGTCTTTGCACAGTGAGTCTGCACAGACATGTTTGTATATGTTTTTCCATATACGTCATCCTAAAAATCTGTTACATACAGAAACCTTGTCTGACACATATAAATGAAGATTTCAAACACTGAGGAGTTTTTTTTTTTGTCGTCTCTCTCTTCTTAAAAAAAAATTATAAAAAAGAGGGGCTCATCCAATCCTGAGATATAGAGAGAAAAACAGAGTTGCACGAGATTATCACGAGTGATTCGAAGCTTGCTTCATGATGGCAGCGACTTGGATGCTTTGAAGGACCGTGACATGTGGCCAGGTATGGTTTCCCATACTAAGAGCCAGTGCTGAAGCGCCTCGGGAGGAGGTAACGGTGCCGGTGCTTGTCTCACCTCAGTCGTGGTTTTGAAGGTGGAGAGAGCGTTGGTGTTCGCTCCCCCCATCCACAATCCCTGTCGGACCTGGGACTAGAACCTGTGACCTTTGGGTTATAAACCCAACTCCCTATCCCCCCAATACTAGAGAATAACATATTAACCCTCCTGTTATCCTTGGGGTCAATTTGGCCCCATTCAATGTTTAACGAATGTACATATATAATTTATTTATTTTTTGCTTCAGATTGAATGACTTTTCCTAATTTTATGGGGAAATCTTGGTAAACCTTATGTTTTCAATGCCCTGTACACATTTTGTCACATCGGTGTTCTCCAGGGTCTTTTAGCTGTATAAAACATAAGAAATATAAAAAATTACACACATTTGTTTTGGGTGATATTGAGGCACTATAATATGCTATGATTTTATAATATGCACTATAAGTTTATATGTTAAGTATAATAAAAATAAAACAAAAAAAAAAACTAGCACCACCCTGTAATATTGCGAGAACCACGGGTAAAGTGAGTCCTAATTCTCACTAGAGACTTTGATATTTCCCATGCTATGGAGGAGGGGAAAACCGAATTCTTCTGTATTTCAGAGTGTTGTTAAGTAGTCAACAAAGACATCAATTACCTTACCCTATCAATAATCTTATTCTGGAGGTTTTAAATTGCTGGTGGAAAAAAGGTGTTAGTGAAAACACCCTGGCAACAAACTTAAAATAATTCTTAAAATATCTTTCTTTTGTTTCGGCAGAACAAAGAAATTGATGCAGGTTTAAAACTACTTGTGGGTGAATGATAACAGAATTTTAATTTTGGGGTTATTTTCATCTTAGAGATATTTAAAGGGTTCAAGCACGTCCTGATTTTGCCAAGTTCAACGTGTTCTTGCATGGGTCAAGATATTTTGTTGACCCTGGAAAGTGTTTTTTTTTTTTTTTTTTAGTCTTGACCATATCTCTACACCTAAACCTACCCTTACCCATGAGTACTGCCTAAAATCAGTACTCACAGTTGTACCTTAAAGTTTTTACTGTTTACATAGAAAAACAAATGGTGTTTTCACAGTGTAAACATAATCTGTCATTATTTGTACTTCCTAAATTAGTGTATCTCTAAAAAACTCATTTTTGGCAGTAGAATCTAATTTATTTACAATTAGTGTAAAAACTGCTACAACACAATGGCAGGTTGCACAATCTAGTTAGTTTCGTTGTATTCTGGAGAGTTCCCTACACACAATTCTGACTTTGTGGTGAGTTTTATTTGTCGTGTTCTGTGAAGCGCAGCTGTATTTTCAGCATCATTACTCCAGTCTTCAGTGTCTCATTCTTCAGAAATCCTTCCACAAACATTTCAAGTTTCAACAAATCAAAATCAAGTCCAATGTAAAAACTGCTGATAAAAGGCAAACCTAATGGTTTCTTTTGATCTTTTCATCTGAGAAAAGCCTTTCCTATTTCCAGTCATGACTGTATCTCTAGAAACGGAGATGCTGAACGAGGTTACTAGTTTATTAGGGGCTTTCATATCATCCTACAGACAGAGAGACAGGTTTGTGTGAAAAATGACTGTGGCTTTGCTGGAGGGTCAGTCGGGCAGCTGGTACTCTGTGTCCATCATCAGCTCTGGCAGCCGAGTGCCTGGCACTGTTTCCAGCGCAAGCGTCCATCCGTGCACAGCTGGCACAGGCCTGACTGCTCACACAGAACGGCTGCCAGAACCGTTATTAGAGAGACAGACAGCAGCTGAATGTTCAAACATACAGCCCCACATACAGAACAACATTTGCCATGCACTTCCCAGACTGTGCAATTTGTGTAAACCACTATAATCAATATCTGGGAGACTGAAATAACCCACTCTGGCAGGGACTATTCGCCCGCTGAGCAATGAAAACATACATCAAAGCTTCTTGTAGCGATCAGGATTTGTGTGACTACACATTTTCACTATTCGACAACTTGCCCAGAAGAGCGGTCAATGAGTCGACTCATCAGCGAGACTAACTACAACCACAACTACATCAAACCTCCTGCTGGGAAATTTGCCAAAGTGTGCAAAAACTTGTCAGTTGACGTCAAATCAGAGTCATTTGGAAACAAAGGTGTGCAAATACCTACCTGGGTGCAAAACGCAAAATACGTACAAACGAGTACATATTACTGCAGTTTCCAAAAGAAATGAACACTAGAGGCAGTAAAACTCCTTTTATTCCTTTTTTATTCCTTTTATTTATATTTGTAACACCTTTTATTCCTTTTCACACAAATGTACATAGTTTTGATTAATAAAGCGTAATTAGAATATCACGTATCATCAGATCATATCCGGATTATATTGGAATCAGATGCTGGGAGATAACTGATGCTTTAATCAAACATATCCAGCTTCATTTCTATGTGTTTTCAGACGGTAGGTTTGTTCAATACTTAACAGAGTACAGAGATGTACTTAAAGGATGAGGAGCTCTGGTTCAATCCTGTGTAACTACGCTTCAACAAAACAGTTCACATCTGTGTAAAAGGGAGTTGAAATGGCACAGTTTTTGCATTTGTTAACATTTTTGGGTAGGTTTAGGGTTAGATTTGGTGGTGATCATATTTCCAACATGATAGAGCATTAACCTTTAGCAACAGTTCACGGATATTATTAACGTGATATATACTATATATCAACGTAGTTAAAAAAACTATGAAAAACAAAACTATATAAAACATTTTTTAATAATTATTATATTTCATATTATATTTAAATTTATTAAACAGTTTTTGTTACGGCAGTTCAAATTGTCACATGAAGGACAGAGACACAAAACAAAAATAAAACTCATGATTCATGAGCAATAGTGATTTTTTCAAATTTTTGTCTGCACTAAAAGTTTAGAATCCACATAGTTTCGCTGTGATTAATCTAATGCTCTCTAACGGCCTGCGCTGACTGTCAGATGATGAAGGTGATGGTGATGATAGTTTGATGAGGAGCCTAGGCTTCAGTGTGTTAGTTACACCTGAGACTGTAGTTAAACTGAGTTAGGCAGAGGTCAGGGACGCCGTGAGCTGTGCGTTCCTCGTCCTCTCAGGAGTCCACACAGAGCTGCAGTCTGTTCCACGCTCATTTGTAACGGAGGCAGAGCAGCGCCATGGGCTTCCAGTTCCACACCAGGCCAAGGTGACCTTTCTCTGGACCGAAACAGAGCTGCCCTCATGCTGTGTGTTGGTACGTTCCCAAATTAAGAGAGACCCTGAAAATCTCAGGAAGGTCAGGCCACATTACTGTAAAGCCACCCGCTCCGGTCCAGAGAGACCGGTCACTCTCTGTAATTATTACACATATCAACACTGCAGTGACTTCAGAACAATATTGAGTAACACTATTTGGCCAGTTTGAATATTGTTTTCTTTATAATAAACAAACTGTTTCAAAAGAAACTGAAAGTCATAAGTATTATTATTATAAATATTTATTTTCTTTTTTTTTTCAAATTGAGATTTATAAGCAGCTAGGGAGCAAATAAACTGATAAAAATGGCACGCATAAGGTACAGCATATGGGTGCAATTCTGAAATTCAGTGAATTTTCTTTCTAATATCTCTTCATTTTGTTCTTATTGTATGAGCAAAATGACATTGAGCATGTGTTGATTTTTGTTCATGCAATATATGGTGCATTATGCAATTTATATATAAATTTTTGTTCCCTCCAGAATGTTCATTTTCACAGGGATAAACACTGATTTGATGTCAACACAACATTTTTTGTCTAAATGATCTCATCTGCAAATAACGTTTGTGAATTTTTCATGCGTGCATGTTAATAAATGATAATAAAAGCAGAGTCGTGTATTAATGATGTAAATAGGGTTAATTGTGATTTAATGATGACTTTAACTCATGCAGTCGAGTGCTGGGAACGCTAGCTTCATTAGCCAGTCACTGATCGTCCTTTGAAATGAGGCCAATCCACTGACTTTGTCATTCATGGCCTGAGAGACAGAAGAGTGGACAGAATAAATGAAGAGTTATTGAGAAGATCACAGAACAGAAGCAATCTGTTGCCAACACACACACACACACACACACACATACATGATTTTGTCTGTTTTTAAGTGTTTTTTTTATAGAGACATTGAGGCAGTGTCCTCATAATCCACCTTCACAATATAAACCTACAATTCTGTTGCATGACTGCCCCATAAAACCTCCCCATGAACTGATATATATATATATATATATATATATATAT
>JAUMHI010000043.1:28561970-28574149 GCA_032359435.1 Enteromius unitaeniatus
CTTACCGTGGTGGAGGGGTTTGAGTGCCTGAATGATCCTAGAAGCTATGTTGTCGGGGGCTATATGCCCCTGGTAGGATCTCCCAAGGCAAAAAGGTCCTAGGTGACAGGCCAGACAAAGAGCGGTCCAGAAGCCCCATATGGAGAGAAAAACATCTGGAAACGTGACGTTGCCCAGTACGGCACAGCCGGGGCCCCACCCTGGAGCCAGGCCGGGGGTTGGGGCTCGTATGCGAGCGCCTGGTGGGTCTTACCCCACGGGACCCGGCCAGGTCTAGCCCAAAGGAGCGACCATAAGGGGCAAATGATTTGTGGGTTGGGTGGTGGTCGAAGGCAGGGACCTCAACAACCCCATACTAGTTCG
Organism: Enteromius unitaeniatus; assembly: GCA_032359435.1. Lineage (NCBI taxonomy): Eukaryota > Metazoa > Chordata > Actinopteri > Cypriniformes > Cyprinidae > Enteromius > Enteromius unitaeniatus. The sequence goes on from JAUMHI010000043.1 coordinate 28,562,334, forward strand.
GCCTCAAAGGGGTTCTGGCAAACTGTCCGGCCTCAGGAGGGGGAAGCAGTATCTTGCCAACACAGTGGGAATCTGCTGACTTCAACTGGGGATATTGTCGGGCGGTGGAAGGAATACTTGAGGATTTCCTCAATCCCACCGAGGCGTCTTCTGTGGAGGAAGCAGAGGCCAGGGGCGGACTTGACCATTACCCGGACCAAAGTGGCCGAGGTAGTTAAGAAGCTCCTCGGTGGCAAGGCACCGGGAGTGGATGAGATCCGCCCTGAGTGCCCTTATTTTAATATTGTACATTATATTGTATACTGTTTTGCCTTCGTGTTATATGTATAATTGTATTTATTTAAATTTTTACTTTTCATTTTTGTACTTAAGGGTTTGAGAGTAACGTAATTTCAATTCTCTGTATGTCCTGTACATGTGGCAGAATTGACAATAAAGTTGACTTTGACTTTGGTCTCTGGATGCCGTGGGGCTGTCTTGGCTGACACGCCTCTATGGTATCGTGTGGAGGTTGGAGACAGTGCCTCTGGACTGGCAGACCGGGGTGGCGGTCCCTCTTTTTAAAAAGGGGGATCGGAGGGGGTGTTTCAACTATTCTGTATTCATATATATATATATATATATATATATATATATATATATATATATCTGTAACTTTGGATAATATGTTTGACTATATATTGTTGAACTATTATATTAATTGGAATGATCTTCTCCTTATTACTCATTTCTTTTTGAAATTGTAAATCAACCAAAGGCATCGGAAACATCCAAGGGGATACCACTGGGATATCTATCCTCCACTCTTTCTTCTTCTGTTGTTTTGTTGCACATTATCAACACATTAGCGCACTGCTGCCTCCCACTGGTGAATTAATGTCATTGTTTTTCTTGTGGCTAAATTCAGACTTTAAGTAAGGCTTACTCATAGAAGCAGGTGAGTAATTTTTTTACAACCCTAAAAATATATGTAACTTAATAAAGTTTAAAGTAAAACAACTAATTATATCTAAGTAAGGTAAACTATTGGATTTTACAGTGAAAGTGGTAGAAAAGTACATCAGAGAACAGATTAAATGATTATGTAGATAGCAATATCATATTATTGAGCATCAGTCTACAATCCGCATTTATCGTGGATGCATACATACATAGCTTCTAACACCATAACATAAATATAAACAAAAAGATAAGATTTGGTTATCTGTTTAACACCATCATCACTGTAAGGAGAGAGACACATTCATCATTTCTCATGACAGCAGACGGCCATTAATTAACTCACACACACTCACACACACACAGTGAGAGAATGAGAGAAGTTGGTGTAAGACAGCATATAAAGCAAGATAAAAAGCAATAAAGAAAAAGCAAGTGAGACAGATGCTTATTTTCCCACAGCTGAGCCAGAACTGGCCTGTGATCCTTGTCAGCTAGGCCAAATATATTATAAGAAATTTCTGGGGGTGTTTGGGGTGCCCTTTTTTCAGTTTCAACACACGTCCCTCAAAAGGTCTGTGCATGGCCTTGATCTCAGTCCAGGCCACAGAAGAATCTCATCTCTGAAACTCAAGAGTCCTATAACTTTTCTTTCACTTTTAACCCCACCCAAATTTTACTTTTAAAACTCAGAGAAAAAGAATGGTTCGGTAAATTATGTTGTTCTTGATTTCTTTGTGCAAAAACCAAACAAAAAAGTTATTGAATAATCTCTCCACCTTCAATACCACAACTGAGGGTGAGACCCTTGAGCAAGGCACCGTTCCCCCAACTGCTCCCCGGGCAATGGCTGCCCACTGCTCCGGGTGTGTGTTCACGGTGTGTGTGCTTGTTCATTTCTCGCTGTGTGTGTGTACTTGGATGGGTTAAATGCAGAGCACAAATTCCTAGTATGGGAAACACGTCATGTCCTTTCCTTTAATAAACTCACACTTTGCTGCTTAATACTAGCTAGTTAGGTAGATAAAAGTAAATTTTTAAGGTCAGGCAGAATAAGGCTTTTATGTGTGCTAATAAACAGCTGATATGTTAATAATATGCATGTTAGTAAGCAACTATGTATAGTGAGAACTGGTCCCTAAACTTAAGTGTTACCCTTTGTTACTGTTTTTTCAATGAATTTACATGAATGCATATATTTATAAAAAAAATAAAAATAAAAAAAAGCATTTTTGTCCCAAAAAAATAACAATAAAATGCATGAATGATAAAAAATATATATATATATAATACAAATTAAATAAAATAAAAAAGACTTGAGACTAGTGCTTGTTTTAAATAAAACTTTTATTTTTGGGGTATTCCTTAAAATCAAGTTTTGGCAGCAGGAGATGCACAACAACACTGACCATCACAGCACAATTACCCACAATCCCTCTGCCGTCTCAGAGCTCAGATAGCGGCGCTTATCTGCTCCGACTCGCTCACTCAATAACCAGAGAGAGAACGGCGGAAATGGAGGGTGTTTGGAAATTAATAAGGAAACTCTTGGCTGAAGTTGATAAATAGCTGCTGAAACTCATTAGTGACACAGTAAGTGTGTGTGTGTGTGTGTGTGTGTGTGCAGGTTTCTTGCCACTATTCTCTAAATACATACAGTGTTATTTCGTCTGTCAGGCATGGGGTTGTGTAGTAGCTGGGACGAGGCCAGATTTTTTTTGTCGATAAAGCTGCATTGTAAAGTTTCTTTCAGGAATATTTTGTTGTGTATTTCTTTGGCAGATATAGGAGCTGCCTTTGATTTACACCTAGTACAATTTACTGGCACAGAAGCGGCATCCCATGTAAGTAAACACAGTCAGAAAGGATTTATTTATTAACAAGACAGAGCAAATACATTCTCTCTGAAATAAATTCTCAGCAGTGTTCCTTCTGTGATTGCTGGCTTTAGGAAGAGCTTCACATAGAGCTGAGATCTTGGCCGTAAAATCAGTGTCCGAGGACAGTGTCGTGTTGTTTCATTTTAGGAAGCATTAGTTTGTTACGGAAAGGAAAGTAATTGCCATGTTCACCTGACAGATGGAGGGGTGACGAGCAGCACATGGAGGAAAAAATCACATCTTCGGACAGATGCAACTCACACTCTATCAATTAACCAGGGCAAGCTCAGTGTGTGTGTGTGTGTGTGTTTCCATCTGCTGATTTTTTTTTGATGAGAAAAAAAATCTGTTTTTCATAAATAGTAAGCTGTTGTCTATAGTGTACACTTACTTATAGATAGATAGCTAAATAGATAGATATTAACAACATAACATGCATTAAATATTATATTATATTAGTCAAGGTTTCCCAAACTGGGGTTCAAAAAGGGATAGCATTGGGTTAAATGAACAAACAAACGAACGAATGAATGAATGAATGAAAAGTTGTAAAAAGTTAAATTAAAATAAATAATGTTAAAAAGGCAGATCAAAAATAAATTAATTAATTTAATAAATCAGTAGAAATATGTATTTTCTTTTCTTTTTTTTTTACCTGAAGGCTTTTGGTGGCGGATTTTTATGATGTTCCGGTTATAAAAACAGCCAGGAGGAAGGAGGTGCGAGTTGTCATTCAAATTGCACTTTTACAAGGTATTTTACAGCTTTTAAGTTTAATGTTTAGGTTGATGTGGTAAAAATGCAATGCAAGCTTGAAACACAAGCTGACCAACGTGTACCCATAAGCTCAGTTAGAATACAACAGGCTGTACCTTCGTCCGCTGTGGATTGTTCCACCCATTCTTCTGCTTGTGTGTTTCCTGTGCCTCCTAGTGACAATGGCGTTTTCAATATAAGTCGTCACATTACCCTTTTATCTCCGTTTAGGGATAATGAGGTGAATTCGTATTTCGGTGCATTTGAGCATATAGCTGCAGCTTTACACTGGCCTAGAGAGACTTGGACTCTCTTGATTCAGTGCAAGTTATCAGGAAAGGCCCAAGAGGTTTGTTCCGCCTTGACTGTTGACGACAGTTTGGATTATGATAAGTTGAAAAATGCAGTGTTGAAGACCTATGAATTAGTCCCCAAGGTGTATAGGTAAAAGTATTTTTCATATGTTAAAATTGCCAGTCAAACTTATGTAGAGTATGCTCGAGAGAAGAGCATACTCAATTGCAAATGGTGCCATTCCAGCAGTGTCCCCGATTTCGTTACCAGAAAAAAAAAAAAAAAACTGTTGTGTATCTGAATGAAAAAAAGATTTTGACTTTGGCTGAGGCTGTTGTGCGTGCAGATGAGTTCACTTTGACTCACAGAAACACATTTGTACGTCATGATCGGCATTAATCTGCGCCTTTGGAACAAAATTTAAAATGTCAAAATCTTCCAAACAAACAAGAAGTTCAAGCTTGCTTTTATTGTCACGAAACTGGCCACTTGATTGTGACATGTCCCCCGCTGAGGAAAAAGAATCAGAGGAAAGCCACTAAGAGTGTTGGTTTTATTTATAAGGTTAGTGGTAATTCAGATTCGCAAATTGATTGTTTGTAATGGGATTTGTGAAACTGGCTGTACGCTACCTGTTAAAGGGGTTGCTTTATTTTTTTCTGAATGACTTAGCTGGGGGAAAGATTCTCCCACTTCCAGAATTTATTGAAAACCCAATGTGTGAACTTACTTATGAATTAACACAACCCGGTTATTCCTTCTGTCCCTCTTAAACCTATCCCTATCATGGACAAACCTTTTGCACAAGTAATGTTAGACTGCATGGGCCATTACCACGAACAAAGTCGGGACATCTTTATCTGATCACACTTATGTGTACAGCTACATGGTTCCCCGAAGCTATACTGCTGGGTTCTTTAAAAGCAAACCAACAATTATTATGCCCAATCACTCCGGTCAGGGACCAAATGCACACACAAGTCAAATACAAAAATTTGGATGTTTATTAGAAATTAGACGTGAAACATAAAGAGCATCGCTTCTGGGTGGTCACAGGCCAACATAACAAACAAAAGGAAACTAAAAAAGAAAAAGAGTAAAAACGTCTCAAGGTTACGTATGTAACCCTAGGTCCTCGCCTATGATGTTTCGCCCATCCATTGGACTGATTACACATACTATTCAGAGCAGTCACGCTGGAGGCGTTCCCCATAGCATCTCGTCGACACAGCTCAAGCTCCTGAAGAGGAACTAAATAACCTAATTACGTTGAAAAAAATAAAATACAGCCAGCTTACCTAACTGCCTAACCAAAAAACAAAGCCCAACAGACTTACACAAAAGAAAAGGGCAGGACAGCCCTTTGCTCTGTTCTATAAAGTGTGCTAACTTTAACAGGACATAAAAGCTAACTTTTATGCACCAACAATGAGCTCGCCTGCTGCTTACAACGGATTTCCTTCAGAAGACCCCGCCTTAGTCGAGCGACCAATTGCACGCCAACACCCCAGTGCCATTCAGCCGAGGAGAGGGAAATAAAAAACAATAAAAGCAGCACAGTGCAATACAGGAAAATATTAAAGAAAACAATGATTCTCGCAACACGCACAGCAGCACATACATCTTACAGAAATTAATAATATGCCAAAGATGTTTTCAAATGTTTTCCTTTTGAGATATGTTTGTGATGTTTTAATGCACTGCTTAGAGATATTTTACATTTTGTGTTCTGCGTGTGCAATTTTTGGATTTCTGTAAATAAATAAATAAATAAATACAAAATAAAATATGTTAGAAGCTAGAAGAAAAGAAAACTAAATAAAATAAAATAAATCCTGCAGCTTGGCTAGAACATTCCATTCTAGATGGAACTTTTCTATAACAATGAATTTAAAATTTTAGTCAAAACTAAGTTATCTTAGAATGCTATACAACCACTTGGCCAAGACTTGATGTCTGGTGAAGGTCTTTGATAGTCTAGGCAGAGATAATGCATGAAACGACACTATTGTTTGCCTTTGTCTCGTTGCGCATGGTTTGTTCTTGTGTTTGCTTCAGTTATGTTTATCGTGCATTGCTTAAAACTGTTATCTTGCATGTTCCAGTTCTGAAACGGCTGGGATTTCATGAAGAAATGAGCAGATTGACATGAATGTGAACTGACCATCACGCCACACAACTTTGCCAGTTTAACTTTGCCAAACGGCAGCATCGCATAACCATTTAGAGACAATCCATTTTACAGCCTCCACGTCAGTGGCACTGAGAAACACGCTAATTTTATGGTGTTTTCAAACATTTGGCACCAGCCCTTGCCTGGAGGCACTCCGAATGATCGATGTCTCCTAAGTGTTTTTTCCAGCATATTAAACAGAGCAGATTATCAGAGTTATAGGTGAAGCTCTCGGCGAGGAGATTAAAGTCTCTCGTAATTAGTTTCCTCTTAAACTCACGCATATTTTCCGGCGTGCGCTGGTTTTGATGTATTGACTCTCCGGGCCGCTAGGCAGAGCGGGGAAAAGCATTCTCGTCTTAATGAAATGTTTAGCATTTTCCATCTTGCTGCTCTCCTAGTGTGCTGTAACGACCCGGAGTCTGATCTCAGCGGGGCGCTCCGGTGTGAGACGCCTGATTGTTTGGCCCTGGTTTCTTCCACTTCCTGGAGAAAGGAAGGAAAGTCGTGGTGCATGCCATAAACACACCTGCTGTCGGCAGCCAACTTTGAAACACAGAAGAAACTGAACGAGTGTTGGCATGAGCAGAACATCCACCCTCACTTTCCTCACTTTCGTTCATTCGTTTGTCTATCCTTCCCTCTGCATGTTCATCCATTCATCAGATAAACATCTGACCATCTGCATGTGAATGCATCCCTCTGTCTTACTTCTGTCCATCCATCCATTCATACATACATCCACTCATCAGTTTTATTTACATAAAAGCATCAATGACTACATGAAATAAGGAATGTGGAAATTCAAATGCATTTGACATGAGAATAAACCTAAACAGCAGTTCAAGTTTTTTTTTTCTTTGTGTGAATCTGAAAATAAAAAATGGCCGTATAACTTTGTTATATTTTCAATTTATAAATATGTAAAAAAAAAAAAAAAAAATTATATGCTGACAGTTTTTGTCTGTGTGTGTTGCTTTAGGTAGTATATTTTATAAAGTTATTATTAACTTGTTAGTACACATCATTTGAGGTCAACGGGGTGAGTTAAAAATCTTTGTTTATGCTGTACTCCAGTGAGTAGCACTCAAATGGGAGTTCAAAACGTGACCCTGGCACATATTCATTACTCTGATATAGACGTGTATTGCTGTGCTTGTATTATGTTGCTTCAGGTACATATGGTCGTTCATAATTTAAATATTCAAGAAGTTTCAGTACAAGTCAATGCTGTATTGTCTTGCAAATATCCCCTACACCAAACCCAACCGAATGTGTTAACAAATCCAAACGTTATAAAAACACATTTGTTTATGCAACAGTGCTATTTTAACTTCCTTATGTGGATTTTAGCTGTTTGGTTGAACCATTCGAACTGGAGCACTTTATCACAACGTTGTACCAAGCAAACCTATTGAGTTACAAAACCCATGCATATGAAGCTGATATGTGACACTAACATTCAAATATTTCAGTTTCCAATTGTCACAGCATGTCAAAATTGGTTTGAATTCACATATTCCTTAAATAATTCTACAAAAAAATCAATCTAAACTGTACACTTGCAAATCATACTTTGTGTGAAAAGGAATAAGAGTTGTGGGAGTTTTACTTCTCTAATGTTCATTTTAACTGGAAATGTACTTGCAGTTTCGCAGAAATAAAGGGAAAAAGATATGCATTTCCAATGAGCCTAGGCTTAAGACACAATCCTCAAATTGGACATTTTCCCTCACTCTACCCAATCTCTGGATCAAAACAACCCGATGGCCTCAGTGCACAAGATGGTGCCAGTGAGCTTTTCGTCACAAGTATGTGAATACTTCCGGTTCGCATTTACTGTATGGGAATGTTACATACTAAACTTGGCTAGATACATACAATGAATGTTTTTTCTAATTAAATGGTGGATAGTAGTACATCAGGGACAAGAGAAAACATCCTCCTTACATTTTTGTGTACCTCTGTGTGTAAATTCATCAAGATACAATGGGGGTAATGGTTATTCCTTCTTCTCTTGATTATGCATTTAGCATTAGTGGTAAGTCAGTCCACAGGAATCTCTTTCTTCAAACACAAATCAAACCCAAATGTGCAATACTGTACATTTTCAGAGAGTTGATTATGTTCCGAATGCTATTTACATGCTTGTAAGTTTTGTGATATTCAAACAAGATGCTCAGAGAATTCTACGTGTGTGTTTTATTATTTGATAACACAACTGTAACGGCACAATTCAAAAATAATTATTTTTTTTTGCGAAAGATCTGTTGCATATAAGCAATGCATGTTTATTTTTACAATTTATTATCATATAAAATAAATCTTTGCCATACAATAATTGAATCCCTTTACAACCCTTTTTTAATTTCAAGAAATACACTTGAAGCAATGTTAACTATGTGTAAAATATTAAACTGTTGTGAAAATGATGATGGAACAAACTGATATGTGCGCATCAGAGAAATAAGTATTTATGAAGCTCATTTGCAGACTATTAATACAAACATTTTCAGGAAATAAGGGGAAAGGTCACTGTGTAGCTGTGTCACCGGAGCCCAACATCAAATGCACTGGCTCAGTTAACATTTATTGTGTAATAGCAGTGTAGATCTGCATTTGTATTCTAAATCCTTTAAAGATATATAAAGGACTATTTGGATTTCTCTGGCACTCTGCATTGGTCTTTTGCAAAAGCAGTAGCGCGTTACTGGGAATGCCAGTGTTTGATTGTATTTTAACCAGTATTTTTTAGTGTGCATGCATTGCTAGTTCATGTTAACTAATAGGGTTAACTAAGGTCAACGAATAAAGTTTTACAGTTGCTTTATAAAGTAAACCTGATCTTGTTTGGAAAGAGATTTTTTGTTAATGCTGTTGGAGTGTTTCTGGTTAATGAAGATTCCCGCCGCTAAAGAGCTCCTTCGGCCCAGTTCCAGCACAAACACTCACTCTAATTATAAATGTGACGAATCTGAGCAATTAGCACCAATTACAGAGAATCTGCAGTCAGCAAGCAGAGAGACAGCATCATGAGGCGCTCTGAACGCCGCCCCCGTATCTGTCCGTCTCTCTCTCGGCCGCTCTGATCGTCAGCCTCCAGAATCTGCTTCACTGTGGAGAAAAACCTGGACTCCTGAAAACAAATGCATCCGGGTCAGCTCAAAGTCTCTCAGCCAGCTGCGTGTTTGCCTGTTTACGACGCGTTAAACGCTGAATTATGATGTTGTGAAGATGCTTAAATGCATTAAGGCAATGAGCCTGTGCTTGATGCCGTCATGATGGAGTGAGTTCATTCCTCCGTGTGTGTGTGTTAAACTCTAAACATTTACTCAGACGTACTGGGCACATATTTCAAAGTTAAGAAGAAAGAGAGAAAAAAAAAAAGTATTTTGCACATGCATCTGGAAGAGTCCCTTAAATGGAATGCATTTATTTGAGATGTTGAGTAATGGTATTGGAAATCATCCAATCGTTCAGTCGTGCATGACATAAAGCAATGTCACTTGACTTGTGTTAAACAGCCGCTGGTTTATACTGCATTAGTCTCACAGAGGTCGGGTTTAATCAATTTCGCATTGAATTTAATCATCAAACATCTGGTTTGTCCAACTCAGCTGTCTAAGTTTAGCCCAGCATGTATTTTTTCTTATGTATCCATACAGCAGCTGGGCTAAAATAACCCAGATTGTGTTGTTTTCACTCTCGGTTTGTTTCCGTGAACACATTTTGGATGCAAATATTATGTGGAGACAAAAATAACTAACGCTAACTTATTTACTTCTGCATGCAATGATGAAATATATAGCAATAATTGCCATTGATAACACTGCCTCGTAGTCCAAGAACAACAGACAATAGAAACAAGAAGTAACACTAACATCACATATTAGTGAATCAACCACTCTTTCATAAACATGGCTGAAATGCTGTCTGACATATATATCTCTTTCCTGTCTTCACTGCAGCTCTCCTCCGCTCTACTTGTTTTCGTCATCCCATCTTCTTCTGTGCTTTTTAACAGATGATGAGAGATGCCAGTGAAATATTCCTTTGGGTGACTCAGGAGGGAATCTGAGAGCAGATCCATCACTGCCCCCTACAGACAAGTCCAGCAAGAAGGGAGGAAAACCACAGCAATGATGGACTTTTTAAAATGCATCTGCCTTGCATAGCCAATCTTTGGACTGTGGGCATACATTCTGGTCTCTGCTTTAGTATATTTAGTGTCCATCGTGCTATAAGTACCTCAACTCAACCTCGCCACCGACCAGCAAGCAATCCTGACAATATGCACCATTTATAGCTGCTCAGAGTTGTACATTAATTTGTTTTAAGACTTTTGACACATGGGATTCACCAACATACATGATCAGATGAGCTGTACTCATCATAAAACAGTTATAAGAGATGAACCAGTGTCTTGTTTTTATGTAGCATGGGATTCAGAGAAACCCACATGTAGACATGTAAAAGAGACACGCCATGTTTAGTTCAGCTAGTGGCGTGCAATCATGTAACAAATAATAATGTTTTTTTTGTTTGTTTTTTCAGTTTTACTCGAGTTTTGTGTTAAAATTAGTCACTCTGACCAAACAATTACTATTTAATGTGATGTACTGCAAATGCAGAAGGTCATATGTGTAAGGGTCCATATACTGCACAAGTGCTGCCATCTAGAGAGCAGATGCTAGTAAAACCTCAGCCGCAGTAAACACCAGACACAAATCTATAATAATACTTATTTCTGTGAAGTGCTTTTTCTGCCCTGCCACTGATCACAGTTTACAGTGTGGATGAGAAACCTTTGACAATAAAATAAAGAAAGCTGTCCCACATTCACAGCCACTGGGAGAGTTAGTTCCTTCAGTCTGCCAATATATGAAACATTTATTTAAATTCAATTTTATTATATTTAGCTGATGTATTGTACACTTTAGGCTTAAACTTGACATCATGATGGTTTTTATCAGCTGTCGTCATTCTGATGGCACCCATTGAGACACTGATGCAGAGACCCATTTCTCCAGATCTATTGAACAAACTAGATCAGTGTTTCTCAACCCTAGTCCCGGGCGTCCCTAAACACTGCACAGAGTCTCGCTTACTCACTTAGACACCCATTTCAGGTCCTGGAGTTTCTTCTAAAGAGCTCATGAGTTAAATCAGGTGTGTTTGATTAGTAAGACACACAAACTGTGCAGTGTTCAGGGGTCAAGAAACACTGATATTGATCTTAGTTGGTCTGGAGAGGAGTACATTTTCAGCAAATTATGTGATTTTGGACGCAGTGAATGGATTTTATAGAGACTCTTTGTTTAATGTGTTACTATGCATGTAGGTGTTTATGAGTTTATTGGTTTGTCTATAGCCCTATCCGGACGGGACTAGTTTTACAGGGGGTTGTTAGAGAAATTTTGTTTCACAGATGTAGTTGGTGATTTTAATCCCGTCCGAACCTGTTCTAATTCTAGAGCAAATTACCTACTGTTTTTCAGCAAACTCAGTGGTCATCTGAGAAAACTAATCCCATCCGAATGCGATGTCGGTGATTGCCGGTGATATATTTTTTTCACAATGCGTTTCCTTGTGTGTTTTGGCCAATGTGATATGCCGTAGATGCTCTCCCCCCACCCATGTTTGATATATTTTGATATAGAAAAATATAAATAAACACAAATAAAGCGCCAGATTACATAAACTGTTAAGACTGGCTATTGTAATATCAGTATCAGGTAAGATTACTCACATTCATTTCTGCACTCGGTTACATA
>JAUMHI010000043.1:28607256-28620847 GCA_032359435.1 Enteromius unitaeniatus
TTTGCCCTTGAAAAATAAATGTTGTGTTTTGACTTAATCTGTACCTTTTTTACATTTAATATCGTCTCTGTACCTTGCCGTTAATCTATTCACAAAGTATGGAGTCTATACTACAAGCTATGGTGAATTTCACCTTTAGCGTGGATGTATAGCCGAGTTACACTGTAGCCTTTTTCGGACGGGACTAGTTTTCTAAACTACTGTACGTGTGAGCTTCGATTCTTATCACCTGTCGTCCGTGATCTTCATATACCGTTTTGGAATGCATTGGTATTTGATGCATGAAATCGGCGTTCTGACAGACTTGCGCGTCACGTGAGTGTTGTGTTTGCTTATCCTGAATGTGGACGACACAGCTGTTATGTGATTGTCATGATACAGATGTGAGTAGACATGCGGATCTATTTGCTAGCTTTTATTTACAAATCAGAGTCAGCACAGGTGGGGTCAACAACAGCAATCGGGAGCATAGGAGGCATAGACAAGAGAGTAATCCAAAAGAGGAAGCGTGGGTCGACAACGGCAAATCCTGAACACAGAAACACGAAGAACTAGGGGAAAACACAGATGGCTAGACAATGGGGAAAACAGACGTACATTCAAACACGGGCCAGCGATTAATACAAAGACATCCAGGGTATTAATACATGTGACAAAAACATTGGGAGGCGGAGAAACAGATGAGCAACCATAACAACAGATGAGGTGGGTGGAGACGAGTTTTCATTGATAAAGTGAGTCCAGGTGTGAAGAGAGACAGAGACATAAAAACATACAGAAAGGGTCCAAAGCTGGAGTGCCACTAAACAGACAGGTTGGCAACTCCAGCTAGATCATTACAGTGCTTGACTGAATTCACCAAATTATTCACACATTTAATTAGCATTTAAATAGCATAGGCTTCAGTTGGACTTTGCACTTGTACAGATGGTTCTGTATTAAACAGTATATTAAAGAAAATCAAAACTATATATATTTAAAAAAACCATATGATCTGCTCTTTAAGGTTTACTTTTGTGATGCTTTTCCAGGACTTTACTGCAAATGAGTTGTTGTTTGTTTGTGGGTCTTTATGCTTTTCGTTTTGTTTTCAGCCAATAAAATGCTTGTTCATTTGATTTAAAATCAGGAGATTGGCTTGACCATTGAAGAATAGATTTTTTTTTTCTTCAAAAACTTCAGGGTGGCTTTTGCTGTATGTTTTGGGTCATTGTCCATTTATACTATGAAGTGCCAGCCAATAAACTTCGCTACATTTGACTGAATATGGGCAGAGAGTAAATCCATGTACACTTAAGAATTCATCCGGCTGCTTCTGTCTTCTGTCACATCATCGTTAAACACCAGTAACTCAGGGTAACTGGAAGCCATGTTTATGTCATCACACTGCTTCACAATGTTTGACAGATCATGGCTTCTCCATACTTCTTCCCATCATTCTGGAGCAGGTTGATCTTAATTTCAGCTGTCCAAAAAATGCCCAGATGTTGCAAAGTCTAATATGGCCTTGTTAGCACCTTGTGGTGAACCCACTGTATTTGCTCTCATAAAGTCTTCTCTGGATTGTAGACTTTGACAGTCTGCCTCCTGGAGAGTGTTCTTCTCTTAGCTATATGTTGTGAAAGGTTTTTTTTCTACTTTACCAGGAAGAGGATTTTTCTGATCATGCACTGTTGTTGTCCTTTGTGGATGTCCAGGCCTTTTTATGTCGTTGAGCTCATTTTTCAGCATTGTTGAGCTTCTCCCCCCCAATGGGCCATCCAAATACCATTTGGTATTTTGTACCAATTGGTTGGTTTGGCTACTTTTGATGTTCCTGCTATCTCTCTGATGGATATAAAGAAAACAATGGTTCATTTCTGGTCACCAAAAGTGCTTTGTCCTGGGTTAAGACAGGTCTTCTAATGGCAGAGAGAAAGAAAGAAAAACTAATATTTTACGTCAATATACTCAAGGACTGTTTTCCTCGAAGAAGATGACAGTGAGCAGTTATTTTTCTCTGTGAATGAAGGTATTTTATACTTGAAGTGCGTGACACTCAAATAGGCCTTAAAATCCTGGAGAAGTCTGTTGGGTAATTAGTTTATATTTAAGACATACCGTCATTCCCTCCAGTAGTTACAGAACATGGCTGACACAAGTGTCAAGGTAACTAGGCTGCCACCTGTTACTAGCCTGTAACCTACACCTGTTATTAACATCCCTTTCTGTGGTCAACCTACTGTTTATACCTGATAATGACATAATGCCTCAGATGTGTCTGCAAAAACTGTATTATGCATTAACCCAGAACAATAACCAGGTATAAATAGGATATTTAATTATCTTGTTTGGATACTGTCTGAGGCCATTGGTTTGTATGTCAAACACTATTTATGACTAGGTAACTCATGAGAAAGTAACTGAATAGAATAATAAATTAGTTTAAAAAATCATGGAAAGGTTCTGTGCTGTAATTCAGATTATTGTAAAGTAATTTATTTGAAGCTCTTTATGTATTTATTTGAATCCTAAAAGCTTGGAATTACAGCAGAGCAACATGTAAAATACGTGGGTGGACAGTTTGGTCATAGTTGATTATATAGGGCGATGTTCCCCTCAATGTCTATGGTGGTTGAGAAATCACTTTAAATAAATGCCAACTGCATGCATGTAATGTAAGGTGTAAGGTTCCGTGTCTGTTTCTGTCTATGTTCTGAGTTCTTGTTTGGTCTTCCCCCCTGTCTTTTGTATATTGTTAGTTTAGTCCATGTCTGTATTTGGTCTTTCCGGTTGTCTTGTCATTATCAGTTGATTCCCTACACCTGTGTGTCTTTAGATGTCCCCACCCCCGTCATTAAGTTTCCCCTATTTAAAGCCTTTGTTTTTCAGTTGTCGGGGTCCAATGTTGAAGTTACATGTCGTGTGTTCCGCTTATGTTTTTGCTGTGCGCGCTGCCTCGTCAGCTCTTTGTTTTCTCGTGTTTCCTGAAAAAATGTTTAAAGGTTTAAGCTCTGTGTCTTCCGCTCCTTGCTCCGCTGAGAAGCGCGAGCTCACGCATTCACCAGCGAACCCGCGATCGTGACATAAGGATGTGGTAGCTAGACTATTTATCTCATGGAAAGCTAGGATCAATATGGTTTTCTCCAGTGAGGTAAACAGCCTTCTATTTAGGCTATAGCCATGTTCTCTTGATTTTGCTGTTTCAAACCCTAAAAAAAACAGCAAAACCTCATTGAAAATCACTATTACATTAACACATTGTCCAGTGAATTCCATGCACTGCTTGACACACTTCCCTCACTGAAAGAAAAAAAAAAAACAAGAGAAGAAAAAAAATTATAAAAGACCTTTAGTGATTGACTTGTTTGTGCTTGACCACCAGTACAGAGTCAAATGTTTTGGGAATACCCAGCTGGCCATGCTTAGGATGCAAGAAGCAATGAAAAATAGGGAGGATAAGAAAGGAAGAAAAAAAATGCATTCCACAAGTGAACAGAGAATAGGAACTGACAAACAAACATATATTTCTGTCGCCTTGACTCTCTCTCAGACTCTCTCTCTGTGCACTCAAAGAATGGGGCCTTCTATTAAATAATTCAAATGGGCGCTCAAACATGCCAGTCAAAAATACTACTGCCATAAAAGGCATGTGTATAGCTGCAGCCGCCTGGTATCCAGTGGTGAATAAGGGCATTAATCTTGCTGTTCTCCAGAGAACTGCTTTAGCAAGTCTTCTGTTTATATTTGTTTCTTTGGTTCATTTTTTCCCCTCTGTGAAATACATGCTGCCTGGCTGGGGGTGGAAGCTGAGAGAGGAGGCTGCTCCATCTATTACCATTTGAATAATGCCTTTTTATGCTTCTCAAGGTGAACAACTCTTAAATCTAGGTTGGTGAGCTTGTAGCGAGTCCTTGTTGGGGGTCTGGCAGGCTCTAAATTATGCTGTATGTAAGCATTTTCACTTCTTCAATTCTTCATTAAAACAAAATACTTGTAGAACCTTAAGAATCTTAAACAACATGTTAGGATTTATAGGTTTTAAGTAGTTTTTTAGCTGATACTTGAAGTTGTGTTTAGATTAAGAGTCACATTTTTGACGTTAAGATCGCATTACAAAGTAGTTATTATCTGTAAATGTAATGTAATTACAATCATCATTACTTGAATATTTTGAATGCAGTGTATAATATGACTGCCACACTTATAAATAAGCGTTTAATCTCTGTGTTTTTTAGAGTTCACCATAGATGTTTTTTTTTTTTTGGAAGACATGTTGAACCTACGGCTTTTTCATATGACCTTCTGCTTATTTTCCACACTGATCCCAGCTAACACATCAGCACTTGCAATATATGAAGAAATGTAGCATAAATTACTCTGCAGTAATGTTGCATGAACTATTAACATGACATGGATGACCAATAATAGGAAAATGCATTTCAGCTTTACGATTCATAGAATATAAATTAAACCAGGACACATTTATTCTATCGCTGCATAATAATCTCTGCAGCATATTGTATTCTCTTGCAGTGGTTGACAGGGGGGATGCCAAGTAAGCAAATCCATATGCAGTGGAATGTAAAGATAAGGTTTGGATGTGTTGGGGTGGGAGCTGTCTCTGATAGTTCACTGATGGAACGGGCTCCCATTTTACATTTATATTCATAGCACACGGGGTGGCTTGTCTCACAGCAAGCCTGAAGAAAAAAAAAATGAAGAGGAAGACAATGCATTAAGATATTTATGCAATTTTGATGGTGACAATGGCAATGTTTGTATGGCACAGGCATACTGAATATTAGCTAAATATGAGTTCCCATGTGTTTTGACATGCGTGAGTTTTGAAAACATACTGTCAATAGGGATTTTGTAGCGTTATGCAAAACAATGACGCCTGACTGAGTGACAATGTGTTATTAGCTGTCTCTCCTGAATGTCTCAGGTAGGGATTTGCAGAAATCATCTGTGACAGCTTTTATAATCACTTTGCTTTAAACAATAATATTAGTTGGACATTAGTTTTTCCAAAAGTGTTTTTTTTATAGTCTTTCACTGTAAATTACCTTACAATTTATGGTGAAAAACTAAAGTGACATACCCAGAAATTCCTTGACACAAACTATCAAGATCCAAAGAAGAAGAAGAGTCAGATGTTCCAAACAAAGGTAATTTTAATGAAAAAAAGCCCAAGTGCGCACTAAAACGTAAAAAAAAAAAAATGATAAACAAAAATGATATTGTAATGCCTTATGTCTGTCTTTGAGTGTTTCATGGTTTTGTTTTGCTTTCGTTTTCAAGTCTGCCTGGTTTTCCTTATTTGGTCATGTTCCTGTCCTTGTTTAGATAATTAGTTACCCGATCCACCTGTGCTCCTCACCTGTCCTGATTTCTCGCTAATGTTATCCTGTTTAAAAGCCTGTTCAGTTTGTCTTGTCCTTCGTCTGATTATTTAGGTTTATTTGAGTTTGTGTCGACTGCCTGTATCCTATGTTCATAGTATATTAAACTGCATCTAGAAAGTACTGTTCCTGTTTTCGTCTAGTCTACACAGACCCGTGACCGAATAATCGGACCCACAAAACAAAACTATGACAGAATGGAGAACCCCGTCACTCTCCTGCATACTAGCACACAAGACGGCCGTCCCGTTCTGGAGTATGCCAGAGAATTTCTCTGGATTGCTCGACTGGTGCCTGGGGAAGATCAAGCTCTGAAGACTTTGTTTTGGTTGGGACTGGATCGTCATCTTGCGAGTCAGGTCTCCATCTCCAACCATCAAGGTTCCTTTGCTCAGCTGATGGCCGAGGTATTACACCCTAGAGCACCTCCAAAGCCTGCGCTGCAAGAGCGCCCTCCAGTATATCCATCTCAGCCTAAAGCGCCCCTAGATTACGTTAGGGAAAGCTGATTTCTAACCAGCCCGAGTTCATGCTGCAAGAACCACAAACTGTACCTGACAAACTATTAATGAGCAGCAAATTAGAAATTTATTGAGAGAAAAGTCATAGTTAATATTAAACAACTGTTCCCTATTCTAAAGAAAGTGTCTTTTTTATCAATGTCCATAATCTTTATTAATGCCAATTTTGCCTAGTGTCTAACATAAAAACTGATATAACCTACAACACAACAACATTGAAGGGTTACTCTGCCCTAAAATTAAAATTTTGTCATTAATCACTTACTGCCATGTTGTTCCAAACCCATAAAAGCTTTGTTCGTCTTCGGCACACAATTCAAGATTTGTTTGATGAAAACCGAGAGGATTGTGACTGTCACATTGACTGCCAGACAATTACGACTGTCAAGGTGCAGAAAATACGAGAAGTCATGAAGCTATGTGAATACTTTTTGTATGGAAAGATAACAAAAAATAACAACTTTATTCAAAGATTCGGCACTGTAGGTTCGGCAGTCAGTGGGACAGTCACAAGCCTCCAGGTTTTCATAAAAAATATCATAAATTGTGTTGTTGATTGAAGCTTTTACAATCTTTATTTTGAGGTGGGGTAACCCTTCAGCATATATGTTAAATTAGCAAAACATATTGAACATGCTCTTCAAATATCTCCAAACGTGAATGCTGTCACCTAATGATTTGTTGTCATGTAGTGTCACATTTAGTATTGTGAAAGTAAAGTGGTAATTTGTAAGTGAGGTGTGTGAGCAATCAAGAGCACATCAACTCCTGGGGAAAATAGCAAGATATTTCTCTCTCTTAGCTGTCTGTAATTAGACAAGTTAATGAGTGTCTGGTTGTTAGAACAGAATGAAAATCCACAAGGTATTATCAAACCAATGCAAAGTGAAGGAATGTAGGAACATCAGCAAAACAGTTAAAGCATTCTTCTGACATACTGTCAAGCAAATTTTTGCTTTTCTATTATGTAATCAAATTCATTGTATTTGAATTATATTGATTTTATGACTACTTTCAGCAAAAACATTGCAAAAGCAACATTTTGAATCAAAAGCCTTACGCTTAGCCTTACTAAGTACACTTTAGCTTTATGGACAGTGTTTTAATAGACACAAAGGTAACATCTTGGTTACATCTGTAACACTCGTTCCCTGATGGAGGGAACGTAGACGCTGTGTTGTGACAACAGACTGGGGTCTTGCCTAGAACCCTGATTTGCTCTGGTTAAGAGAAAACGGCAATGAAAATTTGCAAGTGGTTAAACAATCATGAGCCACTCCCCTTTATCTGGGTATATGAAGCAACAGGTGCAACTACTCATCAGTTTTGCTGAGGAGCCGAGAACGAGTCCGAGCTCTCAGCGATGGTTCAAGGTCATAGCAAGGGGACATAGGGGTCTCCGTTTCCTCCATCAGGGAATGAGGGTTACATACGTAACCGAGACTTTCCCTGTCTGTCAGTCGCTACGAGTTATGTCATGACAACAGACCGGGGTCCACAAGAGCAGATTCGTTGACTTTGAAACCAGTAGAGACCAGAGTGAGTTCACTGCTGCCAGAGAGGCCAAAACTGTTGTTCCTAAAGAAGCAATTTTCTACTTCCAACCTTCCGCAAGAGGGATGCAACCTCTTGTATTTGTTGTACAGTCTGGCAAAGACAATGGGGAAGTGGACCGTCTGAAAAGGAAGCTATGGAGACCACATCCTAGGATTGCATCCAGGATTCACACATGGTTCCATAGATCTTGTCGCGGTTGCCATTTGGTGCCGAGCCCCTGAGAGAGGAGGTCCTCCCTCAGAGGTATGCGTCAGGAAGGGGCTATCACGACGAGCATGAGTTCCGAAAACCCGGTCCGGGTGAACCCTTAAGGTGTAACCAGCAGGACCTGTTCCTCATCCTCCCTGACCTTGCACAGGGTCTGTGCGATCAGTCTCACTGGGGGAAATGCATACTAGAGTAGACCCCGAGGCCAGCTGTGCTCCAGTGCATCTGCACCGAGAGGAGCCTTAGTCAGGGAAAATACAACCAGCAGTGGGAGGACTCGAGAGAGGCAAACAGATCTACCTGAGCCTCTCTGAATCGACTCCAAATCAACAAGGACCGCCCTTGGATGGCCCCATCGAATCACTTGAAAGGACAGGACAGCTACTGCTGGAGGAGTGAATGATCTGTGGGGCTGGAACCGGCAGAGTGGCACTCACAGTCACCCTCAGATCCCCCAGAGTGCCAGGGGCATGGCCTCACAATGAGGACATCCTCCCTTCACGAAGGCATCTTTAGCATGCTTAAGACCCAGACAGTGAAGACAGCCTCCATGGTAATGCACGCACCCAAGAGGACATGGCCGAAACAGCATCTTGAAAAAGACTTGAAATGACCATGTTCAGAAATTGCTCTTTTGTGAAACACCCAGGGCAGGGGATTCAATTGGCAGGGAAACTGCTGACCGTGTCGTCAACGTCACAGAGAACAACTTCTGCTTCAGCTTTCTCTTCGTTGCAGCACTTCAAAGCAGCAGGCATAAACTCGCGTCTCCAAAGCAAAATCTGATGAGTGGTTGCACCTGTCACCTCTTTATACCCGGATGAAGAGGAGTGGCTTAGGATTGTTTAACTACTTGCCAATTTTCATTGCCATTTTCTCTTAAGCGAATCAGAACTCTAGGCAAGACCCCAGTCTGTCATCACGACATAACTCATAGGGACTGACTGACAGGGAACTGAATGTGTGAACTAGTAAACACCCTGCACAACTGGAGGTTAAACAGAGTATGTTACAGGTGTAGAAAAATCTTGCCTAACCATCAAAACAAAAACACCAAAGTAAACCAGTTTAGAAAAGAAAGAAAGAATAATATTTACCTGATCCATTGCTTTTGACTGTTGATTTGAATTATAATTCCCAACCATAGATTAAATATTAGTTTGCTGTAGTTGAAATTATAAGTTCAAAAAAGATTATGATTCAATAATACCAGTAGTGTCACTTAAAAAATAAAATATAACTACAACATTAATCATTCACTTTAAGAATTATTGTATGCTTTAATTGTTTTTTTCTTTATAATAGATAAAAAGCTAGATGCTATATTAAGCCACCTTAATGTAGTTGCTAGATTTTTCCTCTCTGCTGAGCAGTTACCAACCTTGATACTCAAGCCATAAAGTGCCTTATTTCCTTATAGTTTCCGAACACGCACAAAGCCAATTAGTTAATCGTTAAGACTAGGCAGGTGGTACAGAATTACAGGATAATAATGTGCCTTGGGCATTCTGGTGCACCACGATGCAAAAGGCCTCGTAGCTACAGGGCATGGATTGTGTGCTTAATTGCCTTGTTGGGCAGGGGGCAAACAGAGGATTGTGGGGGAACAGAGAGGTATTCCACACACTTGTCATGAGATCACTTTTAATCTAAAATGCATTTCCAGGGCTTTTTGTATATGGTTGCTGATAAGGGGGGGGGGGATGATAAATTGTATGCTTGGTTTTACTATATAGTGGTTTGGGTCGCTATGAAAGTCGACTAAGGAAAATTAGCAATGTTAATGTCTGTCAGTGAGGTTTAAAGCATTACATGTAAGATTTGTTCCATGCTGAGATGGGCCTCCAAAAGCAACAAACAAGTGCAATTGCTTGTTTGATTGCATGGACTCACTTGATCAAACAGTGAAGTAAACACAATGAATATCACTGAAGTAATTATGGAGAGATAAGTTCAAACAAAAGAACGGTACAATTTGTCAAAGAAGCCAAAGTTATTTTAAAGCAATAACTAATATAAAAAGCAGGAAGGACAAAATGTTTTATTTCCTCAAAAACCCACTAGACATTAAACAAAGTTAACCTCAGCTCCAGGATGTGTACAAACAAATCTGCCAATCCTGATTTTAATGAACAAACAACAAATGGACAGTCTGAACCCGGAAAATGATGAGCTGCCTGCCTTGTACTTTTTAGAGTTTGATTAGGAACGAGTATGACAAAAAAAAACAGATTTTGCTTTGAAGTTTGAAGTTTCCCTTTGGTTTTCCACATGGTTGTCTTTTATGAAGCTGAATAATTAAATAAATATATGGAAACTTGCCTTGGCAAATATAATATCTCTTTAGGAGCAGAGGAGGGAAAGAGGATGAAAGTGGGTTTGTTCTTGAAAGTCAGAGGAGAACCTTTTACAAATCACAATATTTCACTAGAGACTCACAGCAGTTATCTCTTTAAGATCTTCATCACACTTTTTGCTAAAACAGACCAAATTTGTTTGATCAAAGAAAACAAGCACTAGCTGAGAATACAGAGAAGGGGCCAAGCTGAAGACAGGACTGAGAGTAATGTTAAATATAGACATGCTTAATTAATATTGTCTCAGTTGTTAGATTATTATTATTATTGTTTAAGGATCATTCTGCATGAAAAATAAACTGTTTGTTACTTTTTCTCTCTTACTCTCTCTCTCTTTTTCCAATTTCTTTTGATTCTGTTCACCAGTAGACTCTGTTCATTAGCTTTGTTTTCACCCAAGATATTTTAAGGTCTGTCAGCAATATTGCCTCTGCACAGATAAAAACATTTTTAGGTTTTTAGAGCAGGTTTCCTGCTCTGCTATACCTGCACTGCCATGTGCCACTTCCTCTGCTCCATGGCTGTAACGCCCTGCACTGTTTTTGTTATTGTTCCCCATGTGCTTTGTGTGACCTATGCTGCGTCCGAAATCGAACACTGCTTAAGTAGGTACTACATTTAAAACTGAACGTACTACCCGACCATTAAAACAGTACGTTCTATATAGTATGAATGTGAGCAGTATGAATGGAATTCGGATGTACTACATCCGCCACATTGATGTTGTTACGTGTCATGCGTTGTCACAACAGCACGACAATTTAAACTTTCAATAAGTCATCCGTTTATTTAGATTGTGTTGAACTTGAAACTTTCTGCCATTTTTTGAAAACGATGCGTCCTCTCCCGGGGCCTCATGGGATAGGAAAGCATCCATGGTATGCCTACTATAGAATTCGTCCGGAAGCAGTAGGTCATCCGGGTACTTCTCACCTACTGAATTTCAAATGCTATGAATTCGGACATACTACTCGCCTCACATGCTTTTTTTCACAAACAATATAGTAGGGAAGTAAGCGATTTCGGATGCGGGGTCAGTTTCTGTCTCTCCTCACGTGTCTGTTGTGGGCGCCATCTGCTCCACCTTGGCCCTCCGGATCCTCGTCATCGGCCTGGATCATTGGCTCTCCGGCTTCACCTAAGACTTATCACTGGGTCTACGTTATGGCTGGGTTCCGCCTGTTCCACCCACCTGTTTCCTCCCTGGTCTCTGTTCCTCGTCCTCCTCCCTGTTGCCCGGCCACCTTCTGTACCTCCTCCAGACTTTTCCTCATGCTCTTGTGTCTGTTTGTGCCACGAGGACGTGGCTTCCAGGAGGGGGGTGAACTGTAACACCCTGCACTGTTTTTGTTATTGTTCCTCATGTGCTTTGTGTGACCTAGTTTCTGTCTCTGTTTAATTATGTTCGTTCTCTGTCTAATTAAGTTCGTTCAGGTGTGCCTTGTTTAATTATCGTCATTGTTCAAGTTCTCTTATGTTTAGTGTCTATCGTCCGGTATTAATGTTGTTTTATGTGTGTTGATGTGGATACCCTGCTTGTCTGTGTCTTTACCACTTGGATTATTAAAAGGATTAACATCATGAGATATAAATTTGGTTGTTTGCTGCCTACTCTAAAACCTGCCTGTGTACCTTGACCGCGATTCTGCCTTGTTTCTTGTCATAGATCGCTCCTCTGTGGCCCTCTCCGCTGGACAGCAGCGGGAACCTTCGCCGGAGTTTTAGTTTCCACCCGGACTCTTTTAACCCACGTACCTCGGCGTTTTCGCGCGGTTCCGGCCGCTCTCTCGGACTATAAAAGGACTGCCTTTCGCCCTTGTCAGACGCGAAGTCTTGAATTGCCCCGGCTTTCATTTCTGAGCGTTTTTCCCGTCTTTGATATACCCGTGTTTGATTTTTGCTTTGTTCTGACCTTCGATTGTTATCTGCCTGTCCTGATTCTACTGCCTGTACCTTTGACTACGATTTTGCCTTACCCCTGTCTGATACTGTTTTGCTGTGCATCGACCATTGCCTGTCTGACTACTCTGTGGATTAAACTAAGTTGCAAATGGATCCAAACGCTGTGCCTCATACGTTACAGAAGACTTCGCCAGAACCGGATCCAGCAACCATGCAGCAGGTGATCGATGAGGTGAGCCGACAGCGCACCGAGTTGCAAACACATCGGCAACAACTCGAAAAGCTCACCACGCTCACTACGGACTTGGTGAATTCCATTCAGGCCCTCACCGCCGCCACCGCGGCACTCAGCAGACCTGTCGATCCGCCAGCGGCAGCTGCTCCCCCGGCTGTGACTACCACTCGAGTCCCCAGTCCCGCGAGACTCGCACTTCCGGACAAGTACAACGGCGCCCCGGGAAAATGTAAGAGCTTTCTCATTCAGTGCGAGATTTATATGAAGTCTCAAGCGGCCAGTTTTTCTGATGACGATGCTAAAGTGTCACTAGTTTGCTCACTTCTGACGGGAGAAGCACTTGAGTGGGTTACAGCGCTCTGGGAAGGCAATCGGATGGCCTTCCCCTCATATCACAGCTTTGTCAGGCAGTTTAAGGAGGTGTTCGATCACACTGTGGATGGCAAGAGTGCCAAGGACGAGCTACTGGCTCTCTCCCAAAGCAGCTCCACGGCGGCTGAATACACCATGCGGTTTCGCACACTCGCCGCTCGCACGGGTTGGGACTCAGACCCCCTCATGTCCATTTACCACCGGGGCCTCCGAGAGGATTTACAGGCAGAGCTAGCCGGCCGTGGAGAGGATTTATCTCTGTCGCAATACATGGAACTCGTCATCCGCACTGATCAGCTGATTCGTTCACGCCGAGATCGCCGCGCTCTGCCCAGCACCAGTTATAACTACACAGCCTCCTCCGGGGAACCAATGCAGATTGGAGCCGCCCGTCTATCGGCCGAGGAACGTGAGCGCCGCATCGATCAAGGTCTTTGCTTGTATTGTGGCAAATCTGGACATTTCCGCTCGGCCTGCCCAGCCAGACCTCCCAGAACTAAGAACTACCGGGTGAGTGTCAGTTCCATTGTTTCGGCCATGAAGTTGGATGTTGAATTAAGTGATGGAAAGAGAACGATTATCACGCAGGCATTCATTGATTCTGGAGCAGCTGGTAACTTCATAGACCAGGATTTTGTTACTAATTCTGCTCTTCCTGTCATTACATGTACCCCAAATGTCGCCATCGCAGCCCTCGACGGCCGACCGCTAGGCTCTGGCAAGATCACGCAACAAACCACCCTCCTCACACTGCGCACCAGCTCACTACACCAGGAACAGATTCAACTTTACCTCATCCACTCCCCGGAGCACCCTGTCATCTTGGGCCTCCCATGGCTCAGCCTGCACGATCCCGTGATCTCCTGGAGGGAACAACAGGTACTACGCTGGTCTGCCCACTGCCACGAACATTGTTTGCACAGTCCTCCACGCCAAATCAACCATCTGAGTCTCACGCCTGAGGAAACCCCGGACATCCAAAACCTCCCCTCAGAGTACCAGCACCTCCAATTAGCCTTTAGCAAACAAAGATCTACACAACTTCCTCCTCACCGG
>JAUMHI010000043.1:28627651-28647605 GCA_032359435.1 Enteromius unitaeniatus
AAGGGGAACAAAGAGCACCATCATCACGCCGAACACCATCTTCACCGTACTCACAGTATTGGACTTTCTCACCTGTTGTCATTCAATAAATCCACCCTCCGGGGTTTTGTTTTCACGCATCCAGTTGTCGTGCTCTCTAGCGCCACGGTTCACACTATGCAGACGGATGCTTACCACTTACCTGAGACTGAGAGAGCACGCAGACTGTGGGAAGGAAAATGTCTGTACTGCGGTGGAAGTAATCACTTTATTCAGAAGTGTCCCGTCCGACCTCCAAAACCTTCGGTGAGTGTAACATCTATTCAACACCCTGTAACTGTTATACCTCTAATCACAGCCACCATCACGTATAGAACTCACCAATATGCTGTCAAGGTTCTCGTAGATTCTGGGTCTGCAGGAAATTTTAACCCACAGATTGACTGGAATACTGGTGAGATGCTGAAATGTAGTGATTAGTGCAAGGAGAATTGTCTATCGCCCTGCCCAGAACCTCGGCACTCTGAACTAACCTGCTTTTCTACCACCATAGAAAGTCCGAATACTGCCCAAAAGATTCAAGTACATCCTGAATATCAAAGTTTCGCTGATGTTTTTAGTAAAAGTGCTGCCATGCAACTACCTCCTCATTGGAGATGGGATTGCACCATAGAGCTGATCACTAACGGCAAGTTACCCAAAGGTCATGTCTACCCCCTCTCTCTCCCAGAGAGATGTGCCATGCAAGAATATGTAAAGGAAGCGTTGCAGCAGGGCTTTATGTGACCATCAACTTCGCCCGCTGCTTCCAGTTTCTTTTTTGTGGCCAAAAAGGATGGAGGGCTCAGGCCTTGTATTGATTACCGGGTTCTAAATAGCCACACAGTCAAATTCATCTACCCTCTCCCACTCGTACCAATATATACACTAAATTTGATCTGTGCAGCGCTTATAATCTAATTCGAATTCGCAACAGGGACGAGTGGAAGACAGCATTTGTGACCCCTACCGGTCACTTTGAATATCAGGTGATGCCGTATGGGCTTACCAACTCACCCTCAATGTTTCGCGAAAGCGAACGTGTATGGGACTCAGCTCATGTGCACTTACAGCGAGCCATCAGATTACACAAAACCTGGGCAGACACACACAGAGCAGATACACCCACTTACCAGCCCGGGGAAAAGGTATGGCTCTCAACTCGAGACATCCGTTTGAAGCTCCCATGCAAGAAGCTCAGCCCGAGGTTCATCGGTCCGCTCCCAATAATTTGTCAAATTAACGAGGTCACATATGAGCTCAAACTTCCACCCCGCTATAAGATAACACCTACCTTCCATGTTTCCCTGTTGAAAAGATACATTAATCCTCTGTTTCCTCCTACCACAGAGTACCTAGAGACCCCCCCTCCACCTGAAGTGGAGAACCCAGAGAGCATCTATCGGTTCAATTAGGTCCTCGACTCCCGCAGACGAGGAGGGAGACTTCAATACCTAATCGACTGGGTGGGGTATGGACCGGAGGAGCGATGCTGGGTTGACAAGGAAAAAATTCTAGATCCCTCAGTGAAAGAGGAATATCATCAACTACACTCAGACCGACCTGCACAGAGGAGACGGGGGCATCCCCGCAAGCAGCGGAGAGCGCCAGGAGCCGCTCATAGAGGGGGGGATGATGTAAGACCGTCACGGTCAACTGATCCAGGAACAGTCACTTTCACCCGCTCCCAGTCTACAGCTTATTGATCAGATGCACCTGACTCCAATTAACGGAGCGCTTAAAAACAGCAGACACTCACAGCATGGTGTCTGAGCATGAGGTAACCACCCCATACTTTTTCACAAGCGTACCTATCGATGTATAATCTTGATGGCAAAGAACTATCTGTCTCTGTGACCCTCCACCTGATTGTAAGATTCACCTGCACCGAGCCTTGATCTCTAATCATCCTGCTCCTCCAGTCACATACCTGCCGAGCCTCCTGAGTGAGTCCCAAGTCCAGTAATAAAACGGTCAAGCGATCGCCTTACGCCTAGATGGCTGAAAGGATTAAAGACTTTGTTTTCTTTACCATACCACTAACCAGTGATGAGTTTTGAGTTCTGTTAATAAACTTGCTTTGTTGAATGCAACCTGCTGGTCTTGCCCTTTTTTTTATTCATTAAAGAATCCTGAAAAAGTATAGGTTCCAAAATGACAAATAAGGATTAAGTAAATATTTAATACTGATATTAAATCAGTTTACATTTCTGAGGAAACATGTCACTCTGAAGTGAAAATTCAGCTTTCCATCACAAGAATAACATTTACATTTTACAATATATTTACATAGAAAACCATTTTTTAATTGGAATAATACTTGACAGTATTACTTGTTTTACTGTATTTTTTATCAAATAAATGCAGCAAAATCTTGCTGATCCCAAACTTTTGAACAATAGTGTATGTGTTTCTGAAGTGAAGAAAAAACACACAAACTATTTATTTAATACAAAACAAACTTGTTGTACTGGGGTTAATCAGCTGTGTAAGATCTTTTAGTTAACATTTTTGTTAAAAGATGGCAGGTAGAGGAAACATTTTTTTGGATACCACCATTGTTGACTTTGATTTGACAAAGACAAGCTAATGAAAAGGAAGAAACAAAGGGGTCACAAGAAAAAAAAACGGAGCTTGTGATGCTCTATAAATGAAAGAAACAGAACAGGACAGTACAAGGCTGCTTCAATCCCGGCTCTACGTTACAATCCTCCAGGACACATTTAAAGGCACTTTACAACAACATGCCTAAAACTTCTCCATTTCTCCTCCATTTTCATTTCATTTGTTAAAACAAAAGCAAAGAGGCCTTGATTCAGATTTTGTATGTCTGTCTTCATCTAGGAATAAATAAATATTATTTCTCTGGGACAAATCAGTTCATCACATCCTCCTCGTATTGTTATTAAAGCTCGTCCTGAGCTGCTGCCAGTGGGGAGACATGAAAGAGAAATTATGATTCTGACAAACACCATCACAATGTTCTCAATACTCCGCCATCATGCAGCGGATAGGAGCGCGCTTCAAAGGAAATGTCAGCATGAGATCATGAGAGACTGACAGCGGCTTACAGCACCACGACTCAATCAAGTGTGTCGGTTTGACTTGCACACAACGTGAGGAGAAATAAAAAGAAGTTGAAGCAAAGTGACTTATTCTGCTTGTCTGGCGAAAGAAGTGGAATTTAGAGAAGGAATGGTACAGAAGGACAGATAGATATGGATGCCAACGGGTATTCCTTAATAGTACACAATGGGCTGGATTGTGCAACCATTTTTATTAAAGAAGGAGAAATTTCTTTCTTTCTTTTTTTTTCAGGTGCAGAAAAATGGCAAGCATGTTATCACAGAAATATATAAATTTAACAAACCTAAAAATAAATTAATATGATAAAACATTATAATATTATTAATATATATTAATGCACTGAATCAAAGCAATGTACTTGTTGGAATTTGTTCATGTCATGTCATCTCATAAAAAACAAACAAAAATAAATTTAATTAAAAAAATAAAATGAACAAAGTCATGCATCCAATTTCCAAACTGCTTATCCTCTGTATGTAACGAAGCAGACTCCAGACAGGTAAGTAGAAATGTAACAGTCTTTATTTACAATGTGCACAAAACGTAAAAAAGGAAAGCAAACTCAAAATCCTCCAGAACTGGGTAAAAGGAACTGAAAAGTCTTAGTGTTCTTTGTAGGACTACTGATAGACGGTGACAGCCACACACCACAGATGACAAGACGATAGAGACCTTGGAGTTGATGGGGACGATAGAGACAATCAGGTAGACTTCGGGAACTGCAAGAGGCAAAGGAACAACGTTAGTAGAGTACATAGGTAAGTCCACTTTCGACGAGACGAGCTTGGACACTGAATGAGCTGTGGTGTTTGCTTTTAACAGGTGCTTGATTGATGCTGATAATTCGTGGCAGGTGAGTAGACCAGGTGATGTCATCAGAATTCCGGGGATTGTGAGCGTTGTGTGGCAGAGAGGGTGGAGCCTGGTGTAGAAGCTGGTGTTGATGTTACATTACCCCCCCCTCCAGGCCCCCCTCCTGATGCCGGGCCCCTCCGACGTCGTGGTGGTCGTCCTCTTCCTCAGGGTGCTGGGCGGTCAGGATGTGAAGCATGGAACTCACGCAGTAAGGTTTCATCAAAAACATTGTCTCTGGGTACCCATGATCTCTCCTCTGGACCATATCCTTCCCAGTCAATCAGGTACTGCAGTTGACCACCACGGCGCCGGGAATCCAGGATTTCTCTAATACTGTAGATGGTGCCATCGTCAACAATCAAAGGAGGACGGGGTTCAACTACACCAGGCTCTGTGGGAGGAACAAGAGGATCATGACATGGTTTGAGTAAGGAGACATGGAAGGTAGGATGGATCTTATACTGTGCAGGTAAGTGCAGACGGTAAGTGACGGGATTGATTTGCTCCGTGATGGAAAAGGGACCAACATACCTGGGACTCAATTTCCGACAGGGCAGACACAGGCGTAGATCACGGGTGGATAGCCATACCTTGTCTCCAACCTGATAGTCAGGAGCGTTGGATCTTCTCATGTCCGCGTTGGATTGGTGCCTACGCACTGCCCTCTGGAGATGTTGATGTGCCTGGTCCCAGACCCTCTCGCTCTCCCGGAACCAGTAATCAATGGCAGGTACGTCCGATGGTTCACCATTCCACGGGAAGAGCGGGGGCTGGTAACCGAGCATGCACTGGAATGGTGTGAGACCTGTGGAGGCTTGACGGAGGGAGTTTTGTGCATACTCGGCCCAGCCCAAGTACTGGTTCCAGGAGTTCTGGTGGTCGTGACAGAAGGTACGGAGGAACCGCCCCACCTCCTGGATCTTCCTTTCAGTCTGTCCGTTTGCCTGAGGGTGATATCCAGAGGACAGACTGACGGTCACACCTAGGAGTCTGAAGAAACCTTTCCACACTCTGGAAATAAACTGAGGACCTCGGTCCGACACTATATCCTCGGGTAGTTCAAAGGGTCGGAACACATGGTGAAAGAGTGACAGGGCTGTTTCCCAGGCTGTAGGTGGTCCTTTCAAAGAAATGAGATGGCAGAACTTCGAGAAACGTTCTACAATAACCAGTATGCATGTATTACCTTCCGATGCAGGTAAGTCCTTGACGAAATCAACTCCTAGGTGTGACCAGGGGCGGTTAGGTATTGGGAGTGGCAACAGTTTTCCAACCGGCAGATGTCTTGGAGTCCTGGACATGGCACACTCTCGACACCCTCTCACGTACCGTTGAACGTCGACATCCATATGGGGCCACCAGAATCGATCTTGGAGTAGCGAG
The DNA here is from genome assembly GCA_032359435.1 of Enteromius unitaeniatus. Classification (NCBI taxonomy): domain Eukaryota; kingdom Metazoa; phylum Chordata; class Actinopteri; order Cypriniformes; family Cyprinidae; genus Enteromius; species Enteromius unitaeniatus. The sequence continues at coordinate 28,632,995 of JAUMHI010000043.1, forward strand.
AGGGTTCTGTTGGTCCCTGGATGTCCAGTGCCTAGTGACGAGTGGGTAGAGTGAATGAGTGGAATCCTTTCTGCTTCTGGAACAAATCGACGATCAGGTGGGCAACCCGGTGGAGGAACTGGAGCTGGTTCTGCTGAGGCTGGAGGGGTTGACCACTGGATGGGAAAGACAAATAGATGTTGAGGTAAGATGGTCTCGATTATCTCAGGTTCTGGGTCTGGAGCATGGAGACGAGAGAGTGCATCAGCTTGAGTGTTCTTGGAACCAGGTCTGTAAGAAATGGAGAACTTGAAACGTGTAAAGAAAAGAGCCCATCTAGCTTGGCGAGGATTCATACGTTTAGCATCTCGGAGACACTGCAAATTCTTGTGATCGGTGATTACCTGGAATGGATGTATGGCCCCCTCCAGCCAATGCCTCCATTCCTCTAAGGCGAGTTTGATAGCCAATAACTCCCTGTTGCCGATGTCATAGTTCTTTTCTGCCGGGTTGAACTTCCTTGAGTAGTAGGCACACGGCTTCAAATATGGAGGGTTCCCCTGCTGCTGGGACAATACAGCACCGACCCCTGTGGTAGAGGCGTCTACTTCCACTATAAAGGGTTTCTGAGGATCTGGCAGCACTAGAATTTGGGCAGTCGTAAATGACGTCTTGAGTTGATGGAGAGCTTGGGTAGCTTCAGGTGTCCAGGTCAGAGTCTTAGGTTTGCCCTTTGTGCATGTTGTGCATTTTATGATCCAGACAACACCTTTGGAGACAAAATGATTGATTTGAAATAAAACATGCATATTTAAGTAAGTAACACTTTAGAATAGGTAATATGTGTTTATCAACTACAACTTTCCTTTCCTTACTTAAGGTAGTTCTTAAGTTAAGGTATTGGTTAGGATTAGGGATGTACTGTAGAATAAAGTCATGTAGAATAAGGCATTAATGTGTGCTTAATTGTCACTAATATTCTAGTAAGAGGCATCCTAATAAGCAACTAATAGGTGTAACAGTTTGTGCAAGCTTGTCTTCCATCAAAAAAACGACTCTATAGGTCATTTGTGCAAGTACCTTATTACAACCTATATTTACGTTTTAAAGGTACATGCCCTCTAGAGGGAATAGAAAAAAATGACAGCGTAGTATTGTGTCTGTCGTCATAAAATGACGTATGACTGTGATTACCAAAATGCGTGTTTTGTTTAAATGCAGTGTGTAGAGTTTTTACAGCAATTTCACAGTGATTAAAGCATATTTTAATAGGTTTAATTTGTATGAATGACCACACTAACTCACCCCTAAATCTACCCATTACAAAAACTGTGCAAAATCATGATTCATATTCAACATAGGTTTTATGAGCACATGCGTTTTCTGGATTTAACCTTGCACGTTCACGTACCATGTTATATTGCATCTCTTTACTACCTAAGCTACACCAACCCTGAATCACAGGGCCGATAAAACTGTACAAAACTTTAATATGCAAATGGTCTGTTGCCAATAGTGACGCAATTTTAGTATACGCTCTGATGGGTCGTATTTCACTGCAATTGTACAAATGACCTATACAGGCATATTAGTTGGAGCAAACTAATGGTTTGTGCACAAAAAAATATGGTAACACATTTTACCGTCTCCTAACAACAGCAGTTGCTTATTAGCAGAATGTTAGCCATCCATTAGTAGTAGTTAAGCACATATTAATGCCTTATTCCACATGACTTAAAGTCATAGTTAATAGTGGATAAGTGTGATCAAACATACAAAATGCAGCTTGTGTGTGAGTGTCTGTCTGTGTTTACTAAATGCAATTTATGTCACGCAATTTCTTCAGTATACACAAAATTACTTGAGTTACTCTTGGCAACCCATATGGCAGAGTACACCAGTTTATTCAAAACAAGTAGCCACAAACTGTAACAATCAGCCAAATAGTGCAAAAATGACCTGAGAAATCCTGTGCATTTCATTTGAGTATTATTTTTTGCAGTCTACTCCATCATTCACCTCGACTGTAATCAAAAGGTGCTCTCATTATGTAGCGTGCGTGTGGGAACGCCAGGACAGCTTCTAAAGCTTGCAAAACTGGTTGCAAAACTCGCCTCTCTGAGCTGGAGCTGTGCCATCCCTCAAATGATCTGCTTTTCCCTCGGATCAATGTTTGTTGCTACTCTCAATGCCCTGAGTGATGTGTGAGATGGTGACAGCATATCCTATCAAAAGCTGGCGCGGCCATCCCCTCTGGCCTTTTAAAAAAAGGAAAGAAACACAGAGTGAAAGCTTAAAGCATGCAATGTTTGAGTATCCCACAATCTGTGAGGGTTGTCGCAAATGAACACAAGGACGAAGTAAGTAACAAGAAGTTAATCAATAAGTCAACGCAAATGTGTGAACAAACCCCTAGTAGGGGCTATTTGTCAGCCAACTTGCTGTGCAAAGCCTATCCAAGGCTGTCCCTGTTTTGTCTTTTCATGCACATCTCCCTCTCTTTATTTATTTTTTTTATTTCAGTGAGCCTATGCATGTGTGCTCACGAAGAGAAAGGCAGAGATTTGCTTAGTGTGTCCGCCTGACTTGGCAGAAATTGATCTTGTGTATGCATTAGCAGATTGCCTGTTGATGAGATGGGGATTTATAATGCACTGGCTGATGGCAGTGATCTAGCTATATAAATAAATGAATATGTGCACTGTTTAGCTTTCAGATGACTATAAAAACTTGATTTGTAAGCCTTTCTGTACTCACAAATGCCTGTATTAATATCCCTGTACTCCACAGAAGAGACTGAAAGTCTAACTCGATGAGGACTTGATGGCTGGACAGCAAGACATCAAAACCTGTCACCGGCAATGTATTAATCATCCAAGAATCAGAACATTAACAGGAAGTGACTGAACGGACATGAGTTGGTGAAAGATAGAATCAGCAATACCTGCAGTCTGGAAAAGAAGATTAGAGTAGAGGGGACAACGTGTTATAGATTGAATTGCATGTAAATATAGCAAACACCCTCTTCTGATTCATGTTGGACATTTGTTTAAAATGTAAACAAGAAGAGCATCTCTCCATTCCTACTTTACAAAGCCATTGGATCAGCTTATCTCTTCAGTAGCTGTGGTTTATCGATCAATTGCGTAATGGTCGGTGCAGTACAGTTGTGTGTTTTAACTCTTCCGAAGACTGCAGAGTCAGTAATTTGACTACATGGACACACACTGATCGATATCTAACTGTAATGTGTTCGATTGGGAAAGTATGTATTTAAGCTAGCACTTCTGAAAGTGCATTTAAACAGTTAGAGTCCTCTCACTTACTGGAATGATGGGAAACCTGTATTACGTGCTGTTTGGCTTTGGTGATTTGAGAAATTTAGAGAAATTCGTGTCAGATGTACTGAGATTATAACCTAGTCTGAAGTCAAATTCAAACACAACCTCTGTAAAATAAATCATTATCATTCACAAAATGTACCTTTATTCCACACCGCTCTGTCCATTCTCCAAATGACATGCTGATCATTTCCTGTTATTATGAAGCCCATCCTTCAGAAATTCAAATGGGCTCTGACTGGTTTAGCTGGCCCAGAGTGTTGAGATGACATATTTTCATTTATGCTCAAACAACAACATTACACACTAACTAATGTTTAAAAAGTGAATTCACATCAACCACCCCTACATATCTAGATATATCTGGCCATTTATATTGGGTTTTATATGCTGCCATTTCTGTAAGCGTATAAAAATAATTCAGTAAAATACATTAATGTCATACGCGATGCACAAAAACACAGAACTTAAACCTTCTGTATCACCCACATCTACAACACATACACACACTCCCATCTCTATAATTGACACATAAATGTTAGTGCACAAAATCACAGATGATGTGTGAAAAAACTCAAGCGTGAGTTAAAAAACCTGTCCTTATTCTGTCTGAACAGGTTACAAATTTAACAGTTTTTTGACATCATGTGATGGAATTATAACATGAAAGTGAAAGAATTTTGGTAGGGCTGGGCGATACTGCAAAATTTGGTATTGATCCGATTCCAAGTAAATACAGGGCCAGTATCGCTGATATTGATACCGATACTGATACTTATACTTTAAAAGGCACGCACTTGAACCTAAATGTAATTTTCTGTAGGGGAGAACAGGGTGTCATGATTTTTGAGTTGAACTCTCTCAAAGCAGCTATAATTAAATGTAGGCTACATGTTAAAACCCAGGGCAAATTTGAACAATTTATTTTTTAAACTTTCCTTTAGTCTGGGGTTTTTGTTCAGAAACAATAAATATAATAACAAAACCATTTCTCTTTTAGCACTTCTTCAATGTCTTTAAACAAATAAATGTAAAACAATTATGCATTTCAAATACATTTTAAATAAACAAAGAACACACAATTATTACTGGTGAACAAACTTTTTTATTTTTATTTTTTTCAGTTTTTGTTCACTGATTTGTCCAAAATAAAGTGCAAACAATTGCTTTTATATAATGAAGTAAATAAAGTGCAAATAACTAAACAAACTACTATTGCTTAAAAAATTAAGTATAGCCTAAAGCCTATCTTACCTATGTAGACAAATCTAAATCCTATGTATATATGTGTCAGGATCAGCTGGTTGTAAATGATGGCACTCCAGCTCTCAATGAACTGTGTTTGTGTTTTGTGTCTGTTTTCATACCTGGACTCCATTCCCCAGAATGCACCTCTCCCCACAGCTGTTGCTAGTTAGGTTCAATCATTCAATCAGTACCACCTGTATATATACCAGTCTGTTTGTTTGTCTGTCACAGTTCATTTACACTGTCAACCCAGTCCTTGCCATTTGTGTTCCTGTGATTTTGTATGTTTCTATGTTCGGATTTATTCGCTATTGACCTCTGCTTCTCCACGGACCTTCACCTTGCCTTCTGATTTGGACTCTGTATACATGGTAATCGACCCTTTGCTTTGGAATACGTTTACTCTTTGTCTCTGCCTACGTTGATTCAGTCTGCCTGTGATTTTGATCTTGTCTGTCTTGACCCTGACCCTAATAAACCCTTTTGCATGTGAACTCGCACGCTTCCTTGCCTCTATTCGTAACAGAATGAACCGTCACCAAGAGTTCAGCAGTGGGTTTAATCGGGGCTCGCACCGAGACTGTTCAAATCCTCGTAAGCAGGATTTTATGCCCACGTGCAAAATAGTCGCCGATTGCGAGAATGGCAAACGAAGCAGCAAACGCCAATCTGGCGCTACCAAAATCTCCCGCGGTTCCCAAATCGCAAAAGAAGGGTTTGAAGGCTGTTTCACATTGTCAGGGGCCGTGTTCAGCTCACTTGGTCCTGGTTTTACAGTCCAAGAGGATGTTTCATGCCCAGTCAGTCCCATTTATACAGCCAGGAGTGCTGTATGATGTCCAATCGGTCCCAGTCACACAGCATGACGAGCTGTTGAAGGCCCTCATGGTGTCAAACCAGTCAGTAATGGGTGCCAGCCCAGTAGCACGATACGAGGGGTCGTGTCATGTCCAGTCTGTCCCGGTTATGCAGCCAATTGAGCCACTGGAGGTCCTCGCGGTACATAATCTGCATGATACGGGTCTCACTCCCGATTTACGGTACGAGGAGCCGTATTCCCAACAGTCGGTCTGCGATGTTGACTTTAGCCGTAGAATCTCCAGAGTCCCCATTGGTGGCTGCAGTGCCCATGGAGGTCCCTGAGTTACTGTCCAGTCGGCCTAGAGGCATGCCATCACTGACTGCTCAGTCTTGGAGGGTGTTGTCTCAGTCAGTCCTGTCTAGAGAGGCTCTCTCACGGACAGTTGGATCCAGGAGGGCGTATTCATTATCTGTCCGGTCTTGAAGGGCACATTCACTGACTGTGTGGTTCTCGAGGGCGCAAAATCAGTCAGTTCAGCTCAAAAGGGTGCATTCATTGTCTTTGCCAATCGTCCAGATAATTCAATACGCGGATTCCTATCATTCTCAGAGGGGAAAGCGCCGCGGCCATGCACTTTGTGAACATGCAGGGGGCTAGGGAGAGACGGAAGGGCAGGACCGTATATTGATATGCAATCCCCTCGAAGGCGAATCTCAAATAAGGCCTCTGTTGGGTAGCTATCTGAATGTGAAAGTATGTGTCTTTCAGGTCCAGCGAAAACAGCCAGTCTCCTGGCTGTATTTGCGAGAGAATTCTCTTTAGGGTTAGCATTCTGGAGCGCCGTTTGTGAAGGGCGCAATTCAGAAACCTCGGGGGCTTGGGGACTAGAAAATACCAGCTGTAAAATTTTTCTCTGTCTAAGGGGGGAACAGCTTGAATCACCCCTTTTTGTAACAGCGAAAAGACTTAGGCTCGCAGCACCTGAGCTTTGGGGCTCGCGACAGCCGCGTGAAGGACGCCGCGAAACGGCGGTGGTCTTTTCATGAACTGAAGAGTGTAACCGTCTTCTATTATCCCTATAACCCAATTTGAAACCCCGGGAATAGCTCGTCAGGCATTCAGGCGGAGTGATAATGGTTTTATTATGTCCATAGTTAAGTCGCTGTGTAGGGACTGATAACTTGTGACATTTTGTGCTTTTGCAAAACTGCTCTTTACATGATTTTGTAAAGTCGCCTTTAAAAAGGCGAACTGCGAGGGCGCTTTTACAGACCCTGTAGCAGCGTTCAAGTTTTTCACCATACCCAAAACAATGAGAGGTAGACGATGTCAGAGGCAGAGCAGCTTTTGGTAAGTAATTTATTTAATCTTTTTTTTAATTATGTGCAGGAGGACACCTCAAGAGTTTGTCCATGGAGTTGATGGAAAGGATCCAGTAGATGTATCCATTATTCTTGAAGGCAAGAAGATCCTGCCGGGATATCACAATACTGGAAAGACTGTGCACTGCTTATGGGACTCATTTATATCCTCAACCTCGCATATCCCAGAGCACTGTTTACATTTTTGAGGTGTTTCAGAAACGTTTTCTAGAATACAGAATTCTAGAAGTCATTGTTTAACTTGTGAAAAAACGTTAATTGCAATTTTATCTAAGCTGTGTGGCTTATTTAAATGCAGACAAAATTATTATGTTTTTAGTGATATTTAATTAATTATATTTAATAGATGTATTAAAATATTAAATAAAACCTACCTTATAACAATAGGTAAAATGTACTCAATATTTTAAGGACAACTGTGTATTTTTATTTAAAAACCTATAGAGACTTTATCTAAATGCTTGGACAGCCATGTGAAAGTTATAAATAATTAAATGCATATTTACCAATAAATTACCAATAAATAATTAACCAACATTGGTATCGATACTATCGATATTAGCATCAATTCGCCCACCCCTAAATTTTGCTAACACTTTATTTCGATAGTCCACTTTAGATGTTTGACTAACAATAAGCAACTACATGTCAACCATCAGTCATTAGAGTATTAGTATACAGTCTGCTTAATATCTAACACTTTATTTTGATGGGTCCACAACATGCTACATACATCAGAAACTTTGCAAGTATATGTCAACTTACTCTACTAACCCTAAACCTACCCTAACTGTCTAATCTGAGAGTAAGTAGACATGTTCTTGTGAATTAATGAAAATTAGTTGACATTTAGTCAACATGTAGTAACAAAGTTACTTATAGTTAAATAAAATGTCTATCAAAATAAAGTGTAACCCTAATTTATATACTGCATAATGCAATACCATTAAAAATGTGAGAAATATGCTCACATATCTCTACAGTTAATTTACTAACTGACTAACAAACTAACCAGCAATTGAAAGTGGATAGTGTAACAGTAGGCGATTAGGTGACAAGTTGTTTACATCACTGATGTTGTTTTGTGGTTGAAACACAGAGAGGGAGATTACTATATAGGAGATGATCCATTTCAGCCAATTGCATTTTCAGCATGTCCTTTGGGCCTATTTACTTTACCTACAGTATTTACGAGTCACTCCATGTGTCAATATCGATTGGATGATCCGCTTGGGTCTGCACATTCCATTCACACATGGCCACATAAATGTGTCTCTGCAAAATGGATGTAATCTTAGTAAATAATTTATATGATGACTATGGTGACGATGATGAGGCAACATTTTGTATTAAATGCTCCCTTTACTTATATGACAAATAACTTTGACTTTCAAACAGATTTTAAATGTGCAAAACATACGATTAAGACCATGTGTAGAGGAAGATTTTAAGATTTATTGGCAAGATGGTATAAAGTTCTTAATGGAGCAGTGCTTGGAATGCCATTATTTTGTGCAACTGTTTGTTGAGAACAATATCATTTTGCAAACTTAATTTAATTGAGTAGTCATTGGAAATTAAGACGATTTTGTTACTTCATGAGCACTTCTCATTTTCTGAAAATGCAAAAACAGTGCTTTGATCTAGGGCTGGGAGATAAAACAATAACGATATGTATCGCAATAGACACTTTGATTGATATCAATAAAAATTTGTTTGATAAAACATTAGATTTTTTTTTTTTATTCTTCGTCGGAAGAAAACAGACGTTTTTTCAATGCAAATACAAGTTTTTTTCAATACAAATTATGCAAGACCACCATCGCGGCCAAGATTGGTAATACCACGAACTTGATGTACCCCCTTAGCCGCACTCACCCTTTGGAGCACAGCCGTATTCAACCAATAAAATCTGTAGCTGCAACACTAATTATTTTACTAATTTTTACTAATTGTTTTCCACGGTTGTTGACATTTCTGTCTTAATAACTGAGGGGATTATGATCAGAGGAAGGTTAAGTTTAAAATAAAAATGTTTAAATGTAATGTATTTTTCTTCTGGTCCTTATTTTAAATGGGTCATGAAAAATATCAATAATTATCGATATCGACCGATATGAAACACTGATATCATGATACAGTTTTCAGCCATATCACCCAGCCCTACTCCGATCAATTTTTAATCTTGAACGAGGTGTTAAATCAGGTAACTTGTACCATAAGTTGAATTAAAGATCTACTATTTGAAAATGAGTATTGAATTTAATGAAGTGCTGAGATTGAGATATTGATAACTGTTTCAATTTAAAATGAACAATTCTTAAAGTTGAATTTTAGATAAAGAAGAGAGCTCACTGACTTCTTCCAAGGAATAAAAAAATCTGTAAAGTTACGTGAAAATCACTCAGTTGTGTCGGAGTGACTAAACCTCTCATAAGAACATTGTCTCTCTCTTGACAGCTCCTGCTTTCCTATCCTTATTCTGTTTGCCCCACCAACTTCCTGTCCCAAGATGCCTTATGGTCCCCAGCATGAAGGCCAGGTCATTATTCTGACTTGCTGGGCCTGAACAGCACGCTCAGAGAGGATGCAGCTGAAAAGGCTCTAAAGCTTGCCCTGGGTTTCTGAAACTTCAGTTTGAGGGTCACCCTTTGGGCAGAATGAGAGCATTCATGTGTGCATTGGTTTCTCCCCTGATAACTCTCCCCTTAAGCTGCTCTAGATTGTCCCATTGTCTTTCCTCTGCTGTTCTCCCAGTAGAAAGAAATGAATCCCAAGTAAAGCTTTCCTAAAAGTCGATCTACAAAATCTACAAATCTCACGCTATATATTTGCATATATATTAAGTATCAGTAACATTTCAGTAACATCTGCAATTATATTTAGATTTCATGTGAGAATGTTCTCAGTGGAAAAAGTGGACTTTAAACACACACTTTACCTGGGATCTCTCTCACTCATGTCACTTTTTTTTATTTTTTGTCTCTGCATCCTGCTTTGTAGAATATGAAAGTTCATAATGGAAAAGTAAACCTTATCCATAACAAGGCTGTTGAAAGCTTAGCTGAGAACAGCATAATCCAAAATAATAAAACAAATAAATAAACAAAAGACAGAAAAGGGAATAATTGGTCATGCACAGTCTGACCAATACACAGGAAAAGAGCTGATTGCAGTAGCAAAAGCTGTATTGGAACTCTTAAAGTGGAAAATTAGTGTTCTTATTTTTAAGTAAATTGTAATTATTGTACACTAAGACATTCTGTATAAAAATGACAGCAAGTGCCAGTAAATAATAAAAGCAAGTAGTCATACTGGAGTATTTTACACAATATTTATTTAAAAAATATATTTATACAGAAACATTTATTTATATAGAAACATAATATTTACACAGAAACACACAAACAAACAAACAAACACACACACATATATTTATATATTGTGACGAGCGCCCAAGGCCTTGCTGCCTATTACCTGTGTACACGGGGTAACACGACAAGTACCTACCCACAGGGTGGCGATTTCAGCAGCCACAAGTGCCTGGCCGGAGAGGTTTGAGTGATGAAGAGTCTTCTGGTGCCGGTTTTGCTGGGAAGGGACTGGCCAGGGTTTGACCTCGCTGTCTCTAACCCCGTGGTTGCTGTTGTCAACCCCCACCTCTTGGCTGCCCAGAAGGGGGACCTGCAGCACCTGATCGGTCAGTTCTCTGATGTGTTCTCTGCTCTTCTCAGCCCTATTGTGATGGTCCCAAAACCTGACAGCACCGTCCCCTTCTGCAACAACTTCTGCCGGCTCAACGAAGTTTCGGATTTCGACAGGTACCCCATGCCTTGGGTGGATGAGTTGCTCAACCCTCGACCAAAGCTAAAACTGCCTTTTCCAACCCCCAGCTGACACTGGCAGTAGCGGACCCTTCCCTTTGGCCTCCATGGGGCTCCAGCTACCTTTCAGTGTATGATGGACATCCGCTTCGGCCCCACCAAGCGTATGTAGCCGCCAACTTGGATGATGTTGTAATCCTTTCCAAGGCATGAGAGGACCATCTGGACCGTCTGCGGAGGTTGCTGTCCGAGCTCCATAGGGCTGGGCTCATCGCCAACCCCTGCAAATGCCTTCTTGCCCTTTCAGAAGCAAAGTACTGGGTTACCAGTTGGGCCGGGGAATGATTTGGCCTCAGAAAAAGATAGTGGAGGCAAAGCGAGTAGCAGCGACACCACAAACCAAGACCCAGATACGGGCTTACTTGGGGTTGGTGGGGTACTATCACTGCTTTATCCCTAACTTCTCCTCTTTAGCCTACCCTCTGACAGATCTGACCAGGAAGGGGCAGCCAGAGAGGATCCACTGGACGCCACCAGCTGAGGAGGTCTTTCAACAGATCAAGACGGCCCTCACCTCAGAACCGATTCAGGCCCCGGCTACATAAGCCATATGGGATGAGACAGAGAGTGAGAACCTTCTCCATGAGAGCACACGCTAATGCCTTCGACCGATCACCCCACAGGAGGACTTTATTCACTGGCACGAAGGGAAACCACAAAGCACCAGAGCACAGCTTACCTTCTCACCTCTCACCTTCTTGTAAATAAAATCCACCCTCCGGGGCTTTCATTGCATATCCTTGTCATGTAATTCTTCCACCTGCAACAATACATATACATACACACACAAACATACACACATTTTTTTTATATATATATATATATATATATATATATAATCATATACTAAATAAAATACATGAATACTCAAAGAGAAAAGTTGATGGTGCAGTAAGATTGTGTTGAGCATATGCAGAGTACTTCTAATTATGTGAGATGTAGTACTGTTAAAAATTGGATCATTTGAAAATGAGCTTTCATTTAATGTCACGGGAAATGAAGGTAAACGAACCTTAACTACTACAGATATTTCATCTATATCTAGTTAGAGAGAGCTGCCAGAGGAGATGAATTTGATTATGTGTGTACACGCAATGTATATACAATTATATAAGGTCTAATGTCTGGCTGAAGTGACTGTGGATTCTAGAAAGCATGGGTTGTTTCACAAACGGCTCTCTTTTATTCCACATCTGTTTGTTTATGTGATATAAATTGCCTCAACAAGCCTTTAATCTTTTTTATTGTGACTCTTGTCTCACAGGACTCAAGCGCCCCACATCGCAAGTGCAGTACCGGGTGAACTACAGAGCAAGTTCACCACAAAAAAGCTATATGTATAGATGTGGCTGTGATCCAAACTAAAGTATTAACGCATACTCACCCAAACACGCACACAAAAAACACATGTGAGCAGCATGAACAATGCATTTTCCTTAAGGTGGGCATTCCCATTTTATCCTTCTTTTCACAGTAAATATTGTCTCCAGGTAAACCTTTTCCTCAACGTGCTAAATGAATGGAGTTTCAGATACACATAGTCACTATAAGCTGACATTTTCTCCCATTCTTCCTCAAAGTAGTACATGCTTAACCTGCTCTTAACCTTGCCTGAGCATACAACTGTGTGGGCCACAGGTGCAGAAATTGAAAGACGTCAAGGAATCACCAAGGGTAAGGAGGTCATCCCCCATAAATAGTTATAGCAGCTGTGTGTAATACCATGAACACACAACTCTCGTTTTTCTTCTCATCATATCCAAAGTGCAGATTTGCAGAAACTGCCTCTTATCTACAATTTTCCAGGAACCCATGATTATGTTCCATAAGCACTGTATTGGGATCAGAGGGAATGTGACTAAGGACAGGGAGAAGAATGCAAAGAGGATGGCTTTCTAAACTTGAAATTGAGGTCAAAGGTTCAAAATTAGGGAAAGTAATAATTTCAAATACTTTTAAACAGTTATTTTAATTTATCTATTTATTTCCACTTATTTCTATCCATTAGGCTATGACTGCCCCCAGAAAAAATGCATTGTGCACATGTGTAACAGGACTAACAACACGTTTTGGTAAAGGAAGTGCTACACTTTATGTTAAGTAAACAATTCCTGCACTGTTAGAAAAAAAGGTACAATAAAGGTACAATTTTGTTCCTAGGGGAACAAAACATTTAACTGTACCTTTAAAAGGTAATCAATTGGTCCCTAAGGTACCCAAAAACATGAAGGTACAATCAGGTGTGAGAGGTGCATTTTGCAGATAGGCGTTTTACTAATCCAAACATGTTCTTAGTGCAGAAAGGAAAATGATTGGTTCACAGATTTGCCTAATGAAATCTAAGCGGAGGCGGGACGTGGAGGGAAATATTGTAAAGATACGATTGACTTCGTGGGACTGATTACATTTGTTGTAAGGTAAGTGAATTTAGGGAATATTTTTATTAAAATTCATAGTTAAATACTCTTGAAACGCTGAGGAACATGAAACATGTAAAGAACTAATAATCGTTCTTCTAAATGGCTTATCATGATTGGACTGCTTATCAGCTGACAACACCAAGCTACTTTTGGGGCAATTTAACAGAAATAAAACACGATTTTTCAATGCTGCCAGTGACCCGCTGTCTATGTAATCGATATATGCGTCAACAGAGCACATTAAAAATCTTATAGATAATGAATTGATCAACATTATACATCTCCCGCCCTTGAGTTGATCTCAGAACAGGATCACCTGTGCCGCTGCTCTCAGGGCAGGAGTATGAGGTTTGTATCGCTGTGTTATGTTTAGTGAACTACACTCTGCTCTCAGGGCAGGAGTACTCAAAGTAATCAATTTTTTCTCATTTTAGCGCATTATTTGCTGATCCAAGAGCAGGAGTACATGTGTTTTTTGTACACTATATCTTGCAGGATTACAGTAATGTAAATTATTTTCTGTCTCTTTAAACAGGGAATCACCGAATACCAATAAAATTACTTTTAAGCATGTAATATTCATTTTGTCTTTAATGCTTGAACTTTAGCATTTTTTAGCACTGTGTATGTTAAATGTTTTCTTAATTTCTTCTATTGGAAGATTCCAGGAATGAATTTCACCTTGATTGTAAGTGTATGCAGTTGAAAATACAGTAGTCAAATACAAACAGTTTTTGTCACGTGAATACGGTGTAAACTGAAATAAAAAGCTTTACATATTTCAATTGCAGAAAAACTCTGATGGACACATTGAGGAGCTAGGAGACATTTTATTTAATCGACTCATGTCGAATAGAAAAAGAACTGAAAACAGCACTTCAAGAACTGAACATGAGTCTACTTGTTACGGTACAGGAGTGTTGCATTGTTGCTGTTTTAGATGCACTGTATTGTTATTTTTTAAGTCTTAAAAACAGAAAAGTAGTCAAAATTATATTTTATTAGAATGTTGATGTTCAAGAAAAATGTGATCAAACTAGTGATTTGATCTTGTATGATCATTTATTCATTTTGTTATATACAAAACATCTGTACAGTCTGCAACAGTTATTGCAACATGTCAGAACAAAACAATACAAATTGTCATTAAGATGTTTAATAAATTAACTTCTCATTTAATATCCAGTGATATTATAGATCTACTGTTTACTTTCTAAAATACATAATTATATACATATATAATTTGCCACGGTAAACGTTTTAACAATAAAATGTACAGAAAAAGTTAATTGTTACGTACAAGTAAATATAACTATAAATAATACAATGAAAGATTAAAAGTTTGCAATGTCTTAAAATTTTGCGTCATGCCCGGACCAATATGGCGTAATATGCATTGGAAGTGGAGGTGACGTATTTCCGCTTTTGACTGGAGCTCCACTCACATCCACAGTCTGCAGCCAGACCCTTCTCTATATGTGTCACGAACGGTCCGCTTGTGATGCGTGTGCTCGCGCTTCTCAGCGGAGCAAGGAGCGAGGGACACGGAGCTTGG
>JAUMHI010000043.1:28649740-28660709 GCA_032359435.1 Enteromius unitaeniatus
GCTTATTTCTCTACACTATGGGACACAGAGTGGAGTATCTATAGATAGATATATATATATATATATAAAGAACCGGAGGAGATCTTAATTCTTAAAAGACATCTAACTTTGTTGTCAATGTGCTGAACTAGCTTTTGTTTAATTGTCGTTTGCACTCTGAGGTGTGTGTTCCTTAAGCTTTCAACTTAGAAGATGTACAACTTAAGTTGTAGCACTTAGGTCATAGGACACATCACAGGTTATGAAAAAAGAAATTGTAATTTTAATCATACTCTACTTGTCCTTTGACTTGGATGTTGATGTAGAATTGAGGATTGATTTTAATCATTGTTTTATTAGGAGTCACTATGCACGCAGCTTAGCTGAACATGGCAAATGTACTGAGCGCAAGCCCACCTCTATTTATGATCTATTTTACATAATTTTTGCTTTTGTACAGGTATTTCTGTAAATAAATTGCTTGTCATTTTTGTCTCTGCAGAAATTAAAATATACCATGATACAACGGTTGGTTGGCTGCATTTTTCTATTTGTTTTGATTTATATATAGATATAACACACACACACACACACACACAGATATATATATATATATATATATATATATATATATATATATATAATATGTTAACTAAGTAAGTACTGTATATGGGATAGTGTTAGGATTAATTAGGTTCAGGGTTAGTACCTAGATATTACCTTTTTTTTTCCTGCTGGTTAATAAATGCCATACAGTGATAGATTTTAAACGCAAATTAAGGAACACACTTGCACAGGCAACACATCTATAAATTAAGCCTTTTACTTTACTAAGTTGTAATCAGGGCCGGCCAATTTGCTGCCTCACAGCCCATCCCACCAATAATCATTGTGTTCAAACATTCACACAGACATTGCATAGCTTTATCTTGTTTTTTTTTATATTTTTATTGGAAACACGCCAATTAATTTTCATGACCACACAACCCCACCCCTATTTTTCAAAAATAATGTAAAAAAATGGACTCAAAACGTTATATGAGCACATTCTCTGGGTTTGTATGGTATATATATATATATATATATATTAGCCAGTTCAAATTAAAAATGCCACAAATACTACAACTTGTAAAAATAAAGTGTTATGTTACTTTTTTTTTCTTCCCTGGGCACCAGAGGGCTTCGGTCTTTTTGACATTATGGTAAATGTTCACTGATCAGGCAACTTCACTCATTTTGGTGGCCCTAGGGATCGGCAGGGGCCTTAGCATTTGCCTATTCCGCCTATGCCCAGGGCCGGCCTTGGTTGTAATGTCAAAACAGGCTTCTTTGCTTGACAGATTCCAGTAGAGTTAAGAAATGATTAAAGAGCAGATAGTATTTTCCATGTTCCCAATGCTGCTTAAACTTTCATTGAGTGTCAATCTTCAATCAGAGATAATCATAGCACAGTTTAGTTTTAATGAATTCCTAAACAGAATCAGACTCATTCATTAAACTCAAGTACATTAAAACTGTGTCTGGACTCTGATATAGAACAATGCTCAAAGCCACAGTTCACACTGATAATCCAGGCTTCTGACTCATTCAAAAGATCCAGTAAAATATGTATAATATATCACTACAAATCAGTACCACACTTGTTTAACCTACATTTTTAAATAATCACACTGCAATGCAAGTAATGTACCGAATTAACTCAAACTCTAATCAAGTAAGTTTTAAACAATGTGTCCATAGATCCAACTGCTTTATTTGGATTATTATGTACTTATCTGATATCGTGCTAACTATCTGGCACAATAGGGTTCCTTTTTCTGTTTTTCTGAAAAGTGAGCTAAATGTGGAAGAGCAAAAATATTATATATATTTTTGAGACACAGTAGACTTTAGTAAACAAGACCAGACAAGAAGAAGAGATGAGGTGTGTGCTTAAATAGTGATGCTGACAAGTTAACTTCATGGTGTGCAGGTTTGTCTGGTTAATAAACAGAAGAGAATGTATGCTGTGATTAGAAGAATTCAGAGACTGGTAGATCCATGAAACTGCCCAACTAACTAGAATTAAGTACACATCTTGATTCTACTGTTTCCACCAAAACTATTCTTTGGGAGCTCCACACGGTCAGTATTCAAGGCATTAAGCCATGTCTCATGCCAATGCCAAATGTTGGTTTTAATGGTGCCAGCAGTGAAAATCATGTGAAGCATGTATTGTTATCTGATGGGTCCACTGTTTTCCCCACATCCATGGGAGTTACAATCTGGAGAAGCCCTAAACAGGCTTACCACCTGGACTGTTGCATGCCCAAAGCAAAGCATGGGGGTGGATCAGTGATGGGTTGGGCTGCAATATCATCTCATTACCAACTGTGCTTGATGGGTCACATGCCAGTGACTACTGAACCATTCTGGAGGACCATGTGCACCCAATGGTTCCAACATTGTACCCTGACAGTGGTGCCATATCAAGTTCATAATGCACCAATACTCGCATCAAGACTGGTAAGTGGTTTGTTGAACATGAAAGTCAAGTTGAACCTCTCCATGGCCTGCTCAATCACCAGATGTGAATATTAATGAGATATTTTGAAGGAGCAAGACAGGAAATATTTTTCTCTACAAGCATCACGTAGTGACTTGGCTACTGTTCTACGAGAGGAATGGCTCAAAATCCCTCTGGCCACTGTGCAGGGTTTGTATCTGTCATTACCAAGACAAATTGATGCTGTATTGGCTGCAAAAAGAGGCACTACACCATACTAATAAAATACTGCGGCCTAAAACCAGGTGTTTCAGTCATGAATGCCATGAATGTTCAATGGACTGCAGGAAATTACTCATTCAGTGCCTATGAAAAAAAGAGATATTATTCAGCAGCAAAAATGTGCTTCATTTCCACAAAAGCCTTATAAGTAGAGCTGCAGTCATATACACTGTGAACAGCTGTGAATAACAGGAATTATTTTTGTCTCCGTGATTAGTTACACAAGGACATGGGTAACACAACCCTTGAGATTTGTTTAAAAAAAATGCATTATTTACCCTGTGCCCTAGAGACTTTGCTGACTTCTACTTTTGCAGAAGGGTGCCTAAACTCCCCAGAGTTCACTGCTGTTCCCTGCTCAGCCTCATAAAGTCCCTCAGCCAGTGTGATGGATGGAGCACTCACAGAGGACTGACCCTGGATCAGTGGCTCTCAGCTGCTGTAGAAATCCAAAATGACCCTCGAGATATGAGAACACCGCTATTACACCCCCAAAACCCTCTAACTTCTTTTTGACTCAATAATATAAACTTGTCCCTAACATTTTGGACCATGTTTGACCATGATTTATACAATGCTCCAAATCCAGACTTCCTGGGTTTAAAAGCAACAAATAATAGTAGCACAAATGCGAAGGCTTGCACCAAGAGGCCTACAGTCGACTTCTGTACAGCATTACGTAATTATGTTCATAAAAAGGGGGGTAGAGAAGGACACCTCATTCGGAATGAGAGCAAACTATGTAACTATGTTCATCCCCCAACTCAATAGCACATAATGCATCTTCATCTAGATCAGATGTTAGGGTGTGGTAAAGGGGAGAAATGGAAAGAAATGGAGATCCAGATAGAGCGAGAGAGAGTCGATACTCACCAAGGGTAATTAATAATGTCATTGATCAGCGCTCACTGCTGTTCTGCTCAAGATGGTGTTTTGAAATGAATTTTCCTGTCATATTTAACCCTGCCTTTGTCAGCCACTGATTGAGAATTATATGAACCACTGAGGCAATGCCAAAACATATGGGCACAGCCCATACCCTGTCAATGCAGAGTTATGTTTACCTGATTTATGATTTTCTAATATTCTCCTCTATATAATGGGAAATTCAATCAAAGGCTGTTAGCACTTTGTACAATTGATTTTTGGTATTTGTGTGGCCTATTTTTTTCTTCTTTAGTATGTAAGTGAAAGAATTAAATCAGCATTTCAAGTGCTGTGGAAGTGAAAAACTAAAAAAGTAATACAATATTTTTTATTATTATTTAATTGAAACTGTAAAGATGTCCCTGTTCATTCTTTATCTATTGTAATGTGCTATAAAAATAAAGGTGACTTTATTTGAACAGCATGACTGCAAATGTGAGATCAATAAACAAGAAGCCAAGATCGACTGATTTACTAATTAGACAATAATTATTTTTTCTTTTTCTATATATAAAAGAAAGATTTCTTGTAAGTGATTTGCTGTATCAGTTGAGCTGCTGAGCAAGTTTACTATGTCATAATAGGTGTGTGTAATGTAATAAATGTGCATAAGTAATACAAAAATAAATATCCATCCATCCACTAATACAGACGAGTGGATTGATACAAACAGTGAAAATTCGTATTACTCATGGAACCCCTGCCCAAGTGGATGAGGCTATGGATGGTAATCCAAATGGATTTGCCAAAAGCTAAATTTGATCACTTTCAGACAGTTTGAGTTCTCTGAACTGGTGGCAGACTAATATTGGCCAATTCAACCTTTCTCTTCTAGCTGTGGCCATATTTCTTCCTTTTTTATGTCACGCTGTTAAGAACTGCCAGTGTGATCCATCGAGGTGGAGCTCTGGGCTTCAGCACTCTTGTCCATAATCTGTCCCTTTGCTCACTATCCCATTAATCACTTTATTTTGACAGACTGAACTAAAACCCTGTGATTTTACGAAGTGAGAGTGCGGGTATTTGTAAATGTGATGGAACAGTGACAGGCAACAGGCACATCTATTGTCTGCTCTGGATCAAGTAGGTCCGCACTTATTCTAGACTATGGTCAAAGTGCACCATTCCTGCTCTGACAGATCAGCAGTCATGGCACGAGAGACAGCAAGTTTAAGAGACTCTCTATTGACATGCTGCCCACATACAATTCTTTGCTGCAGTAGCTATGTTAACAAACAGGAACATTCTGTTTATTGGTGTACTGTCTTTTTTGTCTATTGTATTATTTCCCACTGTATGAGCAATAAACAATTACGGCACTGGCATCTAATTTAATTAATTAAAAATAAACCAGCACAACACAATTTGTGATCATTTTGTTTAATTTTATTTCAACATGTGCTCTCATTGATTGATTTGTAAAATTAATAGGTACTCATTCCACATGAATAATCTGCAATGCTATAACTGGATTTGCAGAGATCCAAACCCAGACAGATACAGAAACATTAGAAATGGATTTGGACCTTACTGCAACCTTTAAAAGTTTAACCAAAATAATTAATAGTAAATAGTTAATATAATCCTCCATTTATTTAATAAATGATTAATTTAATTAATAATTAATTATTATTAGGGCCGGGACTCGATAAAAAATAAAATAATCAAATTAATTAGAGACTTTGTAATTTAATTAGAGACAAGTTGTTTTTAAAACTATTGTGCAAATTACAGAGGTAGGGTGGGCGATATGGCAAAAATATTATATTTTAGTATGATTCTTTATCATTGATTTTACTTTTTGCAAATTGTGTGAGCAGTACAGACAAACTAATTTGCCTTTTTATTAAAAACAAAGCCCATAAAATAAAGAAGGGCATACATTTAGGCCAGAATGAGCAAAGATACATTTTTTTGTAATTTTATCTTTTTTATTAGAATAGATACACATTACAAAAAAAACATAATATGAATAAAACAAACAGTGCTTTTATTTGTCAGGAAGAGTAGGTGTATTCAGCAGCACTGAAAGGTGAAACACTATATACTTCTACACTACAGCCATCATTTACTCTCTCTCAGGTTGGTTTTTATTAGCGTTTTATATGAATGAGTTTCTTTTTTCTGTTGAACATTGTATTCAATTTTATGAGAACCAGCTACTGTTTGGTTACTCAAAATATCTTATTTTGCGTTTAGCACAGGAAAGAAATTAATTACAGGTTTGGGAAATGTAAGTGCGTAAATAATTACACAATTATAATTTTTGAGTGAACTATCCCTTTAATGACAAGCGCCAGCGTGTTTAGTGCTGTCCCTTTAAGAGCTGCATGCATGCATCTAATATCATAACACGTTTTCTCTTAATTATTCACTTTCACTTTAGACACAAGCAGCTGTGTTTAACGCTGTGTTTGTGACAGTATTACCACAATCAAATGTGATAAATATCTTAGTTCAGTAATTAGGCGCTATTTGACAGGCGTTTAGTCACATGTAACGTTACACGCTAGAAAAGCGCATCTGGACAGCACACATATGAAATGTTTAATCAGCAAGACTTTAAAGCGAATAATGTACTTTTGTGATTGTGAATAAGTGCAGTGTGCGGTGAGTGTAATTCTACCTATTATTTTTGTGCAATTAATTAATGTAAATTAACGCGTTAAAGTCAGAGCCCTAATTATTATTATTATTATTATTATTATTATGTTTTTGTAAAATTGGGATTTAAATAAGCTAAACTAGCTGTGCGCAATTCAAGCAATTCAATTCAGTTCAGCACGCATCCAAACTTTAGCTCTGGTCGCATCGAGGGGAAACGAAAACAACTCTTTTGTTTTGTTACAATGAAGAAAGGCACAAACACGAACCATGTCTCAGAAACAGCAAGCCAGCCAACCTAAAGAAGTGCCACTTGTTTACGTATAAATACTGCGATAGCTCATGGATTAGACGAGTCCTTTGTCACATATAATGTTACACTGCTCATTAATAATGCATTATTAGGGCCGTCAAGCCGATGACGTAGATAGGTACTGTACAAGCCACGCAGCCAATGAGTGCTAAAAAAAACCTCGCATCTACGTCACGGGCTCAAACCTAACTTTTAAAACCGGATGCACGAAATGGTCGCAAAAAGCGCAAAAATGACCAATTTCCACTTTGTAACATTTTTAGTGACATATATTACTGTTTTAAGCAATGTACAACATGTATATATCTGTAAACAACTAAAAAAAAGTGTTTTGTGACCCTTTAAAAAATAGGTAGGAGTTTAGTTACCAACAGCATGACATCATATGTTCCCCTTCTACAGCACATCAAGACACATCAATTATCTCATGACATTCATCTCATCTCAAAGTTACTGCATTAAAAATTACGCTAAACACTTCAATAACATTTTCCCCCTTTGAACTTACTGTATATAAATGTCACCATAACACACATATTAAGTAACAGTTTAAGTTACAATTCAGGTAATTTTTGCAAAATGTACATTAAATGAATATTTGTATGTGTTACCCTTTTTTTAACTTGATTTTATTTTTTAAATACATTTCAATGCTACAAAATAAAATTTTAAAAAGACACATTTGGATAGTAACCCTCATTAAAAAAATAACAATTAAATGATTACAGCAGCCACACACACACACACTGTTAAAATATAAGACTATTTTATTATAATGCTCACCATTCGTTGCAACACATTGAAAATGTAGAACTTCCTAACAAGGCCTTATGTCAGCACCTTGCTGGTGGGCATTTACTCACAGTCTGGGCAGCAGGGGATCAAATAAGATTGGCCACATTAAATGTTTAGTCAAGGTTTGGAGAATGATTTGAATGCCACAGTCTACATAAGTGATATACACAGCCTGACCTTGCTGGCAAGCTTAAGATGGAATTCAAAATCTCTCTCTCTCTCTTTCTCTCTTTCGCTTCGAGTGTGTCTATGTGGGGAAAATATGATGAATGCGGTCCACAGTTTGATCCCAAGCTGCATCTGAGCTTAAGAGACTTGAGAGCATGCCTAAATCTCAAGATGGGAATGTGTTCGGACTCTACCATACAACACAGTAACACACACTCCTCTCCACAGACACATGCACATGACTCCATCTCCATCACCGATTCTTTCTCTCGACACAGCGCAACACATTTATTTCCCTTAACCAGCAAGATTTTTGTGCACACACACTCACACGGACATGGAGGAAGAAGCTGTTTTTCTTCATTCAGTAGGTGCTCTGAGCCCCGGCGTCCTCAGCCGGTGCTAGAAGCAACAATAAATACTGACTCCAGTTAAATAACCATGTGAAATAACAGTGCTCAAACAAGGCCTCGGAATGTTTCAAAAGCGCCCCCTCTTGCATCTGATGGCATCTTTATAAAGCGTGCGAATGTATGGTCGTGCAAAGCGGTTATGAATAATGCAGAGCGTGTGTGGTGATGGGCTGCAGAGATGAATGGTCTTGGGGGAACAGGGCTTAGACTGACTGCCTCTTACCACTTTATCCCCTTAATTACACCATGGGATCCGATATACGGATCAATTAATTCAAGTGGCTCTGGATTTGACTGATTGGGGATTTCAGAGAGCCATAAAGCTGATAATATGAGCGCTCTTGATTCCCAGAAGGGATGTGGAAAGTGAACAGATGCGAGCAGAAGACACAAACACACATATGAACATACAGACGCATAAACAGAAACAAACAACATACTGAGCGGTGAACTGTGTGGGCTGTGCATCCACATGATAACTCTTGATCTTAAGTAGACTCTCAAAATTGCTATCGGCAATAATGTGTCAAACATTAAAAACGCACAGCACTGTCATCATCACAAACAGAAGACCAAAGAACATTTACAGTAGAACGAGAGCAAACTGAATGCTGTCTATACTAATCTATATAATAAAGCAGGATTTGATTACATCTAGCAACAGTTACTACTGTCAGGATTGTTCCCACTTTATATTAGGTGGCCTTAACTACTTACATCAAATAAGAATGCACTTATTGTAATCATATTGTGTTGCAAAACACTTTTTTAAATTTAATTGGATGGCAAATTTGTGTCTACAAACATGAACAAACTTAATTCCAGAATTTTACAGAAGGTGAATTAAATTCTGTAAAACTGGGTAGTCTAAATCATGTTTCTATCCTCACTCTGGTCCGGCCTTTACTCTCAGTTGTGTTTGTGTCTCTTGTTTACCCTCAAGGTCCCAAGGGGAAGTTTGCCGTCTGCTCTCCAGACACACACACTCACACACACTCCCACTGCTCACAACTTAGATACACTGAGATTTTATAAGGTTGCCATGGTAAATCACCCATGTGATACACACACACACACACACACACACACATCTACATACTGTACAAGACATATGCGCTGTGAACATATGTAAAAACATACACTTACGCCAAAGACAAAAGTGCTGTAGGGTATGGACAAGCATAAGTATATTCATAAACAAACATTTGCTTGGTTGACAAGATGGAAGGGAAATTTGGAGCAAGTCTTAGGAGTTTCAAATTATGTCAAATCTTCCTATGTTGTGCTGATCCTACTTGATCCTGTTCACTATTGATCATTTTAAAATGTAGCCGTAACCCCCCCTGAATGCATCATGTATCACTGCATCACCATTACTATTCACTTAGCATCAGGCTGAGCTTAAAGTTTGTGCCCTTATAAATGGATTTTTAGAAATGTGTCTTCTCTACAGTTTCAGAACTCATCATTAACTCAAACTGTGCTCAGATTTGCCAAGAAACCAAGGTCTGCAATCAAATTTCAAAGATTTTCCTGGGAAATGAAACATTTCTCATTAAATTCAAATCATCTGAATCATTCTATTCACATTAATTTAATATATTGTCTAATCCCTATATTTTTGTTAATCCAAACCAAGGAATTAACATTTGAGACAACTGATGAGCAACATACCAACTTACATGCACTCATTTTAATAATAATGTATTAATTAAACTCAGTTTAAGTATGTATTATACACTACTGGATTTTTTTTTTTTTTTTTTTAATTTAAGCTGAAAATTCAACTTTGCCAACTTGGAAATAAATAAATGATATATATATATATACACATTGTGTATAACAATATTCCACAATATACTGTATTCCTTATTTATTTATTTATTTATTTTTAATCCTTGCAAGCATATGACACATTTTTATACAGTATGCTGATACTGAATACCTTGTACTATTCGGTATTGGTCTAACTGATAGATTACTAACAGATTTCTGTCACACCTCACAAAATGACGGTTGTGCATAGAAACATCCAAACTTTTAATCTACCTGTGACACTGTCGCTGAGCCAGATAAGATTCAGTTTGGTTATAGGGTGATCTACTATCCAGACACAATTACCTAACAGCATTAAATCTGACAAACACACACACAGATACACACACGCACACACACACAAGTGTCTAAATAAGCAAGGGTGTTGACAGCTCCTCCTGTTTTGCCCTGCGTTAGCATTACAGTGGAACCCAAATAAGGAAACAAACACACATACACACACACAGGGGAATAACAAATATGCAATAAAATAAACAAGAGAAATGTGAGGTGATACAAGGCCTTGCAATGCTTCATAAATAGTACACCCTAGTTCTGGATAGAGATAGAAATACAAAACGGACATCTGCAGTGGCAGGAAGCAGAGTTGCATCACATCTTGGCACAAAAAACAGTAGAGGTCCTTATTAATTTTAATAATAATATTATATTCTTTAGCATTCAGATAAATCTAAATTTGCTTTTATCTCATAATATTGTACATAAGCCTGGAATAAAGCTTGTGGTGAAAAAAGCCAGCGTTGCTTTTCCCAAGAGGGGAGAAAATAGGATTGGGATTCACAGAGAGTTCAAGAGTTCATGTTATTCTATTATTAGGTCATTGCATGATGATTTACATAATCAGATTCATCTATTAGCACAAGCCCTTCAGCTATACGTTACAGTCATGACTCTCTTTATGCGAGACACATTTAAATGTTTATCTTAGCTGTTTAAATAAAGTCACAAAACAATATGTGTGGTTCAGTTCCTCTAGAACATGTAGGGTTAAAGGACTGGTTTACTCAAAAATGAATGTTTTGTTGGAGCTTCTCCATCTGTTTTTCATGTTGCATGTTGTATCTTGACTCTTAATGCTCTTTTTTCCATTTTGAAGTTTGTGGTAATTGCTGTGACACTAAAGAAAAAAAAAAAAAAAAAAAAAAAAAAAAAAAATAAATATAAAAA
>JAUMHI010000043.1:28688777-28705975 GCA_032359435.1 Enteromius unitaeniatus
GACTGGCACACAAGCCTTTACAAAGGCTACCAGCCCGCAGGATCCGCTGACAGCCGGCCAGATAAAACGCTGTCAGACGAGAGAGCAGGAAAGCAGAAACTCTTGAAATCAGGACTCTTCCTCGATTGTTCTCAAGAACTCGCAGAGGGGGTCTCCTGTAGCAGCTCAGAACGGCTTCAGCTCTGAAGCGAAAATCTGCATGTGCATTCCGCTCATGCCCTCTTATACTCAGTGATGAGGTGCACCTGAGCGCAATCAAATGCATGCCAATTTTCATTGGCCTGTTTAAAGCTTAAAGGCAATCTGGTCTCTCTGGCGAGTTCCCATATGTAACGTCGAAGTGATTCGACTGAAAGGGTAACTAGTTAATATTGAGAATTGATCCCTGTACTAAAGTGTTACCTGTATATAGAAAAGATGGTATTTTTTTTACCTGACTTGCAAAAATACTTGCATATGGGTAACCATGGGCAGAAGTTGGTACCAAAAACTACCGAAAAACTGCACTTAAGTAAAAGTAAAAAAGTATCAGATAAAAAAACTACTTAAGTAGTTAGTTACTAGTTACTTTGGATCATATACTGAATATCCATAATCTATTTATATTTAGATATATAGGTAAAATGTATTATATATGTACACACAGACACACAAGGGCTGCACCATTATGACAAAAATCATAATTGTCAATTATTCCCTTGTAAATGTAAGTAGGCTATAAGTAGCTATATTAATTGACCTCTGACATGGAGAAGAGTGAAAACGTATCACAATACAGCTACTGAACATCTGAACATTACTAAATGAATGCACATTTACGGACCTTCTTCTGTTCTGCAAAATGTAAACATGGCCTGTAAGCGTAAATATTAATGTTGTCTAATGTTAGGCAAAGGCGTTCTGGAACAGGTCGCATGCCGCTGCGCAGAGGTAACGCGGGTTTGGCACATGCTCCTGTAATACTGGAGACAGCTCAAAACATTGTCTTTTAAAATTTAAAACACTGTATAGTTTTCTCTCAAAATGTAAATGGAATGATTTTCACATCATTGTGAAGTAAATATTCTAACCTAAAAGACTGGTTACTCTCAGTATTGTACATTAGTATTCAGTATGATTTTCATGGCCCTATTTCAGCTACTTTTATTTTCACAAAACTTACTAACCACGCATAATATTTTTTCCTAAACAATGCCAACATGTAAATTCATTGTGGTCACATATTATTGTAGAGCAGTTTGTGCTGATTACAAGAAAAACACAGTTGGTCAATAATATGTTATAAGTAGCTGAAAAAAGCACAAATATCAGGGCATGTCCAAACATCTCAAGGGCCCCAAGATCACCTCAGACCTCAGGGGGTTAATGTGTAAATTAAACATGGTATTTAATGTATAAGGTACATGCACAGCAAACTGGTATTGTCATAGTGGTATCGTGTACTGTAATTGAATGTAGCCTGTGGAAATGTAGACAGCAAACGGTGTCTTCATAGTTAGAAAACAACAGCCTTTGCAGATTTGACTAAAGATCCAAAGCCACGTCTTCAACGCTTCTGATGTCCTTAAACTTTCTGTGACAACTCACAGCTTCAGACGGCTCAGACTCTGCTGCAGGGAACTGAACAAATCATTCAAAATGATTTTCGAACCAGTTCAATGGTTTAACAGGTTTAACAACTGGTTTGATCAAGCCTTTGAACAGAATTGTCTCAATAGAATGAATCATTTATGAATGGGCATCTGCCCAGAGAAAAGTAGACAGCTAGTGTGGAATAAATGGAATCATTTTTAAGTTGTACAGTATTAAGATGAAGTAATGAGAGGAGCGCCACCCGCAGTAATGTAAAAAAGTAAATAAAAAGTAAAAGTACTGTTTTTTTCACTAAAAAATTACTTGAGTAAAAGTAAAAGTACCCATTTTTAAAAATACTCTAAATGTACTAGTTACCCCAAAAATTTACATTTTAAAAGTAAATGTAACGGAGTAACCATGGGTAATCATAGTTTTCGGTATTGGATATAATCAGTAGAAACAACCTACTGAAATAATCTACTGATGGAAGAAGCATTTAATCCATACAAATTAATGAAGAAGAATGTCAGTGCTCATCAAATGTCAAATTCTTTTCATAACATAAGTGCAATATTGTCAAGTGCTAAACATTATATATATTGCCTGCCCCCTCATTTTCTCAAGTGTGCTACAAGTGGTGTTCAGACTAGCAAAGTACATGTGAATGAAAGAGAAAGAGACGGAATGGAAAATTTAGAAGAAACAAAGCATAGAGTAGGATGGGATAAAGGGATATTTCAGGGTATGTGAAAGTGATGATGAAGAGAGAACGTGTGGGAGTGAGAAAGAAAGAAGGGGAGTGTAAAAGCTGAGAGAGAGAGAAAAAAATGTGTGCGAGAGAAAGGGAGAGGTTGCTAGGTTGGAGAAGGGAGTGGAAAATAAGATTTCTACTAACAAGAAAAAGGAAAGAGTAAAGCAAGAGGAAAGTAATTAGTGGCACTCTAATCACGGAGGACAGACACTGAACCATGTCCCATCAACAGGTAACAAATGAGCATGGCATTCATAAGATGGATAGAGAGGAAGTCCCCTCCAGGCAAGAGAAGATTAATCATGGAAAAACGAGACCGTAAAGATATTATGTTTTGTTGCTAGAAAAGTTAAGTCAACTAACACTTGTAGAATTTGCCATAGTGATCAAGGTGAAGGTGAGGAATATTTGTTGTGTTTAGTTAGCGACAGCCGAGTGCACAAAAACTTCAACATCTTAGCCAAAACTGTTTGTGGGAACTGTCCAATTAGAAAGGAAGTGGAAATGAGCAATAGCCAATGAAATTGTGAGAATCTGTTCCGTGCAAAAACAACCACATACTCTTTCTTCAAGTTGTTTGTCGATGTCATAAATCAGCTCTAGATCAAATTTAGTCTGATGATCTTATAATCAACACTCCTAGTATGCGGTTAGTTGTACAAAGTGTGCATCGACACAACAGAAAACAAGAAACTGTTACTCTTTTAATGTGCAGCAGTCTTCCATCTTGCAGTGTGTGGCTGTGTGTTTGGCGAAACATGAATGCAGATCCTCAGTATAGTCAATTCTAATGGGAATGCTGCTTCTCTCTCTTTCTTTCTCTCTTAGTCATAAAGCAGGTGTGCTATTGTTTGGATCATAAACCACCTTCCTCACTAGTGAAATCCAGTCATGCCCCATCCTAAACCCATCCTAGGCAAGCAAATGAAATGAAAAGCGAAATGCAAGTGAGTCCCATTTGAGTGACAAATGTTCAGGCACCATCACACAGCCCCCAACTGATCTATTCATTTCCTTCTGCATCCTTGAGTCACAAATATTCACTTCTTGGTCTATGTTCTCCCTTTATGGGAATGGTAGTCTTGCCTGTGCGCATTCGATAAGTCCATTTTCTACCACCGACTTTTCCGTTTGCCACAGCTGATTTCACAAATGATGGGCCAGCAGTGGCAAGGCAGCAGGGGTAAATGGGAAAAGATGAGGCTTTCATGGAGTGCCTGGCACTCCCGCCCTCACTCTTGCCTCATAAATAACAGTGTCTGATTAAAACATGGTAAAAGGGAGCAGAGTCATTTAAAGTTCAAAGATTATTACCTCTAGCAACTGTGTGTTCTAGTTTGAACAGGTCGGCATTGAAAATCACTTGGGACTGAACCCATAAATATACAC
The DNA here is from genome assembly GCA_032359435.1 of Enteromius unitaeniatus. NCBI lineage: Eukaryota > Metazoa > Chordata > Actinopteri > Cypriniformes > Cyprinidae > Enteromius > Enteromius unitaeniatus. The sequence continues at coordinate 28,692,493 of JAUMHI010000043.1, forward strand.
TGTCCTGCTGGCTCACACACATAGATAGAGTACATACAAACAAACAAACCCAGTGGGCTACAGCACAGATACGTTTTATTCCTAACTCTTAATATGAACTTGGTATTCTAATGAAGTAGCTTTTATTCACATGCACACAAATAAACAAACACTTTCACATTTTGAGCATCACTTGAAATTATTTGTTTATTCATCTCCAACTGTGTCTTTATCCTCAAACAATGACCATGCTTGTGATAAATTTGTTAGATCATTTGCAAATGCTTCCAAAGGTATAGCAGACGTTAACAAACAATAGATGGATGCATTAATGAATGAATAAATGCATGAGTAATTAAACATATAAAAAACTAATTGCTTTACATATTACTAATTTACAAATTGCTAACATATAAAGCAGAACTGTAAAAATAACTATTTTCAAATCACTCTAGACCACTAATGGAGAATATATATATATTCACCAGCACTGTTCAATTATATATATTTGGTTCTCTATATTTAAACAACTGCGTTTTGTTAAAATGTCTTGAAACTGTTCTGTTTTGTTCCAACTCAACATTTTCATTTTGAAAATGAAAATTTTCATTTCTGAAAATGATTTTTATATTACTTGTGTAACTAGGAAGTGTATTTCCCCTTCCCATCATGCTTTGCACAGTTGGATAAGGATAATAAATCTTGAAATAAAATGTTATTTTCAGCATTTTTTATTAAGATGATACAATTGGAAGACTTTGGTAATGTTTAATGCTCTTTTATGTTTGTATTTAAAATACCTTCTGTTATGTTAGTATTTTGTGGGGAAACCATTGCGGTAAAGTGTAGCACATGTTCCTGCTAACATGAATCAAAGTTCTTTTAAAGGCTGGGTATGCAATTTCTGAAAGCCAGTATTGATATTTGAAATAACCAAATAAATGTGCGACAAAATAAAATAGAAGTAATTGTAATCAGCGATGCCAACTTACATGGGATGCGAGCAACGAGACAAATCTCTGACAAAAACTGCTGCCCCGTTCTATTTAAGATGTGCTTACATGAATTTCAAATGATTGTCAGCGGTCGCTTTATCACGTCCAGTGTAACTCACCTAACAAGAAGAACCAAAACAACCTTGGCGTCCAAACACAGGCCTTCCGCTTTTTGAGTTTTCTCCAGTGCTGGAAAGCTTATATGATATTTACACAGGTCATACTTCTTGCCTTATCATTTGCAGACATTTTACTCTTTTGCTTTTCATCATTCTGTCACTCTGCTTGGCTGTTCACCCACGCTGTTTCCTCCATGACACGTTACTGCTGACAAGTTTGTTTTGCTAAACATATATGATATCTACAGCTGAAATATTTCTGTAACTACACATATGTAACAACTCCCAGAATGTTGTGTGCAAGTACAAAAACAGGACATTGGTCACAACACTTGTTTCATTTCACTAAGTAGTCATGTAACAGGAATTACAGTATGTATAAGAGTAACTGAACAGGGGGTGATCAGGAGGTGTAGTTGGGTAGGTTTAGGGATGTGTAAAGTGGGTGGAGTTGGTTCACCTCTGTAATACCAGTGTATATACATGGTAACTCCTCAGGAACTGCCCACTTAATATAAAGTCTAACCAACCACAATTTATATGTAAAGCCTAACTGACTGCCCACTGCTCTGTAACATCAGAGTAATTACATGCTAAATCCATTGCGATTGTCTATTTAATATAAAGTGTTATACTATCCTGTATCCTGTTACACATTTGTACTTTCATTATCAAAAAGTGTTGTTACCAATGTTCTTCTACACATTTGTATGTACATGTGTAATATTACAGCTGTAGACTTACACTGTGGTTACATCCCACATACACATCTAGTCACTATGGAAGTACACAGGTGTTAGGGACACTTAATATAAAGTGGGACCAAAATATTAAGGTTTTACTGTAGTTATTAAACATACATTTTAGTCATAAAGATGTTCTTTAAAAGAGCAACATACAGTGAATAAAAAAAAAAGAGAGAAAGAAACACCCCACATCTTACATTCACTCCATTGCTTCAGCATGTGCCAAACATAAAAAACCCCTCCAATATTATTAAACCGATAACCCCTAAGCTGACTGATTCATCAGTTCAGCTTCCATTAAAAGGATTTGAAATCCCACTCTTTAATTTCCTCTCATCATGCAAACAAAATAGCAGTTTGAGGCTCATTACACTCTATTGTGATTCAATGACTCAAAATCCACACGCACACACACACATACACTGACAAACATGAATCTGAATTAGAGCCAAGAGCAATTTTGACATATGAATGGACAACTCCGTCATATCCACACATACTAGCTCCATAGAATCAGCTGTGTATAGTCCTCGGAGAATGCTCCGATCAATTAGCAGTGAAAACAAATGCATCCAGTGTCTGGCATGGCTGTAAGGAGAATCACAGTTGGAGGAAAGGACATTATCCTCAAGTAAATCCAATACTTTTCATCACATCTTCATTTAATGGGCTGGAATCGTTCGGATAGAGGCTAATGGAATGGAAAGGAAGCGAATGAGGGGAGAGGGAATGAGGTGGGGGTGTAGAGGATGGTACTTTCCGGTAATGCTGGCACTCCTGGCTCCAAAGGTACAGCCTGCGCTCTATAAGGGGAAATATGAGAAGGTGTTATTGCTATGCTAGTGCTGACAAATGCTGTAAGTCAACGAAACGGTCAATTAAAGCAAAGCCGTATATGCACACTCAGTTGATTTAAGCTGATTAAGGAACCACGTGTGCTTTTTATTATCAGGCCCGCTCCATACATCTTCTCTACATTCTTCATCCTCTCCAATACCTGTGTAAACATGGTTCCATAAATTTCATAACTTTTACTACATCCATGATAACCATAAAGAAAAGAAAGAGATAGCAAAGATAAAAGATGCTCTTGTTGGACTGTGTTTCAAAGCCCTGCTAATTTATAGAAGCTGGCTGTGTTTGGCTCGCTAGCACTCCTCTGGACGGTCAGTAAATCTATGCTGTGCTCATTCAGAAATAAATAAAGAAGAAGGAAAAAATGCTCTCATGCACACCGTTTAATTAAGGGCTTCTGGGAATTATAATCAACACTATGAGATACAGCATGGTGATGAAGCATAAATCCATAGAGCCAGCAGCCGACGGGCCCCGATCTAATGTGTTGGCAATATTGCTCATCCAGCAAACAACTGCAGTGCATGGAATGTGTTTGTGTTGCAGTGGGTGAGTGTGCAGAGAAGATTGTGTGTTGTTTTTTTTGTTTTTTTGATAGCTGATTAATTATAAAAGCATGCATTGCATGCATCACATACGTAGACCCAGAGTACCATAGGTTGTTTTGCATTTGTATGTTTTCATTAAGTGCTGCAGTGAAGGAGTGATTATTGTAGGCCAACCTGGATGTTAGCACCACCTTGTTTTTTTTGACCTAGAGAGAAAGAGAGAGAGAGAGAAAAAAAGGTTTCTCCATTGACTTTTGGATTACTGCAAAAAAAAAAAAATCTGTATGACCAGCAAAAGTTGTGATTCTTAATTCATCATAAGCACAACTTTTATTCATTTTAATTCCTAAATACAACTGACTTCCTAACATAGTATATGTACAAACCAATACAACATTTACTGTAAACTTTACTTTGGTGTAAAGCTGCTTTGCAATGATATGTATCATGAAAAGCGCTATACAAATAAATTTGAATTGAATTGAAGTATAACTACTTGTGTAACTACTCACATGTAACACCCCTCAGATTGGTGTAAGTACAAATTTATAACAGGACATTGGTGACAACACTTTTTTTACTTACGTAAACAGTAATTATAACCAAATTTTGTAACATATTACTATAACATTTTGTACATGGTAACTCCTCAGGAACTGCCCACTTAATATAAAGTGTAACATTCTGGACACTGACCACAATTGTGTCCTGTTACAAAAATACTGCAGCACTGCATGGGTTTTTAAGTTGGTCAAGCTGCCATTATTGGTAGGGTCTCCATTGCTATTCATATCTTATGACCGCATCCAGTGTCAAGTGACATCAACCACACTAGTGTTTTATGAAAGCATACACTGCCTCGGCCTAAAGTGCAAGGGTTTGACAAAATCTGTTGTGACACAAATGTCACACCATGTAACATGAGGTAATGTTACACCATATTTTGAGTGATTTTTTATTTTTTTTTGCCAACAATTCTCCTATTAATCCATGTAAAGGTTTTAGGGCTGTTGCTGTATATTCTGTCATTTAGGACAAACTTATTTTATTCATATGTAGATGGTTGTGTGTATGTGTGTTTCTTAACAGCAAAGTTAAGCAGCTCTGTCAAAGCACTAGAGTGAGTCATTCTGGATTTGCTGATGTTGCTGCTAGCGTCTATAAAAACAAGCTTTGCTCAACACAGACTTGAGTAAGCACTACATTACTTTGCCAGTAAAGCCTTCAGAATGTGGAACAAGAGCCCAATTAGCAAATTGTAGTCGCTAAGCGTTTGCATACAGCCTTCCATGTTCTCTAATAAACTGACTAGTAATATTTGTAGTGGAAGCAAGCTAAAACATCAACAAGAAGCCGAAATTGACTATTTAAACTGGAGACCAAAGCCATTAGGCTGCATTATTTACCTCTGTCGGGCTGTATGGCTGCCAGATCATCACTATGGAGCAGAATACCTTGATTATCTATTAATTACTTTGTGTATTATGCATTATGTTAGGCTAATAGACAAACATAACTTGGCAAATATGATCCATTATGTTTCCATATTCATTAAAAAAGAAGTCTAATTTTATGTAAAGGAATTAAAAGTAGAATTCAGCATTTTTGGATACTAACGCACACAGTAAGCCACTAAATATTGCTGCTCAAGCTAAAAAAAATAAAATAAAAGTTTTTATAGTTGCAAATAAGACAACTAGATAACATTAGCAATGTAATGATTTATGCGTACATTTTTTACCACACATAAACTGTATAGCATGGTTCCTCAAATCTTGCCCTGGAGGTCCACTGCAGAGTTTAGCTCCAACCCTAATAAACCTCACTTACGTGTGATTTTCTAATGAGCCTAAAGACACTGATTAGCGTGCTCAGGTGTGAATGATTAGGCATTTCTTTGGAGAGCTCCATGTGCTCGCCAGAGGTAGCCTGACTGCAGTTAGGTACTAACATGAGATCCTCAGACCCCTTGTGAGGCCATATGTCGGTGCGGTTGCCCTTGAGTTCCATCAAATGCAAGACACACTAGACCTCATGTGGCTGGAGTGTGTCAGCAGTTCCTGCAAGATGAAGGCATTGATGATATGGACTGGCCTGCCTGTTCCCCAAACCTGAATCCAATTGAGCGCATCTACAACATCTTTGCTGCGTCCAAAATCGCATACTGCTTAAATTGGTACTACATTTAAAATTGAACATACTACCTGACCGTTAAACAGTACGTTCTATATAGTATGAATGTGGGTAGTATGAATGGAATTCGGACGTACTACATCCACCATATTGATGTTGTCACGTGTCATGCATCGTCACAACAGCGTGACAATTTAAACTGTCAATAAGTCATCCGTTTATTTAGATTGTGTTAAACAAGTGTAATTTAATCACAATAAACAATTTCTTTTCCTGAGGTACTTACACTTGAAATGAGCCGCGTCTCAACTTTCCGCCATTTTTCGAATATGACGCCTCCTCTCCCGGAGCCTCATGGGATAGGAAAGTGTCCATGCCTACTACTGAATTTTGAATACTATGCATTCACACACTAATCATTTTGACTTGTTTTAAGGACATTACATCAAAGTTGGATCAGCCTGTGGTGTGTTTTTCCACTTCAATTCTGAGTGTCACTCCAAATCCAGACCTCCATGGGTTAATACATTTGATTTCCATTGATAATTTTTGTGTGATTTTGTTGTCAGCACATTCAACTACATAAAGAACAAAGTATTTAATAAGAATATTTAATTCATTCAGATATAGGATGTGTTATTTTAGTGTTCCCTATATTTTTTTGAGCAGTGTATATTATTTTCCATTTATATGGAATTATGTATGGAAAGTAGACTATACTATAAGCAAGCCATTTGTAAGGTTGTTGTTGAAATTATAATACTGTTATTAAAAAGCTGGTCTAAAAGTGAGATCTTATACCTACTAAATTAATAAATATAATGTCTAACATATGATTTTATTTTCAAATGGATTGAAATGCTTGTTTTTCTAGCCCATTTCATACCCATGACTTACCCATGAGGATAACGTGAAACTACATCAATTTGATTTCAGTTTATTTACTGTGATTAAAAAGGAGTCAAGTTTGGATTTGAATTAATTAATGAAATGTCAATCTCAAAAATAACATCACTACTTTTATCTCCTTTCTTTTATGTTTTCCTTTCTTTCTTTTTTTTTCTTTTTTGGCTGCATTTTCTTAAAACAACAGCACAATTTGTTCATCACTTTTGGCAGGCTTTCAAAATGGTAATTCCCTTGAACTGCATTTTACAACAAAAATGAAATCTACACTGCAGTGCCATAGTCAACAATATCTACGTAGCAGTAGCCTGGGCTGAGAAACTGCTTAGAAGCATGGCTGATTCACACCAATTATACTTCAAAGCCATGCTGATTCCCTGCCTTCTCTTTGTTGGATGCTGCCTGTGTTTCTCAGGCTAGTAGAGCAGACTGAATCTTTCCTGTCGAGTCTCTGTTGGACACCAAATCCAGGAATATAGCAGAGTGCCTTAAACTTACAGCCAACCATTTCAAAATACAGAAATCAAAAACCAAACTGCCCCTCATGCTGGCTCTAAAGAGATCTTGACCAGAATAGTGTGATTTGGACTATCAGAGTCCAACAAGCCCTTTACATTTTACAGTGAAGTTTAGAAAGAATGCCTTTACAAATGACCATGCTTGTCAGCTACTTTAAATCTATTATCAGCCCAAGCATTACAAAGATGAAGGAAATTCAAATGCATATTCAGTATGCACTAAAAATGTGCTTTCTGCAAGAATGGATGTGAGGATTATGATGATGAATTAGAAATTTCGCAAAGATTAATCTAAAGACACTGTATTATAAATCGAGATTGCAAGGCTAGAGCTGCTCTGCAAAACAGCCAGACATAGTTTCACATTATCAGCATATTTAGGAACAGGATGTTCTCAGCAGGACTGCTGAAAAAAGGGTAACAACTGGACCTTTTGTCCCAGGCCCAGGTTTTAATGTTTTAAGATAAACACACTTGCTTTGGTGAAACGAATACTTACATACTGAACATACTTGCTTCGTTCCCTTGAACGAAGGGAAAGTAATCTTTGTGGTTTTATTAAAAATATACTGATTTGTTATTTAAAGATGAAAGCATGGGTTTGGAACGCAGAATATAATGGTGAGTATATAATGATTGTTTGTTGTTGAATAATTTGGTTCTCTTGCAGCCCTATTTTATGAGAAAATGAAACTATTTTATAAGGTGGCAGTTTCATATAATTTTAAGCAATGTCATATTTAGAAAAAATAAGTATGCATGAAGGCCCAGCCCAAAACCTATCCAGCCCAAAAACAATTGGAGTAAGCAGGTTACACGAAAACAGAAATGAGATTCATAGTCCTATGAATTAGCCAACCATTTTTTCAAAACCTGAAATGGATACAAACTGCCGTAGGAGTGTGTTGGTCAACTGTATGTTTATCTTGTTTCTCTTGTCTGTGGACTAGCTTTGATCATTGATGTTGCCTGTCGTTTTGGTGAGTTTCTTGTCTTGGTTCTTAATTGGTTTTATTCACATTATGTCAAGTCTACTGTTTTCTGATTCTCCAATATGTTTTATTTATATAATAAACTGGGTTCATCAGATTTGATTGACCTGAGTGGAAACCCTTACAGCCTTTGAGCTCATGCTTGATATTTTCAACCCAGGCTCATTACGAGATACATGCCTCTAAATACATTTCTGCGACACTGTTATCACGTACCTAACTGCATGTTCAATACACATATTTGTAAGGTTAACATAGACATGCATTGCCGTGTTTGTATTACATTGCTTTGGGTTTGTTTTGAGGTGGATCATTAATTCAAATATCCAAGGGTGTAGTAGGAAAGCTTGCAATGTCTGGAAGGGTTGGATGAGAGATTGCAGGTTGAAAATGTAGATGAAATTAACTTGATTGAGTTGGTCGGTTTTACTGTGCTTAATGAAGAATGTGGCCACTTGGCTGTTAGTAATGGAGAGATCAGCCACGGAGGGATGGGTGAGGGGGTTGTAGGGAGAATTTTCTGTAAATTCTGAGCATCTCAGGAACCCGAAAAAAGCCAGGGTAAACATGGCGTCAAGGGTTCTAGCAATGTGGGGGTGGATATGCAGTGGGTCAGGATTTCTAAGGTGATGGGAAGTCTTGGGTCGGGGTGGGGAGGAGTTTGCCTTTGAATGCCCTTTATTAAAAGGGAGGTTTGGGCATTGGAGATAGTGGGTGATGTGGAGCCGTGCAGTAGTTTATGAAAAAACTGGACTCTTAGATAATCTTCACACCTCTGAGTAAAGATGTATCCTTCGTGATTTCCTGTTATGCACAACTGCACTCTTATGGTCTCTGAAAGGCTTGAACTCGTCTATCTATATTTATGCCTCCCCTCTCATCTAAGTCCAATTTACAGATGTGAGAGCCCAGTGGTTTTTATATGCACAGGATGGGGAAAAAAATATTTGTCAAAGTGAATGTCATCTAATTTAGCCTCACCTAAGCTGGTGCAGTGGCTGACTGGGTTGAGCTTGGGTTTGCCGTCCAAATATATTGTTCGGCGAGTAGCCTTTTTAAGATCTCAATCTAGTGAGAGCCTTGCTCCCTCCACTCCCCACCTCCACCCCTACCCCTACATTTATTACATGCAGGCCGTTTGACTAATGCACTTCAGCCCTGGCTTGCAGCCACATGCCAATTTATAACACGATGGCTCAACCTCCTCCATGCATACCAAGCAATGTCGATTAGTTGTATTGGCATATAAGCACGGTCCCCTCCCATTTCTCCGTCTGTTTCTCACCAATAAGGGAAGCAAATGCAGCTTAAAGAGCCATGCTGAACGTGGAGGTTATGCATATGTAAGCATCCATTAAAAATAATACTATGTACGAAGGAACGAGGGGCAAAAAAAGCATGTAATGAAACATTGTGTGTGCGTTTGAGTAAGAGAAGAAACACTTATTAAGGGCTGCGCTTGAAGCTAAAGAAGGGTGATGTTGAAGACTGGGTCACCTGGTGATAGTACTGAATTCATCAATACAATGACTTGAGGGTGTGAAGAGCTGAGTGAGCGCCACCCACAGATTGCCTGCACACATGTGCAACATCATGATGAGATCATGACATTAACGATTTTCAGAAGAGACATAATCATCCTGTTTTTGCATAACAAGTTCAACTTTTCACTTTTGTTTATAAAAAGAAATTTGAGAGAAAAAGAGCAGCAAAGACAGAAGGAAAGAAAAACTAGCGTGAAAAACATTTTCTCCAGTTGTGGAAATGTCACCAGTAAGCGTTACTGCATTTTTATGGTAATGTGATTTAATGAAAGCCCATCACCTATTTTTACATTGTCTATTTCTGCCGGCGTGAAAATGTCAGCATTTTTTCCCAGCCACAACGTGCCATGGCTTGGCTCCCGATCAGCTTCTGCACTAGAACAGATGCATTTAAATATCAGTCTATTAGTTAAATGGATCGTCCTCACATGCAGCTGTCAGTTGTGTGAGGCATCTGGGCCAGGCTCTTAACATTGTGCCAAACTTTCCCCTCTCTCTCTCTCTTTCCCTATCTATCTCAAGTGGAAAAAAAAGATAAAAAAACATTATGTTCTTCAATGCTAGAATGATATCATAAAACAATACATGGCTAGACACTCCACTGAACATGTTACTCATCTAACAAAGACTCGTTGTTGATGTGTGTCATGGCATGAGGTTGACTTTTGAAATGAGAAAGCGGGATGTTTTTTTGTTCAACATACATTTTTCTTCCAGCTGATGTTTGCACAGTTTTCCACATCAAAAGCTTATAAAAACATAAGAATAATCATAAAATAAATATATCAAAATGGAAAATGGAATATATTGGATTTTTTTGTTTTTTTGTAAAATATTATTTTGTAATACATTTTAAAATCTAAATTATAACAAAATCTACATAAAAAAAATAATAATAAAAATAAAATGTGCAAATGTTAGGCAATAGTCACTGCTTTTCTCTCAGTCTGCATGGCTTTAAAATGCTAATTATTATGATTTGGTAACTTTTATGGAATCACTGTTACCTAGTTTGCTGCATATTAATTGTAGTAATATGCAGACCTTAAATAAAGTGTTACCAAGATATGTATTTTATTTTATTTTTAGTATAATTAAATAAAACATGCAAAAGAAAAATATTGTATGTACTGCAAATCAAAATATGTATGTAGTATTTGAGAAAGTAAGTATATGTATAATTATATATTTGTATATAGTATAAGTAGTGCAAATGTAAACTGTTTGTAGTTTAATTTATTTTTCTTTCAGCAGTGCTTGATAAAGAGAAGTTCAAAAGTCTATATGATGAAAATCTAAATTAGTCATCTAAACTATATGCTAGTGTATCTTTTTAGAGAAAGTGTGTTGTGTATTCTATTAGTATCTTTTAATTAATTTGTCAGGCTTTTCAATAATAAGTGGAGGGAAATGATTGTGCCAAATAGATCATTAATATGGCTATAACCAATTTCCTACTTCAACATTCAACTGGAGGGTTTTATTTGTAGTGATTACAAATAATGATCTATGCGTAAATGTACTGAAGTACATAATCCTGTCTCCCATTTTTCCCTCAGAAAGCTAATATAACAGCTCTTGATGCACAAAAGACCCACTGACGACCACTCATCATTCTCCATCCAACTAAGTTCAGATTAAGTAGTGACCATAATCGCAGTGAATACGACCGATGTAGTTAACAAGTTAAATCCTTAGGAGAAAAATAGCATAATTAACGATCCTGTTTCCTGGTAGTAGACAAGAGTGCCATGGTGGCCTCCTACTGTACACTCGAACCATAAATAGACAGTTAGAAGGGCTAGTTGGATGAAGATGAAGTAGAAAAGGTCAAAAGTACAAATATAGCAAGTAGTGCACCCAAGGTGGGGGATAGTTTTCGTGGAGGGATAGTTGTCAGTCAATGAAGCTGATATGAAGCTTCGTTAAGTGTGAGTGATATGAGAAAAAAAAAAGAAAAAATCAGATTTTGTTGAAGTGTCACTAAAGAAAATCTGCCAATGCTGTCACTTCTCCTTCACCAATGCCTTGTCACTCAAAGCTGAAGACTTGATGTAATTGGTCATGTCTTGTCAGAATGGAAGATATGCCAGAATGGATGCCAGATAACAAATAACAAATAAAAGAGTGCAGTTATGGCCTATTCAGAGTGATAAGGTGATATCACCACCACCGGTTGGATCAATGTGGAGTTTTTGGATTTCTTTTGCTCAGGTATTTGTTGAAGTTAAGTAAACACAAACCCAAATCTGATGTATCTCTGAGTGTTGATGAACTTCATTCATAAAGAACTGATTTAGTGTGAAAGCGTGTCATTATTATTAAGAAGAAATACATAAAATGTTGTTATAACTAACTGAAAATAATTCTATAACATATAAGGCATATCTATAATAATATATTATACAAACACTGCTGTCCAAATGTTTGGAGTCAGTAATATTTACTGTATTTTGTTTTCTTTTTTAAATAAAACAATTAATATGTTTGCTTTCAAAGGAGAAAGAAAAGAAAAAAAAGTGCTGTTCCTTTAAACGTCCTATTCATATATTTTCCCACATACAAATAAATAAAAGCAGCACATCTGTTTTGAATTGTATTAAGTCATGCTTGAGCACCAAATCAACATATTAAAAGTATTTCCAAAGAATCAAGTAAAAACTGAAGTAAAGACTACTGAAATGTCATCACAGTAATATAATACACAACATCCATTAAAACTGAAAACACAAATTATTATATTGCAATAGTAGATTTGCTCATCAAATTTTAAGCATAGCTCTTGAAATAGTGTGCTACGGCAGGGTACAGAGTACAGATCTACAAAAAATGTAATGTGGTGTTTGAGTTGACTGCAGCCACCCCCACTTGTTAACTGTTCTGCTTTGGCTGTGATTGCAAGTAGAACAAATTGTGAGAATAATAGATTTATACCCCGAGGAAGACTGTCTAAAGCATGCATGCATTCACATCCATACATATTTTGCTTAATTATTTTCCAAAATGTAATCATTCAGCATATGAACACCAAAGCAACATTTCTGAAAATTATAAAAAAAAAAAAAAATTTTGCTCTGCAGATCACACTTCAGTCTCTCTTGTTCTGCTCATATTAGCGATATTATTTCCATGACAATGTCATGGCCAGTTAATAAGGAAGGGGTGGTTGCATCATAAAAGTCTAATCATATATCAGCTTGTTACCCATGAATAAAAATAATCAAATTAGATGAAGGTTTAACAGTCCGTGCGATCTTTGATTTCAGTGCCACAACCTGTCAAGTATGTTTTCCGCCTCCATGATGATATCACATACATGAACACATCGGGGAAGAAAATTGATGTGTCATCCCTTTTTTCAGACACAAGCTTAGGACTTCACATGTGCATTAGCTGGTTTACCTTGAAGTATAAGCGTTTTAGCTTATAAAAAGCAAAAATGTCACAAGTTGAGTTTGTTTATTCAGTTTCTCAGAAAACAAAACTTTGCATCTCATGTAAATATATCTTATTGTAAGGATATTTAGATTTTTGTATTTAATTTGGGTCAGAATCAACATTGAGCATCTGGTCCCACTTTATATAAGGCCCCTTAACTACTATGCACTTACATTTAAAGGAATCATTTGGTACAATGTTCTGTTATGTTGTCAAATATAAATAAATACATACATACATAAATAAATGTTTTAGCAACAAATATTTAAATGACCTATTTTTATTTCATTACATTTTGAAGGATGAATTCAAATATTTTGTTTGGACTTTTCACAAGGTTGTATTAAATAATAAAACTCAAGTTCCAATGCACACACACAAATGAGAAGCATTTCCTTCGCCATTTAAGGTAAATGAATACTGTGATAAATATTAATATTGTATTATTTGTGGGGTCTGAGCATCATCTCGCATCGAAAGCAAATTGGATGCAGACAGTATACAGTTATCTCTTCATTTTCTAATGTACTCTGCATGCTCAAAAACAGGACAATTTGAAAGTGGTAACCTTTAACATGTCCTCTGTAAACAGACATTTTTTTGTATACGTACAGTAGTTACAGCAGAATCATAGTGTTCCCCTTCAGTCGAGTTCACTTCGACGTTACATATGGGATCTCGCATGAGAGACCAATCGCCTTCGAGTCTTT
>JAUMHI010000043.1:28706075-28725121 GCA_032359435.1 Enteromius unitaeniatus
CACACACACTTGTTCCTCTTTGTTGTTTATGATGATCAGATCTGCTCCTCTGTCTGTACAGTTTCTTCTGCTCTCAGCCCAGTTCTTCTTCTCAGAGGAAAGGAAGTAAAGACTGGATTGATGGCACTTCCATCCACCTATAAACACAAGCAGATAAACCATGAACTAAATTGATCCACACAAAGCTTAAAATGTTATACTGATTGTAGAAGCACTACTGTAGTTTAGAAGGGTCGCCATGATTTTGCCAAGACAGACATGATCCTGGATCAACATTACTGTCCAAAAATACAGACTTATCCCAACCCCTACCCCTAAACCTAACCCTACCCCAAATCTATGCCTAAAGTCAGTGAAATGATATCTGATTAACAAGGATGTAGAAGCACCCAACTAGAGTGCGGATCGGGCCACATTTTTCTGTCTGAGCCCGGCCCGCGTCCGCATTAAGATATTTATGTCCAAGTTCGATCCCAGCCCAATCTAATTTTTTTCTCATACTAATGACACATGCACTTTTTTTGTGTGGAAAGCCCGCTTTTATTAAGCAACTGTAGGAAGGCATTCGGAAATGTCAACAGATAAGAGCATCAGCGCCGTTATAACACAGGTGCACGTTCGTGCTGATGTGTCCGAGCCCGACCTGAGCATCCTTTCTAAATATCTGTCCGAACCCGGCCCGTTGGGTACCATCGGGCCCGGGTCGGGTATCCATTCTCTACACCCAACTCTGATCATAAGCCTAAAACAGATATTTCCTAAAAAAATATCCCTCAAATCTGATTGGTTGATTGGAATGTTGTTCCAGGAACATCTTGTACCTGGGGAAATCACGCTCATCGTGAGAAATGCTTATGCTATTCTGTGATATGAAGTCACTTGATGCAACATATATTTAAATATTCACTCATCTGCTACAATAATCTAATGTTTTAAAATGATGAACTGGCAAACACCAGCAAAAAGCTTCTGAAGTTGGTCCCTCTCTTCTGTCAGGTTCATGTTGTTGTTTAGGAGCTGGTCTCTTTCCTCTGTGAGGTTGGTGATCTTAGTTAGTAGCTGTTGTTTCTCTTGTGTGTAGTTTGTACTCTTTGTATGGATTTGGACACACAGCACTATGACTGCGGTCAGCAGAAGAACACACAGCAGCACCAAACACACCACAGCTGCTCTGGACACACTGGTCTTCACACCATCACTTCCTGAAGATCATCAAACATGACTTTATTCTCTTGATTTACCCACATACCACAGCACACAGAAAATACAAGCATGCAGACTGAGCAAATTAGTGACATTCTGTCTGTGTGATGAAAGATGAAATAACCTCATTACCTGTGTGTTGAGATGACTGGATTTTCTTTGAGTGACTGTCCGTGGCCCGTTTTCCAAATTTACCTGCTGTAACAAAGTCATTTTCATAGATATTGCTGATGTTTTCCCCATTTTCTCTGTTCATTTTCTCTTTTCTATATATTTTTGTTCACTTTCTGACGGTTTTCATTTCATCAAGATGCCAAGATACAATCTATCACTAGTTCCTCTCCTGTAGTGATCTGTGACTTTTCTCTTCTGTGTTCATGTAGCTACTATTTATGCAGAAAGGAACAATTCTTTGTAAATGTTTCAGGTAATTATGCATAAAGGAACTTAAACTCACAGCAGAACATCACCATAAATATCTGTTTCAACAGTGTTGACTGTGTTCATTTAAAGTGCTCCTTTTATGGTTAACGAAATTTCATATTTTGGTTTTGAGAGTCTTTAACAACAGGTTGCATACAAGGTCATAAACTCTTTCACTATCTTATAATATGCATTTGTTTTAACCTCACTTGCAAATTTTCGTTTTCAAATGATTGTTCACTTCAAAAATAATCTTTTCAACTATGACTCTTACCTCTTCCCAAAATAATCGAATCTTTCTTTATTGCCAAATATAATTAAACAAAGTTCCTCTAGCTTCCATTGCATACGTCTGCTCTCTGCAGGTTGGACCTGTCAAAGGCAGCACATGGGTGGACTTGAGAATTTTGTTCATGAATCTGGATATTGGAATGTTTTGTCACCATCTACTGAAACTGCCAGCATATATGGGGTGCATGCAGGACAGATGAAGGGCTCTTCCTTTGTGGATTTTGTCCACCTCATATCGCACAGCCTCCTACTCCTACGCAGGACAGTCCTGGTGCTGCCATCTTCATTTCTTCAAATGAAAAATAGACATCTGTGGCGAAAATTGTGGCAAAGTGAACAGTCGCAGGCCAGTAGATTGCCCATACCAGCAGCCCATGTGACCTGGCAAGCCTCACAGCTTAATTCAGGCATGCTCAGATCATTACACATCCACTTAAATGTAAACCTTATGTAATTAATCAGGATTTGGATTCTTCAAGCAATTTTACATTACTTTGTATATTTTTTAAACATTACTCAAACGTCATGTAGATTTTAAATCCAGACCTGTGCCAAACTTATGAGTACAGCATGTATAGATAAGATTTATCTTCACACCCTTTCCACTCATTGTGATCACAGCAACAGTCTTCCTCGGATTGACCCTCAATGACTCTTGTGAACAAACACAGATTTTGTATTTTATATACATTTGTTACTGCAAAGAGTGCCTTTGAATGTGAAAAGGCCAGTATTCTGGCTTATTATAAAATATATGTTATTTACACAATAAAGTACACACCAGCAGTCTCTGGTGTAAAGGTAACCTCACTGTTAGTGGCAGGTGCATTGATGGGAGGACCAGTTTTCTAAATGTGATCGGCTATTTAATTTTTTTTTTTTTTTAAATGTACGACTTGCCCTACAATTTTAGCTTCCTTATTATCAGCCTAAAATGGCCAAAGCTCACTTCAGTATTTAGCTACAGAGAAGAACTAGCAGACTATGTTGACAGTACAATTACTTACAGCTATCTATAAGGTAATCCACTTATTTTCATGTCAAAAATGTAATGGTTTTATTTTGGTCGGTTCCCTGATATATTCCTCATTTGATACATTCATAAGTGCCTGATCTATGTAGTTATTCAACAGATCTTGAATGAAAAAAAAATATAATGACCATTATGGATGGATTCCTGCTTGATCTTGGTCTTACATAGTTTCCATCAATGTGTCTTCTTACTGATGCCACTTCATTCTCTTCCTGCAGCTCACTAAGCAACTCAGATTATCCAGCTTCATAAACTGTTCTTGGAGTTCTGAATCACTCATGGTGATGGGCAGAAACACAAATGGACAGAAAGACTCACAACAAAAATGGACAGATACGACAACAAGAGAGATAGAAATAGAGAGAGAAAACAGTACAGTACAAGACGGACATAAAAAAAGAAATGCTCATTTACTGTATCTTCCCATATAAGCAAATAAAAACAGATTAATAATTTGTTTTTTAAAAGAGAAAAAAAATTCTTAAAATCAAGTGTAAATGTCACATGTAAGTCATGGCCCAACGGATAGAGATTTGGACCTGTAACCTGTGAAGGTTGTGGGTTCTACGTTTCTACGTAGCCTATACGTTTGATTGAAAACAAAGTTTTATTTGTTGTGTACCTTTTTTAATTTTCTTTGAAAGAAGAATAATGATGACAGCAGCAGTATGGTGTAATATTCATTTGCTTGCTACCGTTCCTTTCACGGCTTTGGAAAACTTGCATCTGTTAGTTCTCTACATCACTTTTAACTTGGCCATTCACACAGACTTCATTGTAATCTCTTTATAGGAATTAGTTAATTGCTTTCGCTGAACTCTAGTGCTTTGAAACTAGACGTTCATTGGATAAACGCTGCGATTATGTCCCGCCCACGGATGCTCAGCGTCTCTGGGGGTGAATGAGGAGCAAATGAGGAGTGGGCTGGCCTGGACTCCGAGCTTCTGCGTGATGACTGGAGGATCTGTCGAAAGATTGCGTCTCCTTTTGACTGACAGTGATTTTGTACTATAAGGAATCGCTGAAGCTAAGTTCAGTCGGAATAAAAACTGCTGCAACCTATTTCTTTATATTTGCTTGGCAAAATTGCTTGATTTTCATCATACATTTCACACAATTATACACCACATTCCTTGTTTCACTTTTAAAGAGTTTAATATTTGTTTTAGATTCATTCAGTCACTGGAAAAGACGCCTAGTTGGTACGACGGTCACAGACAATTTTCTTGAAAAGGAACGTAGGGCAGAATTTACTTTTAAATAAATAGACAATTTTATGATGTAGGCTAAAAATGAGCTTCCCCTATTTGACAGACCAGTAGCCGCAACTGATACAAAGCCAAATGAGCTGATATTAAAATTAATTTCAGCTTTATGGTTCAGAGCTAGTTCACCTTTGTACTGTATGCATAACAACAACAACAACAACAACAAAAATAATTTATATATATATATATATATATATATATGCTCATGCATGTTTATCACTGTGTGTATGTTTGTGCCATTTAATTACATGCTGAGCCCGGCTTTAGAGCCATGACTGATGGAAGACCATTTGCTGCTATTAGATTCCTGTTCATTAGGCCCAACCATGCTCTGCTCTCCACCCAAAATCCATCACCATTTTCACTCATTCTCCTTCGTCCTTCCTTTCTCTCACACATGCACTTGCAACCTCTTTTTTCCCCCCTTCTCTCTCTCACACACACACATGCACTCTTCTACAAGCCCTGGAGTGCTGATGAGGACTTTTAGTGCTAATCTGTAATGTGCCCCATATATTTAAAATTTCTGCTGAAGCAAGTGTCTTGGCCAATTTATGTAAGGGTAAGAAAAAATGTTTATATGCAAATGAAGGGTAAGGAAAATGCAGTGAAGTATTGTATTGTCGGACCAAAAGGGAGTGCACATGGGAGGAGAAGAATTAAAAGATTAGGATCAAGTGGACATTCTAGGACAAGCTTTGTTCAAGATTCAATTTCCACATTACATTGTATGGAAAAGTGTGTAGAAATGTGGAAAACGGCAGGTTGATGGATTGACACGGTCATGTGAGCAAAAAACCCCTACTCAATACCGAACCAGTCAGTGTGTGAGAGGCATTTCTACACTTTGAGCGTGAATGAATGGGAGAATAAAACAGACAGTGCAAAATACGGCCATATGTCCGTGGATTAGTGAGGCAGGACATTAGCTCATATAGATATAATTACACAGGTCAGTGAGTGAGTGAATTTGCAAGTGCAGGGGTTTTTGACTGAAAGAATAAATGAGGGTGTGAAGGAGCGCATTAGCAAACACGTAATGGAACGAGAGCAAGTAAATGAAAAAAGATGATCTTCCAGCAGTGAAAGTCTTCAGCCAAGTGATTTTCAAACTTCCATGCACATGGAGTCTGCGGATGTTCCTGGACAGAACGCCATCCTCCAGTGTCCTTGTCCATACCCCAGTCTATCTGTTACTCCCCAGAGCGAATACACGGTTTTGACACGATCAGAACTTTTACCAGATGCTGTGGCTGCGCTGTAGGCATCCTCATCCGCCCAGAAACACGACAGCAGATGGCCACATTCCCAGCCAGAGAGGACAAGCATCTGCAGATACACAGAGATAGAAAAAACTACGCACTAGGATTAGTGAGTGTTGGATGTGTATAGGGAAGTGTGAAAAAACGCTGATCGTAAATGGAATTATGGGTCATTTTGGTGAATAACCACAGCAATTAGTACATGGTATGAACAACCTTATGATTTTTATGACAATCATTACTTGGTAGAATCCAGGTGTGTTTTTACACCCTTCGCTTATTTATTTTTATGAGGGACTTTTGGATAGCGCAAGATCAGGTAATTAAGAGGCGTAAAATATGGAATGGAATCCGTACACAAGATTGGCCCCATTTGAACCCATGTCATCCTGAGTACCATGCCTGGAGAATATGTACATTTGAATTTCTCATACTTTACGCTGAGACTGTCATGCTCAGCTAATAGCTACTGAATGGATGCCATGGGTGCATAAACCTCCAGCAAGTGCTGCATGTAGGTTCCCTGAGCAGCTTAACAGAGGGTGGAAATGATGAGTCTTCAAGTTCATCGTGTCTTAAGTTCTTCAATTTGCTTTATGCTATGTTTCAGCCGAGAACAATGTCATGCTTATATGACATCATTATTCTCGGCTGCTATGGCTGAGAAAACATAAATAAAAAAGGTTGCATTTGCACTCTGAATGTATGCATGTGTGTATGTGTGAGTCTTTGTAAACAGACAAGCATTAAAAAACAGAACTCATTTTTATACCATAAAACCCTAATAAATCAAACTGCCAAGGTAAATTATTGTTTTTAGTACTGTAATTCATCATTTTCATAATTCATTTTTTTTTTTTACCTGTTTTTAAACATAGAAGTTTAAAAATATCCCAGGCAGTAAACAGAGGCCTTTCTGTGGATTTTTCGACAGTGTATCTTTCTCAATGTTTTTTGTTGTACATAACATGTTCTAAAACCTTTTAATCTCACTGTGGTTAAAATAGAAGCGCAGACCATAATACAAGTGGAAATAGAGTCAAACACAATTTGCAATACTGTGATGACCAAAATGTTTTCACCAGCTAAAAATGGTCATGTATTTGGTTGTTTTGCGGTAGTGTGTCAGAAGGACATGTCATTTTACATTTCCAAGCATTCATTTTGCCATTAATTATAATAATCCAGTTAGACAACAGTTATTGTTCCACACAGACATCTGATCTGTCTGGAATGACATGAAGAAACAGAACAGAAATAGACGAATCGTCATCAGGTTTTTAATATAACCATGGTTCTTTTAGGTGGAAGGGGTGGACCGGCCTGCAGCATTACAGATGTCCGAGATTGGGACACCTGCAAAGAAGGCCTTGGAGGCCGCCATACTCCGAGTTGAGTAAGCCTTGACCCTCAACGGTGAGGGGAGACCAAAGGACACGTGTGAAGCCGTGATCTCAACAATCCAGCGGCTTATAGTACGCTTAACAGCAGGGCGGACCAACGCACACAAGCAATTCGTCCGACTTTCTCCATAGGGCAGCTCTATGGACATATGTGTCCAGCACTCGAACTGGACACATACAATTCAGCTTCTCATGGCCTGGATCCCCCGTAGGGAGGAGGATAAAATGCCTGAAGCACGATGGGCCGTGGTGCAGTGGTAGGGAATGCTTTCACCATGCCGGGCGCAAAGTCTAGATAGGAAGGGGTCACAGAAAGGGCCTGCAGGTCACCCACCCTCTTAAGAGACGTGATGGCTAATAAAAATGAAGTCTTCATTGCTAGGTAGCGATCTGAAATCTCTTCAATAGGTTCAAAAGGAGGTTTCGTTAGAGCCTCTAACACCACTGCCAGGTCCCAAGTAGGGACAAGAGACTGTACTGGCGGCTTTATCCTCAGCGCACCGTGGAGAAAGCGTATTACAAGGGAGTGTTTGCCCACTGCTTTCCGATCATACAGTGAGTGGTAGGCCGATATTGCCGCCACATGCACTTTTAAAGTGGAGTGGGATACCCCAGCAGAGAATCTGGCCTGCAGATATTCAAGAAATGTACCAACTGGGCAGTTAACAGGATCTTGCTGGCAGTCTTTGCACCAAGAGGTTAAATATTTCTACCGCAAGGCCAGGTCTGTACCATAGCGTCCAGTCCCAGGGGAGCCAACACATGATGATCTCTCATGATGGTCCCTCTTAGCCTTGAGTACGGTCGAGGAACCTGAAGAGGAATGTTGCTGCCCAGCACTGCCCCACCTCGAGGGGGGGCGCGTGAGGCCGCACTCTGTTTTTGAGCCTCTCTATGTGAGGAGCGGGCCGTCGTAGAGGGCTGCTCCTGCCCAGCAACCCCATGAGCAAGAGACCAATGTGGGAGGTACTGCTGGAACGCCTCCGCCTGCCTTTTAGACTCCTGAAACCTGTCGACGATGGAACTAACGGCGTTGCCAAACAGGCCACAAGGCGAAAGCAGGGCGTCCAGAAGGCAAACTTTATCTTTGTCCTTCATACCGGATAAATTCAACCAAATGTGTCTCTCTGTATCCACCATAGCTGCCATGGAGCGCCCAATGGCATGGCGGTCTCCTTAGTGGCACGAAGAGATAAGTCAGCGGCTTTCCTAAGCTCTGAGTCTGAGTGCTTACATGTTTGTTCTCGTCAAGCTCTTGCAGCAGGTCGGCTTGGTATGCCTGTAATACAGCCATTGTATGGAGACACGCACCAGCCTGACCCGCTGCAGAGTAACCAAAACAAAAAGACGAGCTGAGTAAGGTGTTGTCCATGATTTACACACCACGGTGTGCAAAGTGAAGCAAACGCAGTGGCAGATGCTCACAATGCGGACAATCTGAATCAACGAGCGCCGCCCCTACATGCTCCACTCCCAAGCAAGCCACACAAAGAGTGTGGGAATCCCCATCCATAATGTAGCGCGGACATGGGGAAGCCCACCTCTTAAACAAGCGCGGCTTGCTTTGTTTACACTTTCTACTAGCAGACATATTTATTTTACTACTAGTAGAAGACAGACAATCTTTTTTAACTAGAGACAACAGAGAACACAGAGCGTGGTTCTGAATGACAGAAAGGCTGACGCCGGTCTTACCTTGCTTGTATTTATAGCTTCCTCGTCTCTGAAGTCACCTGCCCATGATGTCACGACATTCCATTGGACTGATGCAATAGCAGATTCACACGGCGGTCACACTAAGGCATTCCTAAAGCGTTATGATGCAGCTCGAGTTCCCAAAAAGGAACCAGAAGAACTGTGGAAATGTCTCCAGAAACCTACCTGCAAAGCTACAGTACCGTTTTGAACACTCATGCTTTAAAATGAGGATCCTGCAAAAATATAATTTCAAAAGTATCATGTAATTAATAGATTTATATCTTTGCAGAACTTTGCAGCTTTTGCTCTGGGTGCACTTGTGCACAGTTTTTCAGGAGACTTTGGAGGTAGGTTTCTTGAAGAATCTTGGAGACATTGCCACAGTTCTTCTGGATGTAGTCTGTCTCTGTGTTGTTCTGTTTTTTCATGTCATTCCAGACTGACTTGGTAATGATGAGATCAGATCTCTGTGTGGAGCACTGGCTGTTGTCAGACTCCTTGTGCAAACTAAAACCATAGTCTATTATTACAGATAATGGCAAAATGAATGTTTAGCTAAACTGATATTTCCTACACACCACAGCAGAACATATAAATACCCGACTTAAAGCCATTTTTAGCCTGTGAAAATGTAGTGTTCTAATCATTTTGGCCACAACTGTACATGTACAGCTAATTCATTGTATACATTTTTGAAAACAATACTTTTCTATTAGTTCATGTTGCTCAATGCATTGTTACAGAACTGTGCTTTACAATTGTCATCATAATTATTTAATTTGCCAGTAATTTATACAATCTTTGTTAAAAAAACATCCCTTAATCAATATAAAAAGGAAGCGTCTGAACAGGCAGAGTATCCAAATCAGCCTCCAGCTCCCTGTGTCTGTGCGAACCAACAACTGACCTGATGTCAAAGCAAGCCTCTCTTCTATTAGGTGCCATGGTAACCCAGAGGCTTTGAGGCTGATAATAGCTGACACTGTTTCAGTGGTGCTGGCGATCAAGAGGGTCCCTCTATGTGAGGGGCCAAAAAGAAGCCAGGATAACTAACCCTGAAGCTCTTCATCTAGAAACCAAGCAGCAGGCTCTTAGGCTGAGCTACTTCAGACTTCACAGTGGGAGGTGTGAATCGTTAAACTGGTACTTTGAATTTGAGATTTTTGCAAAGATAACAGATACATTTAGTTTGCTGCTGTATTAAAGTGCAACATGTAATCATGGCTGATATTATATTTTTCATATGCTATATATGTATGTTAACTTAATAATGTAGTAATACATTAATACACATATAATACACAATATCTTCCATATCTTTAGCATATTAATATAATTACATTGTTTAATTTGTAATTGAGGTGGCACTAGCTGTATATCTATCTATCTATCTATATATATATATATGAAACAAATGAGTCAAAAGCATCCAGACAACCAGAATATTGACTGCTGTCTTTTTACACATGTGGAGAAACCAAGCCAAAATCTCATGCAACATAATCCTGATCCGGATATCAAACAGGGGGCAAGTGGACATTTGTGACAGGAACATGATGCAAGTGTACTCCTGCACATACATAGGTCCGATCCTTTCTTTTGCACACTCCCCATGCCAACACAGGTGCCACTGTCAGCGTGCCAAGACACTGGATAATTGGCAATTGAAAATCAGGCAAGATATAGAAGGGAAAATTACAGAACACAAAAGAAAAAGAGGACAGAGAAATATGCGTAAACCCCCCAAAATCACTGATAATTTGTCTTTTATCAACTTCAATAAGAATTTAATTTCTTTGGCAGTGGCGGTTCATAAGAGAATGACGCTGGAAATTGTGTTGCGGATCTTTGGAGAATAATTGGCTTTTAGCTGTGGAGGCAGATAGAGGGGGGTTCGGGTGGGGTTTTGGGGGAGAGAAATAGAGAGCTTGGCTCCTGTACAGCTGTGGCGGAGAGCCTGCAATGTGCTTGTGCTGATGACAGGGAGAAATAATTATGAACGGAAGAGCCAAGAATCAAATTTGTAAATACTGATTTTCACATGTGCGTGTGTGAAAGAGAGTGAGAAAGTCAACTATAGTATTATCCGTGTACTTGTTTCTTTCAGTCTTCCCACAGATTTCTGTATCATCCCCCGTTTTCTGAATCATCTCATTGTACCAGCAATCATAATTTTTAGCCTTAATTGTATGCCTTTTGCATAGACATGAATATAATTGATAGTTCCGTGACATATTATCAAGGCGGTGCATCATTAATTAAAACTCTCCAATGTCCTTTGCTATGTCAGTATTTTATCTTGATGGATTTCAGACTAAATTAACCAGATGCTCCAGGACAGGGTACTAAACTTGGGAAGCTCAAAGTCACTTGTTTAAATAAAATAATGTGTATATATATATATATATATATATATATATATATATATATATACTGTTATATACATTAACAGTTTACTTAAAAGTTAAGTAAGTTAAAAGACCAAAGTAATTTGTAAAGTATGTCTGTTTTCTTTGTTTATCTGTTTGTCTGTCCACATACGCGCAAACCAAAAGATATTCATTGTTCATTCAAAAATTATCTATCATCAGTCCAACAAAAATACATTCATGTTATGAAAAGACTCAAAACTTAACAGCCAGTATAAAAGTTGAATTCTATAGTAATGTGGTAGTTTACAACACTGCTTGCCAAATTCTTAGAAACTAAAAGTGTCACAATAACTGGGGGCTACATGTTTAATAGCACTGCTAGGATCCCTACAGAAAAGGATGGCTGTCAAGCAAGATTTCTGTAAATAACAAGTTAAATTTCAGTCTGTTCCTCACACAAAGCTATCATGTGTGGTTTGCTTCTCTGGTTGCTTGCATGCGGGGAGGTCCAGTTAAATATTTACAATAGCTGAATGTGAGTGTACTACCCAGAGCTTTCTGTCTGTCCCCAGAACTCCTGGCATATGCTGCTGTTGGCACTCAACCACAACCACCCACCACTTCCTTTGTGTGAGTTTTCCTGGACCCTTTTGACCAACAACCTCAAGTGTTTCACCAGCTACATTGAAAAATGCCCCCTCTCCTGGCTGAATTCCCAAACCCAGCTCCCTCTCTGTCACAAACATTCTGTTGGCATTCCCAGCAGTAGAATATGCTTGAATGTCGGCAATAAACCAGGACTTATCACCAACAGGGCTGCTTTTAGGAAGTCTATGTCCCACATAGGCTCTGAGGTGAGAATGTTCTGACATGAAATATTCAGATGATTCATTTTGTGAAGGAAATGAAACAGTAGGGAACATATGCGTTCACATAACATTTAACATGATCCAAAGTATTAGCTACAATATTTCAGTTATTTTGAATGGAATTGTACTGCATTCAAATATGCATATAGCTCCTTACTATATACAGTAGTACCCAAAATACAGTATGTGAGAGCAGTACTGTGTACAAATTGATACAGTTTATTAAACAATCAGTAAAAAGTACCCAGATGCACTGTAAGTAAATAAATAAATACTGCACTGTACTGTAAAATACTGTAAAAAATGCTTCAGTAAAAACCTACTAATTTGTTAACAGTAAGTTTACGGTGAGTTCCTTACTTTATATTGTAAAAACACTATTGAACATTAAAATGCAATTCATCCTTTTTGTAAGTAAAAAAGAAAGTATAACTTCCTGCTTTACATTTTACATTTGATTGTTGTTATTTTAGTATTATTTTAATGTTGCCATGATTGTGTTTAGTGTTTGTATGTATGACACTTGCACCCTCTATATATGATTGGTATGAGCTTTGGTTCAACTTTCTCATCACCACCTGCTCTTTGTGATTATTAGTGTACTACAAAGGTACAAAGCAGATTTCAGTACTTTCATGGGTTGGTATATTAGCATTATATCAGCAAATTAATTTAGAGTATTTGAATGAAAATTTAAGTTAAATTCCTAAAATGTTGTTACTTTACCACAGCAAGTCTTTCACCTTTTTTGGACTATTGGTTCTGTTAAGATTTTGAAGTGTGAATCTGATGGATACATTAGCCTCTCATGAGGCCACAGGATTTGTGAATGGCAGTGAAGCAGTGCGACTGAGGTTGGTAGATTGCATGATTTTGGATGCAGCCAAGGTCACATACTAATACTGCACTTCATTCAAGGCTAGAACTTGAATGGTCCTTTTTAACATCTTAGACCTCTGACCATAAAACTGTTCTATCGCACAATGCTGAAGATGACGAAAATGGCAATATTGGCGTTAGCTTAGCAGGTGTTTAATTGTCAACAAAAAAGTCCCATAGTAGCCAAACTGCAGAGGATAAATGATGCTGTGCAATGCTAGAGTTTGTTCTGCAGGTGTATGATTATGAACAATGGAAAAATTTACCATCTTTTGCACACCTGTCTCTGTAAATGTTTGCTGCACATTTTTCATTAGCATGTAGAATATAAATGTTGACTTACTGGGAAATTTTATGTTTTGTTTTTTTTCTCCATTAAATATGTACATCTCCTTTTTTGTGTTTACAAGAATCTGGGAAAAAGCAGATGGAAGTTGTCAGACAAACTAGAACAAGAATTGTAATAGTAATAATTGCATAGTTTTGAGGGGACTTAAAAAAAAAAAAAAAAAACCCATAAAATCCAAGCCTGGAACAATCTTGCGAGTCTCAAATCAATGATTTTATTAACCTCTTCATTCAGCGGGAAATTATGTTTCCTAAAGTATGAGAAATTATGTTTTTAGAAATAAAGTTTCAGAAGTCATAAGCAGCAATCTAATTTGTGGATTTCAAATTGAGCAGTTTGGTCATCCTAAAGCATGTGAGTTTGAGATTCCAAGTAAGTCATGGTCAAACCAACCCTGATAATTAGAGGAAAGTAAAAAAAAAAAAACTATATATATATATATATATATATATATATATTCTGTAGAGTGTCAGTAGACTGTCTACATAATATCTTCTAACACTTTATTTTGATGGGTCGACAACATACAACATACTATCAGCAACTACTCTAATCTGAGAGTTAATAGACATATAATTGTGAATTAACAAGAATTAGTTGACATGTAGTTGACATGTAATTACAAAGTTTCTTATAGTTAGTACAATGTCTATATGGACTAAATAAAGTGTAACCATATATAAGTAATGAAAAACATATTTGGTGCTTAGACCCTGAAATAGGAAACTGAAATATTTGAAAATATTTACTCAACAGATAAAATGTTTTTGCTGTTGTTTTTTTCTGTTTTGCCTGATTTTTTTCCCAGTATTGATAGGAGTTGCTTTAAATTGAAGGCTTTCTATTGCGACAATTTCTTTAGATTTTTGTCTTTATATTTACGCTTCAGTGACCGTCTGCATTGCTTTTCATTTAGTTGTTTGTGTATTTCATTGATAAAGGCTACAAGGTACAAAGTCTTTTTGGAAAGCTTGTGTGCATGCTGGAAAATGTATATAAATAGTTGTACTCATTTATCCATTGAATGAGCACCAAGTAGCATATTAATCATTTCACAGATTCATCCTCCTTTTACTGAATTAAAACAAACCCATTAACGAGGATTAACTGCTATGAATGGGAATTTTTGGGAGCATTCCCAAACTGCTCGAGCTTTCCCCCTTCTTCTCTCGAGTGGGATCAGTAAAGAAACAGCAGATGAGCTTCTGAAGAGAAAGCAAATAAAATGACAGGGACTTACATTTAACTTCAAATGTGTGCCATTCTCATTTCTGTGTTCCAGTCGTAATAATCTCCAAGGCCTCTCTTTTGATCTTCTTTTTTCGCCATCCTGCCTCCGTTATTTCTTGTTCCGCCAATTTTCTTTTTAAGGCTTTGTTTAGCACAAGGGTGGAACATCATATTATTGACTAATAATTAGCTGTCAGGATCCAGCAACTGCACCCATGGATGAATGAGTGCTGGAGTATGATGGGTAACAGACTCCAGCAGTCATCCTTCCAGCCGAAGTTCATCTTTCTGTTCCTACATGTTACAAAAAGACTAATTACAGCCTAGAGGACAATCTTTCCCAGAACATGACCTCGTTGCTTTAACCTCCAGGGTAGTGGATGAGAAAGAGGGAAGAAAACGGAAGGAGGAAAAAGGAAATGAGACTTGTGATAATGTTATTCTCGCTGAAGAGTAGTCTAATTGTCATGACTCATAAACTGCGCTCTGGTAAAGCAGTGCCAACCATGATAATACATGTGAGTCAGTCCATGTCCTCTTTGTCGAGGACATCAATTGGACATCTCTAAAGCAGCCAACAATTTTCTTATAAAATACATTTTATTAGTACAGACATTAATGAACGCATCATATATCGTAAAGCAAACTAAATATTAATTCAATAATGCAAAACCCAGAGCTTGCAGCGCAGATCCACTAAAACGCTTCTCTGTACTGTTATAATCCTGTGTGAGTTTCATCTATGGTCCTGGCCCTGCGGGGGTCTCGTTCATACACTTTTCCAAACAGTACCCTTAATCATATCGCTGCACAGACATGTTTGCAGCACTGCTGGTCTGAGAGCGGCAGGTCTCTGAAGCAGCTGCGTGACTTCATCAGTGGGACACATGCAGCTACAAACAATGGGAACAGGCACACTGTTATTTGTCCTGGGGTAGATAAGGGGCAAATGGCAGACGCATGACCTTAAAATAATTGTTTACCCACAAATTTAAATTCTGTCATTTACTCACCCTAATGTTGTGGCACAAAAAAAAGTTATAATATTGAAGCAGCTATTTTTATACTAGTTCATAGCGACCACTGATGTCTGTCTAAAATAGACAAAAAAGTAAAACTAAGGCTATATAGTAGACTGATGTGATTGATTTGTTTGCAGAGCTGATTGTATTTTAAGGTCTCGTTAATAAATGTTAAGACAATGTTCTAACATCAGACCATATGTGAATTGTTACCTGGTCTCATGACATAAACAGCAGATAGGAGTTTTAGTTATCCAAAAATGTTCTGAGAGCAGAAAGGAAAATGATTGGTTCACAGATTCACCCAGTGAAATTGAAGCGGAGGCAAGTGAATTTAGGGTATATTTTATTATAATTCACAGTTAAATACTCTTGAAACGTTGGAGAACATGAAACATGTACAGAACTAATAATCGTTCTTCTAACCGGCTGATCATGATTGGACTGCTTATCAGTCGACCACACCAACGCTGCTTTTGGGGCAATTTAACAGAAATAAAACCCGCAATTATTCGTTCTTTACAGGTTTCATGTTCTCCAACATTTCAAGAGTGTTTAACTGTAAATTATAATAAAATATACCCTAAATTCACTTATCTTATGACAAACGCAATCAGTCCCACGAAGTGTAACGTATCTGTATAATTTTTCCCTCCACGTCTTGGTCCCACCTCTGCTTTAATTTCATTGGGTGAATCTGTAAACCAATCATTTTCCTTTCTGCCCTCAGAACATTTTTGGATAAGTAAAACTCATATCTGCACATAAACATACCTGGGTGCACTTTTTAGCGAGCCAAAATATGAACCAATAAGGAGATATTACTACAATTACCCTTTCAGTCGAATCACTTTTGCTCGCCAGAGACCTCGACTACTGAGTGCACGCGGTGCCGCGAGAGGTCTCACCTGGGCAACCGGGCGTAAAAAAAAGAGCAGTTTCCTCACGGTTTCATAGCTATTCTCTGTGATGTTTATGCAACCATGCACTTTTGTTAGATGGGCACGAGCGCTGTCTTGCTAAAAAAAAAAAAAAGGCAGGCTGAGGCAGCCCTCGTGGATGACTCATTGCGAGCGCATGACCATCGCTATACTGCCTCTCGTTCGTGAGATGGCTCCCCTCGCGTCCTTCCCGCGGTGGGAAGGAGAGCCGCGCTGGCTTTTCGGTGGCCGCGGAGGGGGCGACTGGGGGAATGTATGGTGACTGAGCAGAATGTTCCTGTGGGTGTAAAAGCCCCGTGAATTTCTGCCGCACCCCGTAGTCTTGTGGTGGTGCTTCCAGAGCAGTGCGCTTCCCTGAATGCCACCGAGCTGAGCATCTCCTTTGAAACATCCCAAGAGGTTGAGATGTTTTCTGCAGCATCAGAGGGCGAGTCGGGTGGCGAAGCGTTCGCCGGTGCGGGACAGGGGCCGTCCGTGGTCCCAGGCGGACGCTGAGCTCTCGGCTATGCTCCGCCGAGGCAATCGGGTTGGAGGTGCCACGTGCGCCTTCGACCAATACGTCTTGGCTGGATGATTGGTTCTTGAGTTCTCGGACTGTGGCTCCATCACGGTCCTCCTCAGTTCCTTTCTTACCAAAGGTGCATGAGGAGTTGACAAGCCCCGTACTCTTCACGCCTGGCCACCAGCTCCTCTCCCCTCTCCACCCTCGATGGAGGTGCAGCCAGGGGATATGTGGGCACGACCCTTTGTCGCGCTGACACTGACTTGGCTCCTCAGCAAAAAACCTGCATGTGCAATCCAGTCTCACCCTCTTATACTCACGCTGTGATAAGGTGCACCTGCCTGTATTATTGCACGCCAATATTCATTGGCCTTTTCCAAAGGATTCGAAGATGATTGGTCTCTCAAGCGAGATCCCATATGTAATGTCTCCGTTCCCTGCTTCAGGGAATGTGAGTTACGTTCGTAACCTAGACATTTCCAAAAGAAACAACTTTGACACCTTTTATTCCTTTTTGAGTTCTGATTCATAAAGGCACGTAAAAACACTGTTGCACAAAATGTGCACAGAGGTACAAATCCTTTTAAAAGTTTGAGAGATGTGGGGTCGCTATGAACTGTAAAAGAGTTGCTTAGTAAAAAAAGATTTTTGGATGACTAGAGGGTAGAAAAAAAAATCTATAGAGTTAAATAAATGAATAAAACAAATAAATGTTGATTTATATTACTGATATGAATATGACTTCCTGTGTATGAAAACATATATATATAAATAAGTTATGTATTGTAAAAAGTACACTACTGTAGCTTTATTAATAGAGCAGTATTTTAGCACACATGACACTTAGTGTCAGTCAGCCTTCAATGGTTTGACTTCTTCATTGCCATTTGCACATTACTGCAATTCTACAATAAAATGCATCTGTGTTGGATGGCTGGGAGGATGTCAAGCTGTGTGATTCAGGCATGTGCCAGAAGCACGCGTCTTATGAAGTGCCGGTGAATATTAAAGTAACCAACCAGTCAGTGGTGCACCACATGAGTGAAAACAATCATAGAAAGAAAAAGAGAGACAAAAAATAGAGAGTGCGAGAGACAGGAAGACAGAGGGGTAAAGGCATCTTTCATTTTCTCCCTGCCCTCCTTTCCCATGAGCACTTTGGCGCAAAAATGCCAAATGATCACGCTCCTGTGAGCACCATCTGCCAGCATGTACTCTTAAAGATTCTCTCTCCTCAGCTCACTCACACTCGCTTCTTCCATTTGTCTTGTTTCCTCTCAATCTTGTCCTCTTTGTTACAGTTTTTAAACCATCTGTGCTTTTTCCTGTTTGTCTCTCAGTTACAAATGCTACATTTTGTCCCAGCTTCCCCTTATTAAATAATGTATCATCTTGGTTTGAGTGCATGCATTTTAGACTCATATAACAGCATCCTGAAAATAGCACACTTTATCTCTTATTTTTATTTCTTAAAAGAATTTATGCACACTATAGTTTTTTGTTCCAGATACGTGCAAAATTTGTGAGCAGCAACAATTTTCATGTTTCACGGACTAGGAGGCACCCAGGGAATTTTCTTTAACTCCCCCCATAGACGCTCACAACAAACATAATGCCGCATCTGAGACCGTCCTCGATATTCATTGAACCTCATGCTTTTGTGTAATTATGAGTTTGTGCGGAAGTACACTTGCCTAAGCTTTTTCATGGCTTCAGCGTTCAACTTTATTTTGGCTGCGGATGCTGTGCCTGAACTTGTTAATCTGGTTTCTGCATAGAGCATCTCCCATCCAGGCTTGGCATCACGCGTTGCTGGCTCAAACACACTGGCTCAGTTATTATAAAGCAGTTTTTTTCCTGCAGTAACTGCTCCTGTAAAAGAGTCCAGACACGGAGAGTTCGTGTTCATGACAAATGAGCCACATACTGTCTGAATGAAGATGATGGTGATGATTGAAATTAAAGTTGAAAAGTATTCCTTATATTACATACACTACTACAGTAATGCAACTAAGATGTCAAAAAGCTCTAAAAATAAATAACACTTTTTCACTGGGAACTTCAGCTTTTTATTCAATAAATTCCTATTTTGCTGCTTAATGATAAGGTAATTGTTAAGTTTAGATACTGTATTGGGTACATATTAGTTAAAGTGTACATATTAGAACGTAATAGGTACAAAAATGGACCTTTTGAAAAGGGGCTTTCCCAGTGACAGCTTTTGTCCCTTTATTTCTGATGAGGAACGTAGAATAAGGTCATGTGCAATCATTCATTTATACAGGTCCTTTTCAAAAAATT
>JAUMHI010000043.1:28725221-28737780 GCA_032359435.1 Enteromius unitaeniatus
TCATACTGATAACTTTATCACAGAATATTTGTTTTCGACAGCACTAACTTAATTTTAGAGTAGACATATACAGCTTTCTGTAGATATAACTCTCATGTCTGTGAGTCACGTTTTCGATGAGTTTCAGCTCATTTTATTGACGTGTTTTAATCTGAAAATCACAGAGACAGAGACAGCAGAGAACACACCCTGTTCTGCAGATTTAAATGCTGTATTATTCTTATATGTGCAATCAAAAAGAGCAGTTTCAGTTCTTTTCTCTGACATCTGAAAAAATGCCACGTGCTCCCACCGGCGGGAGAGCCGACCTCAGACGGTTAAGGCCACCAGTACGATCCCAGGTACCAACCTGGGACCTGGCTGTTGTGTTAGAAGTCCTCTGTGGGCCACACTTCTGTTAGCGTTGTGTTCTCTGAGGAGAGTAGGTGACCTTCAGGCACTCTCAGTGGCCCTTACACATCTTGACTTTGCCCCCTGGAATGGCCAAAGCCTTCCTGTACCCGAGAGCGGGTTATAGTCCTAAGGTACCTACGGTCACACCTCAGCCAGTAGTACTACAGGCCTTTAACCCACCTCCCTTCAGGGAGCCTGGTCAGAAGAAGCTAAATTGTGTGTGTCCAGTGTGAGCACTAGACGCATACGTCCACAAAGTTGCCCTGTGGAGAAAGTCTGAGCAATTGCTTGTATGTTTTGGTTTAAAAGTCTGGAGGTGTGGGCATCTCGTTCCCATAGCGTCTCATCGACGCAGCTTGAGTTCCTGAAAAGGAACATCTCAGGTTATGTATATTACCCTGTTCCTTGAAGGAACGAGACGCTGCGTCTCGAAACCACACTTTTGGCATCCCCTGCCGGTGCTCCCCTGCATTACAGGAGCTAGTTTGCCGGCTGCATTCCACGTGCTTATATGCTTCCTGGCCAGTGACGTCACCCGCCTATGACGTCCCAACTAATCATTGGCTGATTCAACACACGATTCAGAGACGTCACGCTGAGGGCGTTCCCATAGCGTCTCGTCGATGCAGCATCTCGTTCCTTCAAGGAACAGGGTTATATACATAACCTGAGACGTTTTATTGTGTTCTTCTCCTTCAAAGAAGCACTGCAGGTGCACAAGGGGACGATATGTCTCTGAATCATTATTTCTGTGCTGCTATATTTGTGCGTGTCTGCTTCGTGTTATTAAAGCTTCCCGTCTTATTAAAGCTTGTTAGTCCCCACTGTAGAGATGAGAGCTTCTTTGGGTCAGCCTTTTATTATTGTTAATTAATTACATAACTAAGGATTTAGTTAAGGATAAGGATAAGAATATCCTAATATCCTAAGAATAAGGATAAGGATTTAAGTAAATAATCACTAACTGCGTGCATTTGACCGCTACACGATTTTACTGATTTACACATGAGAGCAGGGCAATCATCAGAAAATCTTGAATAGGGGGGCATTTCGTTTTCATAGAGGGATTTATGACCTCAGAAATAGATATTTAACAAAACAAAAACAACCTGTAGTTATTATTATTTAAATTGATCAAAAAAGTGAGAATTGTTGTTTTTTTTCAAGATTTTCTCTCTAAATTGCAACAAGTAGCCTAATGACCAATGAATTGGACAAAAAATGTGTCAACAACTATATAATTCCTATACATTCCTACAACTATATAGAACAACAAATCAGAAAATAAACACAAATTATAGACACATGGCATTCATTATAAAGATTATAAAAGTATTGCCAAAACTAATGTATTTAAAAAGAAACCGAAACGCACTTGTGGGTTCAAGTCCCAGGTCCGGCAGGGATTGTGGGTGGGGTTAGTGAATAACCAACGCTCTCTCCACCTTCAATACCACGACTGAGGTGAGACCCTTGAGCAAGGCACCGTTCCCCCAACTGCTCACTTGGATGGGTTAAATGCAGAGTTGAATTAAATTGTCACTTCATTTCATTCATAACAACAAAAAATGCCTAAAAGAATGAAACATTTCCATCTGATAATGAATTAGCCTTAAATAGCAGGCGATCTACTGTAATGTGTTATGACGAGCGCTCCTGTCTGCTCTTATAAGCTGGTCGCTTCTGCACAATGTGTGTCTTCACACAGAGGATCGAGCGCTTCGTTCTGGAAAAAGCACAAAAAAAACATTCATACGAATGTGCCCTTGCTCTTGATATACGGTCACTTAAATGAACACCACTTTAATTAGAAAAAAAAAACCTTTGCGAGGGTGGATTAGAACCCACAGCTTCAAAATACTACTCATCTATTCTACCACTAGACCACTGCAACACACAAATAACAAGAGTAAATATATAATTTGGTTACTTTTCACCTCGTCCTGAAGTATATTTCATTGTTAATATTTCTATGTATGTAATATTATAGTAACTTTGTCCCACTTGCAATGCAAATAGGGGGGCACGTCAAGTCATTTTAGCAATGGCCCTGCTTGAGAGCGGGCATAAAGTATTTCGATTACAGCACTCAAATTATATTTTACAGCAAACACTTAGAATATGAAGATGTTCACACTGAAAGCCGTGAGCAACAACCGCTGGTGAAGACATCTAACAGCAGAGGGCTTCTTGGATCAGTAATCTACTGCTTTTCCTGCAGTTCCCGGATGTGTGCTCTGTTCAGTGCTATTTGAAGCACTGAATTTGAAACAGTGAATTTTATTTCACAGTGAAATAAAAATAACCGAATGCTGCCTGACAAATATTATTGCTCGAATTACTAAACAAACTGAATATTTTGAAAATGAACTTTGTAAGGTGAATATTGATTACTGAATTTTAACCATGAAAATGTTTGTGAAATGTTTCCATTTGAAATATTTGAACGATGTCAAAATGCAGCACATAAAAATGTAAGCCATGAAAATACAATGCATTAAAATGCATGC
This sequence comes from Enteromius unitaeniatus, assembly GCA_032359435.1. Lineage (NCBI taxonomy): Eukaryota > Metazoa > Chordata > Actinopteri > Cypriniformes > Cyprinidae > Enteromius > Enteromius unitaeniatus. The sequence continues at coordinate 28,728,125 of JAUMHI010000043.1, forward strand.
ACTGTTAATCGCAATGTTTTTTTTTCGATTTGTGGAATTCAACAAGCTTTTTATTTCAAATACTTTTGGCATTAATTTTGTTCCATAGTTTGAACCTTATCTGAATATGCATTAATCCAATTGCAGAATATAAATCAGCTGAATGATGATATGTGGCTAGTTTGAGGACGTCAGTGAGTAGAATGAATTAAAATTATGATAAAGAGGATTGCCTACACTGTAAAAAAAATGGCTGTGATTTTAACAGTAGAAAACTGTGAAAATGCTACGAAAAACAAACTGTTAAAAGGTTAACGGTAAATTCCTGTAAAAGTTACAGGGGAAAATATTAACTGACATGTCCAAAATTCTGCATTGCATTTAAAATTTAGTTTGAATTTGATGTTTAGGGTTTTTTTAATAACTCTGTTTCTTAGTTTTTTCTTATCAGTTATGTTTATTAGGGTTTTGTGTCTGTGTAATGTTGTTAAATAAATGTTTATTGCATATTTCATTGCAATATTAGTAATATGCATTTATTGAGTCTCACCATGATAGTGCTTAGTGTTTCCGTGAATGACACTGAGCACCTTCTATATATGTTCATTTTTAAAAGCTGCTTGTGATGGGCTTTGGTTCAACATGTGATTTTTCTCTTCATCACCTGGTGCATCACTTTGGTGCATGTTTCAAAGATACAAAACAGATTTCAGTACTTTAATAGGTTGGTATAATAACATTATATCAGTTAATGAAATTATGGTATTTAACTGTAAATTTAACTTAAAACCATAAAACCTATAACATTTTTACTGTATTCTTTATGGCCACGTTCCAGCAACCACAGCTGAATGCTTTTTAGCATAAATTTTATGTTTTTTTGTTTTTTGTTTTTTACTGTGTAGATTATGACAGGATTATGTACAGTTAAGTGTTATTTGTTTTTATTGTTTTTATGTATTTATTTATTTATTTGTTTGTTTTACTTGCTACTTGGATGATTTATTATAATTTCAAATAGGGACAATAGCAATATACTTTATGCACTGAAATTAATTAAATGTATAGATTATATAATGAGAGAATCATGTTCTTTTTATCTTATTATTTCTTAAAATTTTAATTTGATTTAAGTAATTTTAAGTCATTTAAGTAATTTATATGCCTTACAAAAAAAAAAAACCTTACTGGTGTGTCTTAAGACAAAAGAAGGTCACTGACATGTTTTAAGATCAGTAAGTGCAAGTTTATTTCAGTTAAAACAGCTCAGATTTGAATTTTAGTCTAGGGCTAATATTTAGCCTTGTCAGTAAAACCAGAGAATTATGTAGCTATTTTTATTATTGTATCATTTTCTCTTTTACTTTATCTAAATGACTTTTAAAGTTCCTAACCTTTTTTTTTTCTTTTAATCTATAACATTTAGCATGACTCGCTCAAAACCATCAAAGAAAGAAGTGACCAGTGGGGCAGAAGTGACACTCATTTGTTAGTCCCAGCTATCCTCATAAGAGCTCTGACAGCCTGTGATGAGTCAGCCTCTGTCTGTGTCAGCCGTGGTTGAACAAAAGCTCAGATTCACTCACATATTCATCTCTATGATCCTGGGCAGAGAAGAATATATATATATATATATATATATATGGTGAGCCAACACTTTTTAGTTAATAATACTGTATATATGTATATATACATATGTACACACACATATATATAGACACATCTGGACGCCTAAATGTCTGGACCAGTCCCTTGATTCTCCCTGGCAGAACGCAAAGCTGCCAAGGTATCAGAAAAAACATGGAGCGTGTTGTCAGGAGACATTCAAGCCACAGATGGTTAGTGCACTTTGAACCGTACCCTACATAAATTGATCATCAGATAAACACAGCCTCTGATTCACAGGCTGGGAAAACTCCCCAAAACCTTATACGTGTGGTAGACACGTCCTTCCTTTTTCAACCTCAGCTGCGGACTCACACTAGCTCACATTCCTGAGGAAAAGCGTGTTCTTTGCCACAGACAACAAGAGGAAGAACGGCAGCGGCAAACCAGCAGAGCAACTCAGAGAAACTCAGAGAAGTGCAAACTAGCCTGCTTGACTGACCGTGTCATGGCGCAACCCATCTACGCCCCTTCTCCTTCTCTTCTTCAGTTTTTTAAACACTGTCGCCAATCCCCCTCCCCAGCCTGATAACCGAGGAGAATTTAAAAATTGACAGTCATATGGAAACAGTTCACCAGGCTTGATCCACGTTTCAGTAATGCACATTTTGGCATTCTAGTAGATTTCATTCTAGAAGCTGCTCCACCACATTTGCCGCGCTTCCTCCGACGACGTCGTCTCCAGGGAAGATCAGCGGGGTGCCAGCAAAGGTAAGCGGGGAGGTGCGAGATAGATGTAGAAAAACTATCAACTATCACTAGTATGCAGGTGTTACCTTCAGAAGGAGGGAGATGAAATCCACTCCCAGAATGGGGAGCAGGAACAATTTGCCGGATGGTAATTGACGGGGACTCTTGGACATGGCACATTCTCTGCATCCTCTCACGTACAGTACCTTCTCACATCCCTTGCCATCTCGGGCCACCAGAAGCAATCTTGTAACAGTGAGAGAGATCTGTTGGCCCCAGGGTGGCCAGTGGCCAGTGAAGTGTGAGTGGTATGGATGAGGGATGTCCTCTCTGACCGGGGTACAAATCTGAGGTGTTGGGGACAGCCCTGCGGATTGGCAGGAGCTGGCTCAGAGGTGACTGGAGGGTTGTCCCACTGGATAAGGTTGATGAAACGCTTTGTGTAAATTATGTTTTCTGGGGTCTCTGGCTCGTCATTTTTGTAATGGATACAGGAAGAGCATCTGCTCTGACATTCTTGGAACCTGGACGATAGGAGATGGTAAATTTGAACCGGGTAAAGAATAACGGCCATCTGGCTTGGCGGGGATTTAATATCTTGGCGTCACAGAGATATTGAAGATTTTTATGACTTCACTTCCCTCAACACCGGTGGTGACTTCAAATACTAAAGTGTGGTCCAGATCGGGGTGAACTACGAGCGGTGTAGTAGTGAAGGCCGGTTTTAGTGTGTAAAAAGCTTTGGATGCTGTTGAGTTCCAGGACAGAGACTTGGGCTTTTCCTTGAGAAGGTATGTAAGTGAACTGGATAACATGCTGTAGTTCTTGATAAATCGTCGGTAAAAGTTTGAGAATCCCAGGAATCATTGTGGTCAGTGAAAAGAGCCAAGTTGTGATGGCTTTCACCTTCCCCTCGTCCATCCTGACACCTGTCTTGTCAATAATTTATCCAAGGAAGTGCACAGAAGGTTCATGAAAGGTACATTTCTCAGCCTTGAGTTAGAGCTGAAAATCACATAATGTTTGGAGTACCTCTGCTACGTGCCTGTGATACTCTTGTTAGTTTTTGGTGCTGAGACGAGGGGATGGGGTACCTGAATTTGACAGTCATTTTATTTAGGGCCACGGTAATCTATACATGGCCACAAACCTCCGTCCTTTTTGGCCACAAAGAAAAAACTTGAAGCAGCAGGGGATGTAGAAGGGTGGATGTAGCCTTGCTTGAGAGCCTCTTCGATGTGCTTTGCATTCCGGAAACGATAAAGGATAGATTCTGCCTTTTGGCACTGGCTCACCAGGAATCAGATCAATGGTGCATTCCCATGGCCGATGTGGTGGTAGTTGAACCACTCTCTTGGGGCAGAAAGGTGCCCCAATACTTTACTTTATGAAAGGTGATACAGCTGTCCACCTGCAGAATCATCGGCATCAGTGCGATCAAAAAGTTCCTTGAAATGGGTAATGAATGACTGTAATGAAGAGACTGCGGGCCCTGCTTGTGCCCAGATGGTTTCCGCCCACTGCAAACAGAGTAGGGCGCCGGTCGGGCCATGGGACTGCTGATGATCAGAGGCGAAGGAGTGTCAAAAGTAGCAGTCTGGAGAGGGTGCCAGTGGTGGTGGTGTTGTGGGTGGCCGTTGGAGACACAGGAGACAAAGAAGCCACGCTGGAGCTGGGAGACAACCACACACCACATAGTAAGGAACTTCCTAAGAACACGAGAGCAAACTGGAACGAAGGAGAACAAGTAGGTAAAAAAATGAGCCCGGATGGTGTGTGGTATATATGGGGCTGATGATGGCAGTGATGATGAGGTGCAGGTGATGCTGATTAGTAATACTTGGAGATGAACGCTGGGGTTGGCTGGGAGTAGAGCCTGGCAAATCTGTAACAGTATGTTCCTATGTCCTATATTTACTTATATACAAATTATTAATCCAAGCTATATTCATCATATAGTATATCCAAAATAAAGCCTAAAGTGTGATTATGTTGGTACTTGGTTTATTTGGTGTTTTTTTGGTATCATCTTCTTTTAACTTTGGGATTTTTCCGACTTCATAGCAATTTTTTCTTGCTTAGTTGCAGTTCTTAAAATGTAATTCTGCCTCCAACCTAATCTTCCATGTAGGTAATGAATAAATAAATCTCCTGGGCTGCGATAACTTGATGATTATGCTGGAAAGTGTTTTCTTAATAGATCTTTGTTATTACTTGCATTTTGAGAAACCTACTTAAGTAGTTCAAGAAGTTTATTAAGAGCGAGTGTCTGCTAGCAACATATACACATAGAAAACACGGCTGTTCCCCACAAGATGTGTGTGAATGGCATATATTTACCCAGCCGAAAACACATGATTTGACAGTGTCAAGGGTGCCATGGGAGAAGGGAAACATTTCCACATCCCATCTTTCTGCAAATAGCAGGTGCCATAAACACAGAAGATTAAAGATTGCACTCATAGCTAAAGTGTGCATGCTGACTGCTTATTGTCTGCTGTTTAGATATTGCCAGAGGGTAGAGACATGACTTCTGTGGAAAACCTGGAGTTCACAGAGGCTTTTAAAAATCCACTGTGTGCATATGTATTTGTTTATGTAGAAAGAAGGAAAAAAGCATTTGTCTGTCTTCGTTTCCTGGGTCTTTGAAAGCATGCTCTCTGAAGATTCACATTCGGTTTCTTGAAAGCCAAATGTGTCAGTTTTCAAAATAGACTTTTATGTCTTGCGATGTCATAAAACAGAAAATGAGATGAAATGTATCGTACAGTCCCATGTAACGCCTTGTTTTTGTTGAGCCAGAAATTAAGTGTCATGTTCATTTGAAGGCTCTATCACAAAAATAAAGAGGAAAAAAAATTATGCCATTTTTCACTTATGAGTCTGGAGATGAAAACCTTGGATGAATTCTTGGAAACATCACTGAACTGCCACTCAAAATTACTCTAACACATAACTCGGCAAAACTGAAATACCACGACTTCACTGATGATTAGAAACCTGAAACCAATCTTCATTAAGTTCAGTTTCAAACAGGCTTTTAGTCTAAGGTGGATTGCCAGAAGAGAAGCTCCTCGTTATTATTTTAACACTGCAGAGAAAACTGTCAGTTGGACTGGTTAAATGTGGTTGTTTTTTATTTAAACTGTTATAGGAGTTTACTCCATGTCTGGTTCATCGGAAACAATTTCAAACTTTTCCAAGCTGCGTCTGTGATCCTGATGAAGCTTTTAGCTTGGAGTCCCCTAGTGGACTGCAGGACACAGAGGTGAGACATATTTACTGTTAAATCCTACCTGTTGGGAAGCAGTTTGTTCTGATTGGGTTTACACACGCTCTCTCACACACACATATGCAAGTCGCACTCTTCAAACCTAGCACAGATGGAAGAGCAGCTGTAATCAGTGACTTGGAAAAGGTGCCTTGTTGATGGGGTTTGATGTTTGATTCCCTTGGTTTCGCCCAGCAGAGAAAGAATCCATCACACAATTTTTTTTTCATCTTTACTTCATCTTAAAGTGGAAAAAAGCCACTTGCTCACAGGCAGCAACACATTTGAGGTATTTTGCAAGAAGCGGGAAACACTGGAAACTGCGGTAGCTTTTAGGGACAGTGATACACTTGGTCAATCAAATAGACTGTATCAAATAGCACTAGGCTAATTTAATTCATTTGGACAGACATGCTTGTTAGCAAAACAAATTCGGCCCTTGCTAGGGATCCATCATCCACAGCCAAAGCAGCAGATGTTGGGAAGAAACACCTTGACTTGCATATCAGAGAAGCTGGCAGATAATTCACTGAGTTTGTTCAGAGTTTTGTTTCAGAGCCAGACAAAAACCAGACGTTTTGTAAACATTACTTATTGCGCGACAATCCACGCTGAATTTTCCCTTCAGTTCGGCAGCATCACTTGAAGTCAACTGAAAATTAACACAGATTGCGTTTGCAGTAGTTGTACAGTTTATATTTGAAAATGTGCTTTTTATGCCTTAATTTTGGGTAACACTTTATTTTGATAGTCCACTTTAGACATTCTACTAGCAGTGAGTAACTTTACAACATGCCAACTAGCAGTCATAAGAGTATTAGTAGATTGCCTGCCTTAAAAACTTCTAACACTTTATTTTGATGGGACAACAACATACAACAGAAACTTTTTCAAATTTCAAATCTAAACCTACCTTAACAGTCTCCTCTGAGAGTTTGTAGACATGTAGTTAACATGTAGTTACAAAGTTACTTACAAAGTTACTTAGTTAGTACAATGTATAAAATGGAATATCAAAATGCCAAGTTTTGTTGTACTATGCAAAGTTCATGTCTGATAGAGGTTTTATTAAGTAATGGGTAACTCTTTATTTTAAGATGCCATTGTTAAACATTTTACATATACTTACTATTAAAATAACAATTAATTATGCATAATTAAATGCAAGTAGGCCTAATCTTATTCATAACCATATATTAAATAAATGTAGGTAATCAATATTACTCAGTACTTAAATGTATAATTACAAGGTAATTACATTGTAACAAGTGAAGTGAAATCAAGTGTAACCCTAAACAAATAAAGTTTAAACTGAATAGCAAGTATGTTTAAGAAGTATAGTTTTAACCCTTATATGTTGAGGTTTTCTTATTTGGTCTGGGGCTCATTTCAGAAAGGAGGTCAAGTGAAATCTCTGAGTATGTTAACCCTGAAATGCCATATTCACCGGTATATTTATTAAATGGACATTTTCGTTAAAACATCGGAGATTCAGTGCACATTGACAAGTGCACTGTATGCAGATTTTCAGGAAAGTGTGCCTCCCTTTCTTGCTCTTTCTGAGAATTTTTTTCCAGGACACAAATTCTTTAAAGAGGAGGTTCACAGGATGGTTGCTCAGTGGTGTAGCAATCGGTTTAAATGAGGCTAATCTGACAATAAAGTTCACTTGATTTCAACTTGCTGCGACCTCTGGAAGTACTCAGAATTTCCTTCAGGCTTTAAGTGTGGTTAGATCTTCATCATCACACCTTCTAAAAATAATAATGAATGATAATTAAATGATAATGAAAATTGATTATTGGATGAAAGGATTATTGGATGAAAGGATGTCAGATGTAAGGGTAGTATGAGATATAGAACCACAGCTTGTCATAAACGAGCCCGTTGTGGTGTAATGGCGCCTCTCAACATGTCAAGGAGCAGAGGACACAAAGAGCTTGATTTGCAACTTTTAATACTTCCAGGACACGAAAACAAAAGCTGACGAGGCAGGGATTCAAAAAACAACACAACATGGAGCATGCACAAGACTTTAACCAATGATAACTAGAACTCAAAAGACAATGGATTATATACAGAGAAACTGAAAGGCTAAAGTGAGGGCAGCTGAGAAAAACAGGTGAGACGAGTAAACTAATCAGAACATAATGAGGGCTAAACCAAAAAAATACAAAGAAAGGGGGGAGAACAGGACCAGACAGACAAGGAACATTACACAGCTGTTAAATAGACAAATAATCACACTTTGTTTGGTCATATTTTTTTACTCTAAATTAAAGCAAAAAAAAATTTCTTTTGTATTTTAAAATTCTTCCAGTACCTGATGATCTCCATCTGTCAGTGGCAATGCTCTCTTTTTGGATGCTTCAGCCTTCTTAAGCTGTCGACTGAGTACCAGTTAATTTTTTTACTCTAATTAAGAAATACAGGTTGGATTAGAGAATATTTAATTTTGTGAAAAGGGAGTTAGACTATGAAGGGAAAAAACTGCAGTCCATTAAATAGACACAACAATATTATGTCAAAGTAATTTAGTCTACACCCATGAAAATCTCATGCTTAAAGCTTTACCTTATTTGAAATGTGTTTTTATAGGCTACATAGCTGCTGCCACCATACCAATAAAATGAATAGTAGTTCAATAGTTTTCAGTTTTCTCTGATATTGTAACAGTTATTAAGTTATTAACAGTTATTAAGAATTAAAGTTTGGCATTGACGAAAGTACGCAAGCGGATGTCTTTTTGGCAAGAGCTGCAACCATGGTGAATCATACTTTCTGCACTCCACTGATCATGGCTTTTCATAGTCTTGGTGCACACACTAAACTCGGTCATCCTACTCGGAGTTACTGACACAATTCAGCTGTTCTATAAACTAAAACTCTGAGTTTTTAATCTCTTAGTAATTCAACTTAGAGTTCAAGTTTAAACTTAGAGTTAGATATTAAAACCATTAAGTGGTGTAGTTTATGTTGTTGTCTTTTGTATTTGCTTTTCTTGCCAGTCTTGGCTGATCTGTGACCTTTAATTTTTTGTCATTTTTTTCTGCATTTGCCAGGCAAGGCAAAGCAAAGCAAAGTTAATATTCAAACACTAGGAAGTCAGTGAATATGATATTGTCGTATCATGAGATGGAAAAATGTCCTTTTTGACAAGTGTCTCTCATCTCAGAGACTGATATATAAGAGTTTGAGAGTGTTCATTATTAGAGAGATTGTGGCATTGCAAGCACTGCTGTGATGTTTCTCACCTTCAGCACTGCGTTTAGAGTGACTACACACTGCAGGACATCTGTACTTGTTGAAGTGTTTTCTTGCTCACTGGGAGCCACATCTGTTCCCGCATCACAAGGTCACTATGCTCTGTTATTTGCATATAGTGAAATTGTTTCTGAGGGAGAAAATCTGATTTGAGCATTTCTTGACAAACATGTCATGTTTTGTTTTTGAAAATGCCTGATTTTGCACATCCCCCCTTTGTGTATGATAAGAAACCCATAACTTTGATTTATTTTATTTACATTATGAAATGTAAAATGAGTCATGCAACATACTGATTCCTATGGAAGATTGATGCTATCCGAGAACAGTGTGTTTGTGTTTTGTAGATGTGCATATATGTATCTACTTGTATTCTTCATATGTACATTATAAGGCCATGGGTGTCTTCTTCTCTTCAGTGTTCCTTCTTGTGTTTTTTCCTTCAAGCCATCAAATGCTTGCTGTAATGTTAAATAGAATCGGTAAAGAAACATGACAACCATCTAACAATTAATGCATAAAATGTACAAAATATATATTTTATTCCATCCATCCATCTTCTTCCGCTTATTCGGGACCGGGTCGCGGGGGCAGTAGCGTTCCCAGGCCAGCCGAGAAACATAGTCCCTCCAGCGTGTCCTAGGTCGTCCCCGGGGCCTCCTCTCGGTGGGACATGCCCGGAACACCTCCCCATGGAGATGTCCAGGAGGCATCCGGAACAGATGCCCAAGCCACCTCAGCTGGCCTCTCTCGATGTGGAGGAGTAACGGATCTACTCTGAGCTCCT
>JAUMHI010000043.1:28746660-28759927 GCA_032359435.1 Enteromius unitaeniatus
TATATATATATTTATATATATTTTTTTTTTTTTTTTTACTTTAAATTATTTGGGGTTTAGGACACATAATACTGGCAGATAATAAAAAGACTTTTTTTAATGATGACATAAGTGTCTTCTGTTATATAGCTGAATTTAATTTGTTCTTAAGGTTTTCAGCTTTAACACTATTATTGAACTGAATTAAATCAACATTTAACTGACTCAAGCTGAATAATGACATTATTTTCTTATTAGTGCTGCTTTACAAAATCATATTATATTATAATCAAAAAACTCATATTTGAAGTTAGCATTGTTCCCCATTTAACATTGAAGCTGCTTTGAAAGGATCTATATTGTAAAGAGTCAAAAAAAAATAGGTGGCTACTGTAATTATAATCACATAGTTTACACATGATTTAATATGTTAGTCAGCATAAGTGTACTTCTTTAAAGTGAAATAAAAAAATAGATAATTTAAATATATTTGACAATATTACAAAGTTACATATTACAAAATAAAAGAACACTTAAGTGGTCTTTTTAAAAATACATATTTTTTCAATTCACAAGAGATTGCAGATTGCAGTTGACTTCTATGCCCTTGACAACAAAGCACTCAGAACTGGCCTGCAAATTGGGTAATTGTGCAGTGCAAAATGCAGTCAGCACTAATAATGAGGGTGAGTTTGCCTGATTTACATAATTCCTTTAGTGAATAGAGCACTAAAACAACACAAACAGTGCCATCATAGGCACAATTCATTCTTAGTGGACTCCTCACAAAGTTTGATGCAGCTTTCCTGACATTTGACCTCAATGAGCTGTTTCATATTGTGTCTGGAGTTAAAGTTTCCTCTCTGGTTCTGTCAGCTTGTTTTAGAATCTGACAGGATATATGCAAATGGACAAAATGAGGTTGAATTACGTATCAGAAGTAAAGTTGTGTAATCTTCTGTCAAATAATTGTCTGTCAAAAGTCAAACTAGTACAAATGCATAGTGTGACTCACACAGTGGACTTTTTAATAATACTATTTCATTTTTGCAGTAAGGTCTTATTTTCCAAGATTACTAACTGGCAGATGTATTTGACGCTTTTTCCTGCCTCTGACTGAAGATGATATATACATCCGGTAATAACTCCAGCAACAGTCATTATTTTACCACATGGATAATGGTCAATCATTTTCAAGCAAGTTTCAGCAGCCAGATTATCCAGAGGTGCAAAGGAGGCAAGAAATGATAGAAGGCAAAACGAAGTGTCAGCATGTCCCAGCGCCTCAGAGATCAGTTCAAGAACTCCCAACAGTTCACTCTACAAACTCATTAGTGCTCTGAATCTCTCACCTAACCCTCTGAAACTGCTAAATGCAGCAGTTTCCAGCTCCTCCTGTTCTCTTCATCCTACCTGTGTTGGGTAGTAGTGCCACTTATATTGGAGCTGTTAGTCTAAATGCATTTCAGCAAATAAGTTAGCTGAGAATTGCTAATTTTTTCTGCTTTATTGATTAAGAAGTGGGTTAACAATGTGCTCCTTGCATCTGGTTTATCTTTAACCACTAATTTTCTCATTACACGCATACACAAAAAGTAAAGAATTTTTACACAACAGCTGGAATGTTTGTTTTCTACATCATATCACAGCTTAATGTTTGTATTTCATAAAAAAGTTTTTTCCCATGTAGTTTGTAGTGTAACGTCTTGGTTATGTCACTGACTGACAGCATGGGATCCCACCTGGGAGACCAATCAACTCTGGTCTTTGGAGAAAACGCCAATGGGAATTGGCCAGTGGATTTTGCAAGCCACTCCCCCGTACATACGGGTATATAAGATGGCGGCATGAGAAACCACCATTACTCCCCAACGCAGTCTGACCTTGTGGCAGGAAGGACATAATGTCTCCATTCCCTCCTTCAGGAAACGAGGGTTACATACATAACCGTGACATTCCCTTGCAGTCAATCAATATGATGTTACGTAATTGATTGATGTCATGGGGTCTCTATGGAAAACGCCACAAGCCGAACTGTGTCATGTAGGAGGCCAAAAAAAGGTTGCGAGGGACAGCGTGTCAGACAAAATGGAGATCCCACGCGACCTTCCCACCCACCCAGGCCTCCCAGTATTACATGATGTTACCCAAAACATGGGAGGCCACGGGATCCACATGAAGATTATAGAATCTGGCAAAGGTGTTGGGTGTCGCTCAACCCGCAGCTCTGCAGATGTCTGCTAGAGAGGCATTGCACATCAAAGCCCAGGAGGAGGCCACATTCCGAGTGGAATGGGCTCTTGCCCGAATCGACTCCATATCAGCTAGATCGTCCCAGGGTGGAGTCTCCATTCTCCGGTAAGAGTGAGTTGTCGTGAGAGCACAGTGCAGTGCGCAGTGTACCTTCCGCCATCTTGGTAAAGACGCGGGGAGACAGGGCCAGCATAAAAGGGAGGACCTTGTACCGATACAGCCGACCCTCGAATGCAGCAATCTGTGTTGAGGCAAAATCGAGATGCCTGAAATTATTAGGTTACACGATTTTACAGATTTACACGTGAGAGTTGACTTTTACGGAGGAGTGAAACACAGATCGAAAGGAGACAAAGTATTTTGATTGCACATGTCATTTGTAAATGGATGAAGACTTTCACACTCAAAGCCGCTAGCGCCACCTGCTGGTGAAGACGTCTAACAGCAGATAGCTTCTTGGAGCGGTAATCTACTGCTTTTCCAGCTGTTCCCATAAGCCATTAAAAAAGTTAATTGCAATGTTTTTGTGTTTTTTTGTATTTGTTGTTTTTTTTTCGATTTGTGGAATTCAACAAGCTTTTTATTTCAAATACTTTAGGCAGGATGTTTGTTCTATACACTTAATACAAAGTGGGGTTGCGTATTTCTTTCTTTTCTTTTCTGTTCATTTGTTATCTTGAATAATTTAGTTATTCAGAGATGATTACAGTGTGTGACTAGGATTAGAAGCTTATATAAGAAATATGTATATGTATATATATCAAATATGCAATAATAGAGGTTTTATGATATAGGAAAGGCCATACATTTTGTTATATTTCACTAACACAGCACAATGCTTTCATCTGTAATTAAGAGGCATGGGTCCCCGCTAATCGTAAGCAAATAAAATTCTGATTATGTCCCCCTCAGCCCTAACTCTCATTAGTGATCAATCTGCCTTGACTCTACATGATTTTCAGCATAATAAATACCAATAACTTAGTATGGATGTAACCTTGCTAGTTAAAGGGCAAGCACTGTAAGAAGGGTCAAACACTTAGTGAGACGTGTTGATGACAAGAAGACACATTTAGAGATTTACAGTTCAGCTCAGAGGCATTTATTGTCTCCAGTCAACTTAATTGGTTTCCACTCTAGAGGTAAATAAATGATCACCAAAAGTTTTTCTGGCTCAATATGAATCGCTCAAAGTAATGAGATGTCAGTAATATGATGGCAAATGAGATCATTTTATTTCAGCCTGAAATAAGAAAAATAATAAAAAGTAGAGGAACACATGCATGCACTCCATATGGCCGCTAGCATATTTGTTTGTGAAATGCCAATTGAGTTCAGAAGGACACATACTAACAAGGTATTTCTATCAGCACTAATTACGCAGCTTCCTACTATTTTTATGCATTGCATTTTATCAAGGTACTGTTGGAAAACTCGAGCCACTGCAGCCGTGGAACAAGAAGTCTAAAATTAGTCCGACATCTCAGGAGCAAAGCCCACATCATCCAGGGACTCTCCTTAACTCTCCATTGACGAACCTGCTCGTCTAATGAAGTTTGGAGGCCATTAACAACATCAAAGCCAGAATCTGGAAATTAATTAGGCTTCTCTCTTTCTCTCAGAACATACTCTCTTTGAGAAACCTATTAGCATGTGCCATCAAGACATACTTGGGACGTTTCAGTCGGCTCTAGTTAATGAGGAACATTATGCTACTTTTGCAGCACTCAATTAGCAATGTATCTCATCTACTATTGAAAAGCTCTATACAACAAACAAAAACACATTTAAATGTCCTTCATGTAAAGAAAAGTGTTGTACAGTAGACATATTTACTTATGACAGTGTCATAATATCATGAAAAGACCTCACCTACCTTGAGGAAACAAATGGCTTTTAATGGCAATAATGTCAACTTATTTATTTTAGCTACTGCTATAAAATTGTAAGCTATCACCAGATTGCATATTGTTATATGCATATCATGTCTCTCTTCATAATATTAGGTTCTGTTCATGATAAACCCAGTTTAACAAAATACCCAATCTCTGTCCAGAAAGAGTTTGTCGCATCAAAAGGGATTGTGAGCTCCTTGTTAAGTTTAGCGTCAAAAGAAAGACTGACTTTATGTGCTTTCTGCAATTATTTGGCATACTTCATTAAACATAGCTATCTGACCTACTCTTGTGAAGTCACTTCAAAGGCATCAGCAACTGCATATTCTCTCTAATGAAGTGCGGCCGTGAACGCAATCTCTGTAAAGACACCTGCATAAAAGGTTAAGACTAGTCTTGAAAGTTAGTCAGCTAAATACTTCTTTAAGACTGCGGTCACAGTTTTTTAGAATTCAGTTACATAAAAATGTATCTTAGTCTAAAGTAAATACAAAAAATAAAACAGATTACTCTTGGCTAACTGCTAGTTGGTCAGAATACATCTTAGGACAATGTCTTAACTTAACGTTTATGCAACTGGCCCCTGATATTAAACTTGAGGTGAATTGCATTAATTAAAGACATGTTTAAAACCAAAACATCCAGATAGTAGTTTATCACAGTTTGTTGAAGATAACTAGGGACCTGGATACTAAAACTGCCTATAAGTTTGCGTTCATCATTGAAGCATCAAAGTTAAATTAAATTTATATTACATATTATAATTTGATTCTTCCTTTTCCTCCTCTGCCTTTTTAATATGATTGGCTGAGCAACATTCTATAAGTTCCAATTATATTTCACTGTACATATAACTATCACTAACCTCCACTTATATTATCCTTACCAGTCTTTGCATTCTTTTGATGTATTTTGGGAGAACTGGTAGAATGATCTGCTCTATATTGAATTTTGTGTATAGGACTGTTGTACAAAAGCAGTATGACACTCACAGTCCTACTAATACTAAATACTGAGTACAACAGCACTCTTGCTCCTGTTTGTTACTTAATTACAAGCTGTTATTGGAAAATGCAAATCATATGGATGCATTGCTTGTAAAATGACAGTATAAAAAATAGAGAATGGTGTGAATAAAAGGCCAGTAGGCCTAGACAAATTCAGTAACTCTCTGAGGATAAATAGTGCAATATACCAGTGAAATATATTTACATGAGTGTGCTGACCTCAGACCAAAGAGATTATATTAGCGATGACTTTCACCATTCAGGCTGCCCGATCAGCTGCTGTGCTCCTCACATCTTCATTCCTATATACTTGTCTGCCATTCATTTTTCATCAACATGAAGTTCTGTCATGTATTTCTTAGTTCCTTCTTCAACCTCTTACCTTGTCTCCCAGGTGCATTTCTTCAATCATAATTTTACACAGCCTTTAACTAAGCATTTGGAGATCATGTATAGCTTTTCATTTCCTTTATTCCATATGGATATTTTCAAAAGACAAAAAAAACAACTTGAGTATGAGGTCTGAACAGTACCACTGTTGTATATTGATTAATATGTACATATTAATCAATATACAAATATGCATAGTATATGGCCTGCATAATACATTATAACATTTGCAGATTGAATTGTTTTGCCAGTAGGTGGGAAACAAGTAACTGTCCAACACTGACACTGTCTTTATGATGAAATTAATAAAAAAAAAAAAAACATTGAGTCATTCCTAATCTAAACACCACTGCTGTTTGTTGTTGTGGAGCTGTCAATGTAGATATGTTTGGAGCAAAACAAAAAAAGTGCTTAACATTACTAAAAAAGATTCTAATAGTACTGTCAATCACTACTTAAAACATACATAGTATATATAATACACAGTGATGTGTGTAACTGAGTAGCATTAGTCATAAGGCAGTGACAGCAGGCACAGCTGGCATAATGTGCAAAATAGGATGCAATGAATAAATAAGCAGTGTCAAGTATATAATAATACTGACATATTACTGATATAGTAATCCAACGAGAACACAGAATTATATGGCTATTTCCAACCAAGTAAACTTGCTTGGTAGCCCACCTGGTACAGCACTGCACTTGTGATAAAACTCAATAAATATCACAATAATAGACTATTATTTACTAGCCAAAGATTGCAAATTACTGATTGTGATTAAAAATAACACAATAATAATTGTTACAGAAATTGCTTTGTTTATTCCAAATGCAGTAGTGCTTTAACCTTTCTTAGCACCACTCAAAGGACATTTGAACCAGTTGAAATTTGGCCTTACACAGGTTTTTATGTTGCCCTCATTATCCTAAATAATGTTCAGTCAGCATAGGTATTTTTTATTTTTTTTTTTTTGAATTACATTATTATTTTTATAAGATTCCCTACTGTATATCTCCTTATTCATCTACTGTTTCTCTTTCTCTTTCTCTCTCTTTCTCTCTCTCTCAGGGCACTGTACATTTAAAGGCAGACAGAGATGCTAGTAGCCAGCTCTAAGGCGTCAAGTCATCTCAGATATATATCAAACACAAAAGAATAGTTGTGGATTAAGGGCCATGGGCTAAAATCAATAGCAAAATAGTCTACTTCAACAGCAAACAGTCAGCAAGAAATAGCCCCCCACTGTGAACTACCATTTGCATTCTTTGCTCCTACAAAACATTCCAAGCAAAATAAATAAACATCTATTGCTTTCAAACTGTGGAAGAAAACAGCTCTTGATTAATAGGACCCTGCTCTTCGTTGCACTTTACTCTGTTGCACTAACTCTATAAATATAACAAATACGAATGAGTGAAATAACAGCTAATGTATAGGTGTTGTTCGAATATGCTTTTCAGACCTCTTCAGCAAGATAAACAGCATGTTGTGTTAAACATTAATTGTAAAATTGATGAGGTGGTAATTCCAGGTTATGTAAAAAAAAAAATCAAAAAGTCATCCAGGCCATTTTAATAGCTTGGTGTGTTGCTCTCCTTGTTATTCAAAGCACAGAAAGGGCTCCAGGCAATATTTTACAGCGAAATTAAACACTAAGCACCCTCTTTTTTAACTAAACCTCCAAATTACAAATAGGTACATGTCTTGTGAGAAGCTATTGAAGGTTGTAGCACTTTCAGTATGCATGTTGAGTATTGCTTATGGCTAAGAACTTTTGAAAAATCACCCTAGGAACAGGTCTAAAGCGAACTCTGTTTCATATAAAAGTTTGAAGCTCTTTTAGTGAAAGCCCAGTAGCCATGGATTAAGCCAGGCCTTCTCTGCTCTTGACAAATGCCATCTCCACACGTCTCCCCAAAGCCTCCCCAGGAGACCAGGGTTAAACACAACTCCATTACTTGCTCCTAGGCAGGAGCAATGGATGGGGAGCACATCAATCAAGCCGTCTTCAGCTCTTTAAAAATGTACTCGCCTCTCCCTTGCTCCAGCCTCCCTGCTCAAGGAGGTCGGCTATTGTTCAAACATCAATCGCTCAGACCTGTCAGCTGGCGCGCTCTACCTCATCTCAGCTGCCATGGAGAGAGGAAGAGGGGTGGCGGAGAGAAGGAGCTGCCTGATGAAGAGGTATTTGATGGCATGGTGGGAGCTGAGAGGAACAGGGATCCTTTAGGTTCTCAGATGTTTGGTGAGGAAGTTTGGTTGAAAGTGTATTGTGACATTGATATTAAAGATTTCCAGCGTTTGCCACTATACAGTGAACAAATGTTAATACTGAAGGTTTCTTGAAAATAGAACTAGCACAAGAGTAGGAATTATTATACAATATACTAAAGACATTTACTGATGCTAATTTCGATGCAGTGTGATTTTGATTTTGCTCAAATTTTTGATTTAATTTGATTTTGCTTTGATTCAACACAATGTGATTCAATGCAATGCAATGGAAAAAATATCAATTCAATTCATTGCCGTGCAATTCATGGTACAGTTAGTTGGCTTTTTATTTGTATTTGGTTCTATATGGTTTAATCTATATTCTATGTGGCTGTCAGAACACATCATGTGCGTCTCTGTGGTTTTATAATATGTCATATTCATGTAGCAGCAGTAGTGATGAGAGAATGCACTTGAGAAACAGTTTAGAGATGAGAAATCAATCAATGAATAAAATATTGGTCACTTTCTAATAATGAAAGTATAGTGTATCCAATAATTATATATAATAATTGTGTTTTTTCCAATGCAAATATGTAAAAAAAAAAGTATCCAACTTTTATCCAATGCACAGTTTTTTTTAACTGATGTATCACATCAACTTTTATGCCGATGCTAATGTAATGCTAGTATGTAAGTATAATATCAACCACAAAGACATTAAAAAGGCCAGTTGCTGCAGAAACTAAAACTAAATAAATATAGACCAAAACTAAATTAAATAGACCAATACAGCAAAATATATATATAGATTTTTTTTTGTTTACATGTATTGGATTATTTTAAACATTACAGGGATTTGCCACAGAACACTTTCATTTGATTCTAAAGAGAGAGTGAAGTCTTCTTCACAGTCTCCTGTGCCTGGTGGTTTCAGGCAAGAGACATTGTGTGCCTGCCATAAGGGCAAATCGTCAGGTGCCTGCTGGGCCACTTAAGAGCACTGCTGATTCCCTCAGCATGAGGCAAGAGAGATCTACTCAGGGTCAGGTCAAAGAGCAGAGTGGAATGCTGGGATGAATTTATTAGAGAGGGAGATAGACAGCACAGGGAAGGGGAGGGACGGGAGTGAAGAAACAGAAGAAATGGCATCACCGTCTATCAGGCATGATGGTACTTGTCAAACAGGTCAGAGCATCCTATGGAGAGATGCTTTCTCATTTTACTTTCACCCTTTTCTCTCTCTGCCGTCATACTGTTAAAGGACAGATATATTAGTCTGACTGAGATTACCCAACACATTTGACCCTTTTATTAAATTATTTATGAATTAATGGGTTTGACGGTTTATTCGATAAAATATCTTTTTGCTCACTAGGCAAATTTTATTTTATTCTTGTGAAAAACTTAACAGCAGCCTTTAGGGCCGCATGATTCTTCAGAAATTAGACTAATATTATGATGTATTACTCAAGAAACATTTCATTCACTTTATTTTAAGGTCCAGTTCCCGCCATTACACTTTTTCTCAGTCGGTTTGGTGCATTTCTCAAATCATGCTTATTATTTGCAAAGAAGTACGTGCATTTCTCAAAACGATCCATACACACACTACCACACAATACTGCCATCCAAAGCACAGTAAACACACATCTGGTAAAAACTAAATCCTAACATGGGCTTTGTGGCATCTGTTCAATCCAAACTAATGTAATACCAAGGCAAACCGCAGTAAGTGAAGTTGCATGCTTGTTTTGCTTTCCAGTTCAGCTGCGTAGTTTGTCCCCTATTTGTAGGCATACAATATTCTTAATTGATAAGTTATCATTTGTTTTACACAAACCCCCATTTCTTTTGTTAAAGGGGTCATATGCTAAAAAGAGCATTATTTGGTGTAATGCAAGGTGTTTATGTAGTTTTATGTAAAAAGAAACACATATTATTTTCCACATATTGTTTCTCCTCTAAGCCCCGCCTTCCTAAAACGGGTTGATTTGTACAAAGCTCATCGTTTTTAAAAAGTGAGGTGTGCTCTGATTGGCCAGCTATCGAGTGCTTTGTGATTGACCGAATACTGCAAGCGTCTGAAGAAAATATTGCGCCCCTTACCATAAAGTGATGTCGTGTTCCGTCATTATAACACAAAAACAATAAAAGCCATTATAAACAAGGCATTTGTTGCATCCAGTGAGGACATAATTACTGATTATAATGACTTGATAGTAAGTAGCAGGTTCTTTCAATAAGAAAACATATCTTAATTTAAGTTTGTGAGTCAGAAGCAACAGACTGTCCATGCAGAGTTGGAATTGCTCCACTTTATAGCCTCTGTGCACAGCCAGCAATGACTGTTCTGCAGGTTTATGAATCAGTCCTTCGTAAATGTGCTGAACTCTAATATTTGTGTTGAACTGTTCTAAAACAGTGTTGTTAATACAATTTATTCACCAGCGGAATCCTCTGTTGCATGTTTGAGCTATTTCAGAGAACTGGTTTATAATTGGTTGATCTATATTCTCTTCATTAATGACGTCAAGATTCAAATGTGCAATTCAGCAGGATACTATACTGTTACAAAAAGTCTAATAGAAATGTTTACTTTTCATTAATAAACAGCCAATATGTTAATAAAGGAATGCTAATAAGCAACTAGTTAATAGTGAGGGGTTCCTATAGTGCTACCAATATATCTTATTCTTATCAGTGTTATAATTTCTTTAAAAAAAAATCTGTGATAAAGATTATAGATAGATAGATAGATAGATAGATCTTTGAACTATCTATAATAACTATAATATGTCTATCTATCTATCTATAGAAATCTGTGAGAGAATGATAATTTGTTTCATTATTTTCCAAAAACTAATTAAAATGTTATTAAAGTTTAATCAAGATGGTACCCCTAATTTATACAGTTACACATACCTTTCCTTTATTTTGCGCTGATCCTTTCAAAACCTCAGTTGTCCTCAAATCCACTTTCCACTATCTTTCCACTGTACACAACAGAAGCCTTAATGTCATAAGCCCATGAGGGATTGAAAGTGCATAAATATATATATATATATATATAAGTAGCACATCCTCCATCTTTGCAGTTTGTGGAGTAATCGCAGCAGCCGGTACACTTTTGTTTTGTTAATAGGGTTCAATTAGGCCCATGGAGTGGTCTGTGCTGAGATAAGATGTCTCCAGAGCCTGGTGGGGGGGCTCCAGCAGCACTTGTAATGAATGGATGGAGCCTCTGTTGATGTGCAGTGATCATTAAGTAGCTGATAATTACATTGGGTATCTCAGTGCCGTGTGTGTGTGTTTGTGTGTTAAATCCTGCTGTGTGAGGCAGTGGTACACTGATGAGTTTGGGAAGGGGAGTAATCTGTGTTTTTGCATTCCCCCTGATCTTTCTTTCTTTTTTTTTTTTTTTACTTTGCACCATAATTTCTGAGCTCTCCCTTATTTCCTCATTTTCACCGTCACTCCCACCCTCCCTCTTCCTGCACGACAGCTCATTTTTACTTCTCAACAAGTCACCTAAAAATAAGTCAACTAGCAAGAA
Organism: Enteromius unitaeniatus; assembly: GCA_032359435.1. NCBI lineage: Eukaryota > Metazoa > Chordata > Actinopteri > Cypriniformes > Cyprinidae > Enteromius > Enteromius unitaeniatus. The sequence continues at coordinate 28,757,956 of JAUMHI010000043.1, forward strand.
TTTAGTTTCTCTATATGAACACTCTAAATCAAGGGTTAGCAACCTTTTTAGCATTACGTTTGCCTCTTTATTTCTTGATTATGACTGCAGCACAACCCCCACCCCCTTCAATTCTGTGTTTTCTGCAGGATGCTAGATGTTCCCAGCATGCACTGCAGCACAAACAAATCAAAATTATTAACGCATTACTTGATGTTTTTACTTTTTTTGTTTTGTTTTGTTTTAGATATACATTATTTGCACTAGTGTTGTCATGTTTGATGTATCATTGTGAGCACATGTCTTTTCAGTAATGTGACTTGAGTTTCATCATGATGTTTGTATGATGCTAAGGATCATGTGGCTGCATGTAGATTATTTTAGTGTGTGTGTGTGTGTGTGTGTGTGTGTGTGTACTCAGGGCAACACAAGTTTTTCTAAATAGAGAGGTCCCAAAGTAGAAAAAAAATAAATAAATAGATTTTCCTGACTTAAATGTGTGCATTTTAAGATGTTTTAAGGCTTATAAATTGGACAATAATACAGGTTTAAAACCAAATTAGTGGGCAGTAGTAGCATGAATTATTTTTCAAGACAACAGATTCTTTAACATGAGAATCAGATTAAATGTTGCAAATTACTACAAAAAGTTATAATTATCTTGGTAGTCTTCAGTAAAATCAAGTGTCTAAAATGATTAAACATGAATATTCTTTATTATATTTTTAATTCACACTGACAGAAATTAAACTTTTCCAATATGTTTAAACTGATTTTTATATTTTATGGGAACCTTAACCTTAACCTTAATAAATCCATTTTTTCTAAAAGTGTCCATTATCTTTTAAGTCGAATTCTTGTTTATTTAATCAGTGAATTAGAAAAATAAGATGCTTATTAACAGCAAACCGCTGTTAATAAGTGAGTCATTGTGACTGAACTGAGTCATTCAAACAGTTGAGTCATTCAGAAAGAAATCACAGTCACGTTCCTCAGAGATGCAAAACAGTGCCATTGTCCATGTTTGGAATTTTTTTTTTTTTTGGTGAAATAGAGCAGAATGGTAATATGGTGTCTAAAACATACATCTCTCAATAACCTTTTTGTTATTGAGCTGTTTAATCTCACATTTGTGTGGTCATTTTTTGGGAGAAAAATGGCACTCGTGTGAAACTGATTATATGAATTAGTATACTGTATATTCAGAGATGCATAGTAACGAAGTAGAACTACCTCACTACTGTACTTAAGTACTAAAAAGTATCTGTACTCTACTGGAGTATTGTTTTTTTCTCCTACTTCCACTTTTACTTCAGTACATATTTTCGATGAGTTTAATACTTTTACTCCCATAGATTTTTTATGTGCTGCGTCGTTACTCGTTACAATTATAGACAGACCTCTCTCTAGTCCAGACCTCTGGGACCTCAATGGTGGGTACGGCCCTGTGTGTACTGTACTTGTTTATGCTTCATTGTGGAGAATTTCCCCACAAGAATAGTTAAATGTGAAATTTTAGACATTATAGGGACTGGCCTGCAGAAACATGTAAATGTGTTTGTGTGCATTTTGTGATGTATGAGGACACAAATCTGTATAGCATGTATGGCATGCATATGACATGGCATTACAAGGAGAAGGTTACTACTAAATGTCCTCATTTTTCAAAACATTTATAAATCATACAGTATGTGTGTTTTTGAGAAAGTTTATTGTAAGGGGTAGGGTAAGGTGTAGAGCAATAGAAAATGGGTAGTTGACATATGAATGTGTCCTATTGGTGTGACATAAAAATGCTATTAAAAAAACTGAAGATGAACCTCTCTCTAATACTAATTGAAATAATAATTGTCACAGTCAGCTGGAAGTGCCAGCCCATATCAGGGGATGGCACTTCAGTACCCAGCGAACTCTCAGTGTTTTATGTCTGTTTTCATTCATGGACTCTCATCAATGAACTCATGTCTCCGCCCACTCGTTGGTTGTCTTGGTG
>JAUMHI010000043.1:28763027-28812287 GCA_032359435.1 Enteromius unitaeniatus
AATTACTTTATCACAGAATATTTGTTTTTGATTAGACTGTCTTAGTGTAATAGTAGACATATCAAGCTTTCTACAGACAGAACTCTCATGTCTCTGTGTGCATTATTTGCCGAGTTTCATTTTAGTAACTCGTTGCTCATTGAAGATCACGCAGACCAACGCGGCAGACAGCGCACCCTGTACGTTTTCTTCATTTTGTATTGTTATTATATGTGTATACAAATTAAAGTAGACCCTTCACAGACCTTCGATTGATGTATTACTCTTATCTGTACGATCAAAACTCATAATTATTTGAAGGTTGACTTGTTTTGTATTAAAAACACTCTTCTTTTAATGGTCGGATGAAATATGCAAATTTTTGGGGGAATTTTGGGTTTTCACGAGCTGTATGCCAAAATCATCAATATTAAAACAACAAAAAGGCTTGAACTACTTCAGTTGTGTGTAATGCATTTTAAAATATATGAAAGTCTAATGTTAATCAATACATTATAGAAAATAATGAACTTTATCACAATATGCAATTTTTTTGAGAAGGACTTGTATTAACCATGTTTTTCATATTCATGTACCATGGTATTTACAAGATACTCCAAAGTACTTTACAGAATACCTGAAATGAAAAAGAAACATGGTAATATCATGGAACTTTATAAAGTTAGATAAAAAAGGTTCATTTTTGGTTGCTAAATTCAAAGTAAACAGCAACTAAGTGCCAGGTGTGAAACAGCAGCCATCTAAAAACTACATTATAAAAACTCTTCACATGCCCATTTGTACAATGTTAACTGCACATTATGAGCACTTAGAAAACGAAGAAAGCTCACCTTCACTCTGATAATGGAGGTGACCCAGTCCTGCTGAGAATCATTCCCTTTACAGCAGAAATACCTTTTTCAGGGAGGATGCAAAGGCACATATTCAGAACACTGAGGCACTCAAGTGTCCTATTTGAAATTCAGTCATGCATTTCTGTGATTCAAGTACTAAGCTGTACAAAACCTTAGTAAGTTTCAGTCTGAGATATAAAAAAAAGGCTAGATCAATGTTTTTCCTAAAAACCGTGCTAAAGCGTCTGATTGACTCTGCAATTAGAAACAGAGTTAATTGCACTTACCACTGCTGTTTTTCAGTGTAAACAGTAAATCCCCAACTGTTGAAAATGAGTCAAAAAAACAACAGAAAGTATTCCATTAGTTTCACAGCATTGCATTTAGGTTCTCCACATCAATTTACAACTACTATTTTCAGCTTTTTTCCTGATGGTGCCACAGTCTGACCCCTTGAGAACTTCTAAAGTGCTAAGATACCATTAAATTCAGCTTAACTTTCACAGGCAGCTGACAAGCCTATTAGAAAAGATGACCTATTTTAAGAGTGTAAGAGAATTATATCAATGGAGAATTATATAACGACCTGTCATACTTTACACTCTTACAGATGTAACTGTTTTGCTGACCTACTTCTTATTCATTTATTAAATTCATGGTTCATGGTCTAAATGGTTGAAACTAAATTCTGACCTTACACATAGCATTTTATTTATTGTGGCCGACAGACAGCAGTTATTTAGTTAACTGGTCACATGATGAGTGTTAAAATGTCTTTCTTCAACCTCTGATTTTTTGTTTTGTTTGTTTTTTAGGAAAAAAACATTTATTGCCTTTTATGTATTGATTTTATTGCTTCACTCTGAAAACTCATTGAGGTTACGAATTCAAAACTCGATCTTAAAAAAAACGGAATAAAACATTTGAGTATGTATAATGTGCATTCATTTTGACATCACTTCCCCTACAACAAATATTTTTGCTTCAATTGAAGTTTCATTAAAATTGTCAAAAAGAGCTGGACTAAGATGAAATATGATTACTTAAGGAAAATATAACAATATTTTAAATTAAGCTATAGTTATCTTGCAATGTGCATGAAAATATTACCAAATTTATCTGTAACATTAGCCTTAGAAAATAACCTGTCACAGACAATGTAGAAAAAAATTAAACATTGCGACCACAAATATGAAATAATAAATTAGTGGCCACGTTTTAATTTAACTTAAATTTTGGCCACCCTAGGTAAATTAATTGTTTTGTTGCAGGAAAATCATGGCCATCAGGCCATGTTATATTAATTATTTTGTTTCCTTGTTTTAATCTAATTAAATCATGCCTGCAAATTAGTTCCCTCAACATACTAATTTGTGGCCAAATATAATTAATTTATTTTAATTAAAGTGTGGTAATGTTGTATTCAATTCAATTTTAATTTAGCTAAATTGTGGCCACAATTTTATTTTTGGAATGAATTCTTAATTAATGATTTTTTTCTTCCCTGCATGTCATGTGCAGGCTCCAACAATGTGTGAAATGTCATTTCCACCACGTTATCAAACACCACACACCATTTGAAATGTGGTGTAATTGTCACCATGGTTGAAATGATCACGACGGTTCCTGTGATGCATGTATGTCCACTGTTGGACAAAGTAAAAACATTTTTGTGTTGAGTGTGTGAAAATGAGAACATTTTCTAGTCCAGGAAAAAAAAGAGCCTAGTTGAAGAAACAGCCTCAAAATGAGCAAAAGCTATATAGTAAGAATCAGGGGTGTGACGAGATCTTGGCGATATCCTCTCTATAGTGGTATGATGCTGCGCAACAAATCTCTGACAAACCTTTGCAAATGGTTTTCGATGGTCGCTTTATGGCGTCCAGCGTAGACAAACTCAACCCTTTCACACGTGAGTTTAAAATATTTTAGCTGAGCCCCCAGAGTGAGTTTTTGTAGTCGACCGTAATTTTGGAATGTTTAGCCTTACGGTACGTTCACACGGGGTGTCAGCGTTAACACTTGACGGAAGGCGTGGCTAAAGTTTGGCACTGACGCCATGGTCATAGCAGCATCAGCCAATAAAATTAGACAGGAACTCAACAACTAAAACTTGGAACGTGATTGGCTGACGCTTCCATCGGCGGCGCTTCACTGGCGTTGCTCGCAGCAGAAGTTGAAAAATTCTCAACTTTTCACTGGCGTTGCTTGCGGCAAGCGACGGATCCACAATGATTTTCGGCAATGCTTGACGTCACCCTTTCAAAGTCAATGGGAAGCCCGTGTGAACGTATCGTTATTGTTTCCATGGCGACGCGTCATCACGTTAGCGCTGCGTGACACATGGATAGTTTTATTTAATTTTTAATTTTTTTATTATTAACATTCACAAACATACTGACTATATTATGAACCTCTCGTGCATACACTATTGTACACGGACAGTCCTGCATGCTGTCCGTGAGCCCTCCTGATGACGAAAATGATACAATGCAGACGGGTGAAGTATACTTTGGCCTTTAATCTGGCACAGTGTTTGCTGTAGACAAGTTTGTTTAGGTATTCGGCCCGAATTTCTGAAGCTTTTTTGGGAGAAAAATAAATCACTTACCCTGCTTTTAAAGGAATATTTGTGTTATTTGTATTTATTTATTTATACTATTTTACATTTTTTGTTATTTATTGTTAATTACTTGCCTGTCATTTTGTGGCAAAATATTTTGCAGTGTTCACATTTTTGTTTATTACTGCATGTAATTCATTAAAATAGTTTCATTTCAAAAAGTTAATTAAAAAATGCACCTAGATTTTTTTGGAATGATTTTGTTGAATAAAATAAAACATTTCCCAATATATTTTACCATTGAGGATTATTTTAAAAAAGTCAAAAAATCTTGTCTCGTCTCGTGGGATAAGTGTCTCGTCACACCCCTAGTAAGCATAGCAATACCTCAATGTAACATTTAAATAAAATAATGTGCAAACAGATTGAAAGTCGTTTAAGGGAAAATGCTATTGTAAGAATCATGCTGTGGATACATTCAGAAGGGGAAATTATGAATAAATGATCATTAGAAAAAAATAAATAAAAAATAAAAAGTCGTCAGTGCACTCATAAATTACATTACAGCCATAAATGACAAAAACACAACATTATTGAAATGAAACAAATCCACAGTTAACAATTTTCCCAGCAGGAGAGAGAAAAACATAGTACAGTGTATTTGCTAAATTACATTTAATGAAATTTGTAATTGTGAGTTATAAATCTGCTTCCAGATTGACTCTGATAGCCTTGTTTCTGAGGGGGGCACTTGGCACTGAACCAAGCAGCTCTGTGTGTTTGGCACAAGAGACAAACTCGGAGCTCATTTGAGCACGAACCTAGAGTTAATGTCAGAACATTTATGAATCAATCTTAATTACACATTTAGGATTATTAATATGTCTTTCAGTGTGGCCACAATAATTTGGAATAATTTGTTTCATACCACTGTTTGTGGGCTCTACGTGCTCTGGATTAAAATCAGTTTTTTAATAAGGATTTGGGAAAATCGTTACAAAAAAAGTACCAGTTTGTTGATTAACTTGAGCGAGCTACGATGAGGTAGCACTTTTTTAATTGTAAAAAATAGAAATAACTGCATCAAATGGTTTTCAGTGGACTACATAAAAAAACACTACCTGCTTGTTGGTTTCAGCTTCCTCCGTAGCCCTAAGTAACATTTAACAGACTTTAATGGAGCCTCTCTTTCAGGTTTGGTACTCTGTGGAAACAAGAGCACATGTTTCAAAATCAACACATGGCTTTTATCAAAAAATAATTACTTTAAATACATGCCTAATTCTAGCTCATGCTTAATGCTGCTTTATTACAGCTAATAATGCTATATGTCTATTATAATCCTTTCCAAACAATCAACAAAGCTAAAACTGGTTCACTGCATGCAGAAAAGAAAATCTGCTTTATTTCCCCCAGCTCATTCACTTGAATCAAAAGGGGAAAAAACTGCAATTTCCTGTTTACAGCTGTTGGTAACCCAAGGGCATTGTGTAAACTAGCATGTGCCGACAACACTGTGTTGTTGCCTGGAAGGGATGTACTTCGTACGTAATGCACTGCAAAACACGAGCGGCTCAGGCGAACACATCGCCGACAGAAAACATTAGATCTAACTGAGAATCCTAACTCAGAAAAAAGCAAGAAAACCGAAAACAAAGGCATCAGAATATCAATTAAATTTCTGCTTCACAGCCAATTCCCACCTTCTTCACTTGATAATTAGCTGAATATTTCGCAGCCGCCAGAAATTACACTAATTAAAGAAAGAACAGCCTTCATTCAGAGTGTCTTCGCCTCTCCTCCATCTCTTTCTCACACACATATCCACACTTCGCTCAAATTTCAGTTATTAACACATCCTGCACTCTTTAGGAGACTGTGTCTTAGCTCACGGAGCATATGCCCCTGAGGAAGAGCAGATCGGCGTGTGCACAGAGTGAATAAAGCAAGTATGAGGAGATATTAAAGAGAGAGAACCTAACAGACTGCAGTCGTGTAAATCACTGTACTCGATTCAGATGGTAAGAAAAGTCCCACGTTACTTTAAATCAAATGAAAATAGCCATTAAGGGTTTATTTGTTTTCTTTTTTCTCCTCCATGCTTATTACAAGCGGGCCCCTGTGATTGGCCTAAAGCAGGTAATTTGACATCCGCTGTGTTTTTTAATTACTATTTCATCTGTAAACGCATGCTATGAAAACAAACAGCTAATATGAAATGCCACGGCGAAAAAACTAAATGGGTAAACTGGCGACTGCTGCAGGGCCGCTGGCGAACAGAGATTGATCCCCATGAACAGCGATGTTTAAATATTACCACGAGCAGAGATACATAAAGACCCCGCGAAGCATTTGGACTCAGAATTAAGAGTGAAAATGTAGGAGACGTACTTTTATGTCTTTGTATAACAGCAGTTTTTTGTCTTGTAGTACCAGGTATCGGTCCTGAAACTTATTTCCCAAAAGCAGTTTGGAAGAACCATCTTTGAACTTGAGTTGCTCTCCTTTAATAAAATCTTTCAGTTTATCTGTCACAAACAAAGAACACCACAAAGAAAACATATTGAGTCATACCATGAACTATTTATGAGACAGAATATACATATACTGCAGCACTGCACCAGTGTAGCCCCCACTACTTCAAACTCTAGCAAGGTGTCATACATTTTTAAAATGGCTAAAGTTGTACTGAAAAGCAAGTGAAATCTCATCTGCAACACATTTCCAGCTTAATACATTTGAGAGACTAGCACATACACATCCCGCCATATGAATAAACCTTTGCATCACAGGACTGCTTAATATATATTAATATCTTTAGTGAGGCATGCAGAGAAGCTATTACTCAGCGCAGGTAGAAAATGATGATTTTTAGCTGTCGTTACTGATGGTTTACAGTAGGAAACCAAAATGAGTGTGAATGCACTTTCTAAAAAAATCTGCTTTGCTTTTCTGCAACTACTCCATTTATCATCAAGAGTGAAAAATTGATCAGGAAATTGGTACGGAGACTCTAAAAAGTTATGAAATTAGGCCAGAATCAGAAAACTTTATGAGTGATGGTCATAAAGTAGGGCTAGGCAATTTATCAGCCGATTTATTATATATTTACAACGATTTTGTTGGCCACGTTGTTAACTCAGTTAATCAATTTAAAACTCAGATTTATGGAATTATTAGGGTCATCAACTGAAAATACTCACTGTCTCCATGTGTGATGTTTTACGCATGGATGTCTGCAGTTTTAATGTCCACTTTGGACATTATACTAACTATACGTAACTTCATAACTACATGTATACTTAGAAAAAAAGGACCCAGAGAACTGCCAGAACCTCAGAGTGGACTGTAGGTTTAGGGTTAGTAGAATATGTTGACATATACTTGCAAAGTTTCTGATAGTCAGTATGTTGAATGTTGTGAACCCATCAAAACAAAGTGTTAGGAGTTATTAAGCAGACAGTCTCCTATTACTCTAATGACTGCTAGTTGACATTTAGTTGCAAAATGACTTACTGTTAGCAGAACGTCTAAAGTGGACTATCAATATAAAGTGTTACTCTTCACTTAAATAAAAACAAGGCTGAAAAATATATTTTCAAGATCATCAATTAAAGCCTGTAAATATAATAAAACAATAAGGTTGTTTATTCTGTCCATCATAGTTTAGGGTTAGGTGATCTGCTGGGGTGCATTAGGGCTTTCATTTTTGGTACCCGAGTTGGAGTCTGTCATTTTAGAACCAGAGTATTTCTTAATGAGCAGGAAGGCCGAGCTGGGATCCTCCAGAGAGCTCCACTCCAATACCTGCTCCAGAATCTTCTCTTTGTAGTGTAAGGGCCGCTCTGAGAACAGAAAGAATGCAAAGCTCCATCTGACTTCTTTCACAATTGATTGCAACTCCACAGAACAGAAAGGCCAGAAACATATGCGTTGCAAATATGTTAACAGTTCTAGCTTCTAGCCATGCAAGCTCGATTTTACACATCATTGTGCTTCAAAACGTGTCAGAACGCAAGAAATGTTAACCCTTTATCGGGCAAAGAAATATATTTGGTAACTTAATCGGTCATTCATTATTATAGCGGTCCCGTGCCTTTCCGTGAGCTCGTGTAAGTGCATGGATTTCTTCCAGCCAATCAGCAGAAATCGGTCTACGTCACAGATGGCAACGCCGTGGCAATCAGGAGTTCCGGAGTTTGAAGAGTATGCATTTACGCTCATACCTACTCTCACAAAAATATAAAGAGCAATGAAACGAACAATGCTAAGTTAACGAAACTCATGCATTATATGGTTGAATAGTTGTGTTAAATGTTGAGATCTGTGTTGTTTGCATCACATTTCTAGAAATTAGTGAACGCTAGGTAAGTGCCTGTATGTCTATATTTAGACATACGCCTGATGCAGGATTTTTTTATGTATAAATAAATAATGCATTAAAATAAGTAATGTTGACACAGGTTTGTATAACATTATGCAGTGATTCAGTGGGAGATTTATTGAAACGATCAAGCCATAAATAGTGAAATATAGTGTTTAACTTAATAAATTTTATTCTTTAATAACTTTTAACCCAGTTTATGTTATTATGGCATACATTGGTGTTTATTTTTACTATGAGCCTTATTACTGCTAAGATAAGTGGTACCACCTTGACTAGTGTGCTTTTTTCACTTGTTATTATATATTTGTCAGTATTCTTCGTTTTCAGTAGATTTAAACTAAATTTTTGTATATATCCAGCTTTTGGAAAACACATGGCACATGAGACTATGGCACATAAACAAATGAATAAAACGAGAAAAAAATAATATGAGAAAAAGTTTATGTACATTTTATGCATTTATTTGTGTGTTTTGTGTGATTTTAACATTGTAAATATATGCCCTTTTTGGGTAAACCAATGACCATAGACTGCCGAGGAACCATATATGGTAATTTCATTGAGCTAGATTTACAACATAAAATTTTAATTATTTTTATAAGTCACAAAGTCTTATAAAAGTCTTGTTATAGCCTCCTATAACATTCCAGGGTTGAAATTATCATTTACATTTACATTTAGTCATTTAGCAGACGCTTTTATCCAAAGCGACTTACAGGTGGGTTATGAATTATGAATATGAATATGAATTATGAATGAAAAATTATGAATTTCCAATTATTTTAGTGAGTGCCCTATAAAGGGTTAACATTTGTGTAAAAGTTGTGTAAAATACAATACGCTCCTGGACAAACATACAAGAGAGTCTCCAGAATCTTAAAAAAAATTAATCAGCAGGGCTGTATATTCTTCCATCAATTCACTTAAGAAAACATACGGATTCCATGAAAAAAACTAAACAAACAAAACAATCCCCATCATCACCACCCCCCAAAAAACAGTTTGTGCTTTGGGTTTGTCCTGCATACAAACATAATTATGTGGTGCAAATTTGTAATTATCGCCAGCCAATCTGACTATGATTAGAAAACACACTCAAGTGCAAAATAGATCCATTATCAAGTTGTAATTTGTAAAAAGGAAAACACAATGCTCGCTATTGGCAAAAATCACTCTTACACCACCTGTCTCCCCCTCCCACCTATGCATCACAATCTGTTAATAGTTTTGCATAACCCTCACAAAATAATAATAGTACTAATCATGTGCATTCATTTAGCTATTGAAGCATTTTAATGTGTGTGTAAGCCTTAGAGGAATATCATTAAATGCTCTAATTGTTTGCTATACACTTGGTAAAAAGATGCTTTATGTAGAATTCACTCGTAAGTTCAATTTAAATAAGGATTCCGACTGTTTTTATTGTTTAATTGTAAGATTTAACAGGAGTAGGGCGCTTACCCATCTCTCCATTCTCGATGACCTCAAAAGTGGTCCAGAGGTCTTGAGCTTTGACCTCTATCCCCTTCATCTCCAGAGTGCTGATGGCAAGCTCATCCGACCTCATGGTAGGAGAAACCTTATAGACACAGACATCAGTATTATTCTGTTTTCTCTGTTTTAAATGTTCAATGCTTCATTTCCTTGCGCAAAAGGATTGATCTACTTTTGCTGGAGGAGAAATGAGAGGAAAATAGGAAAAAAGATATCAAAGAAGTGGCAAGAGAAAAAACACTCTGAAGCAACCTCTATTAACTGAGGTTTACCTTGACTACTGATAAAACACAATTACTCTCACAATTAAATCAAACATGCCTTTGATTAACTGCGGTTTGATTTAGTCTGTGGCAGAATACCCTCTAGGTTCACACACACAGACAGCCAGACAGTCACACACACCTCAGAGAGCGAGAGCGAGGGAAACAAACCTTGATTAAACAGCACTTCTCTGGCTCCTTTTTTTCTAAGTAGACTTCAAATATCAGGTCACCAGCAGGAGAGAACTGCAGACACATACACACAAAACTTTAAATACATACGTTATTCAATATAAACACATGGCAACAAAGCAAGAAAGAAAAGGACTGAACACAGCTTATCTAAGAAACTAAAAAACCAACCGTATACAGCAGTCTTTGTGGATATAATACAAAAGCAATCAGCAGCCCATTCAGTTCAGACCAGCGTCTGTGTGTGTCTGACTAAATGACACACAGCTGGAGTCCCACACATCATTTAGCAGCATTACACAACAAAAGCTGGCAAACATCTTAGCTCATGTAAACCACAGATTAAAGCTCCTCTTCTAAACGAATGAAACTGCGTTGGCAAAATGTATTTAAATGTAGCGTAAATGACACATATGCTACTGTAACATTCTATAAGAACACTCTTATTCAGATGTTCTGTGTCTTATACAATGAAACATGGCTATTTTTGCAGCCAGAGAATTGTACTTTTGGACTAATTCAAAAGTTTGAATAACAAGTAGTTGAATACATGTTTCTACTGTCTGATTCAGTGCAGTGGTTCTCAACCCACAGTGTTGGAGAGTAACTAGTTATGTTGTAACTAAATTGCGCTATTCAATACAAACATTTTTTGTTAATCAGTTACATTTACTGAGAAAAATTTTGTAATTAAATTACAGTTACTTATGAAAACATTACCAATTACAAACTAGGTTATATCTTTTTTTTCCCACACACATCCACATACAGATTTAATTGATTTCTTTCATAAATGACTGTTCTAAAATATGACAACATTTCAGGAGTTTAGAACACAGAATAGGGCACATGCTTTTACTATAACTGTTTTAATTCTTATTTGGGTTTATGTATGCTTTATTTTTAATAAAGATAAATGCTATAAATACTGTTTTTTTCAAGTTATGCAAGATGCAAGTCTCATAGCTATTTAACTAGATCTTGTTTTGGTTTTAAATATGTATTTAACCTAAGAGTTATCTCAAAGAAATAATTTTGTGATTTCTGTGCTTTAAAATTAAACTACTGTATTATACTCTTATTTCAAGCGATGAAGGTTTTTGAAAGTGATAGTGATCAGAAATGAATACTACTGTAAGGTTAACCCTGTCTGCTGTACATGATTGAAAATGATTAATAGTTGCAAAAATGTGAAATTTAGAGAATTTAGAGAAGTAATCAAAAATGAATCAGTTACATTCCTCACATCACATTACACTACAACTTATTACATTTTAGATAAGTTACAGATTACAAGTTACCCTAGGGGTGGGCGACATAACCAAAATCTTCTATCATGGTAGAAGCTATTTTCTACCTCGATAACGATATATAATCACAATATAGCAATTTGTATCTGAAAATACACAAATAAAAATTCAATTGCAGCAATACTTTAAGTAAAAAAAAAAGCATTCTGTTTACTGCAGTGCATTGTAAGGTTAATGTGTTTTTTCTGAGAACAAGAGGTACTATACCAGTTTCCACCGCTTGCTAAAACAGTGCTCTTGTATACTTTGCAAATCCCGTTCATCTCATTCGTATCACTTTTCCTATACCCAAACCAATTCCACACCACAGACGATGCACCTTTTTTCTTTACAATCTCCTTGTTGTTGGTTTCGTCACATTTGAGCGAACTCACTGCTGCTGCAGCGAAACATGGACGCGAGCTCGTGCCTGCGCGGCACTACCAGAGACTCACTAGAAGTTACTAGATTTGTCACTTGTCGCTGTTTTGGAAAAAAGTCACCAAGGAGGTCTGAAAAGTCACTAAATCTAGCGACAAAGTCGATAGGTTGGCAACACTACTTCATCCAATGTCAAAGTTATTTGTTAATTGCCTCAACAAACACGGAATAGGTGACTAAAGGTTTACAATAGGTTAATAGGTGATTAAAAAAGAATAGGAATTACTAATCTAAAGGCTTATGCTCAAAATGAGTTTTTTTCCATACATAAATGGGTTAGTGACAGTTATGTTCTGTCTCTATGACGTTTGTAAAAAAATACATTAAAACGCAATCCAAATAAAAACGACCTAAATGAATCTCTTCTGTAGTAATCATGCTTTTAATTATGAAATAAATCAACCGGTACTGTATTGTTTCAGTCTGTGAATGTGAATGTGTTTAAGTATTCAAAAGCTTCAAGTATTTTTCATGGGTCAGTTCCAAAATTGTCCTTGCCCCAACTTGAACACATTTACTGAAACTTTTTAAACTTGGACAGTAGCAAACAAAGGAAGATTAATATGTTTTTCAGCTTATCTGAACAAATTGTTCCTCATGGTGCTAGCGAGGTATAAAGCTGGAGACAGGAAGGTTAGGTAGCACAAAGAGCTTGCTGTTTGGTCTAATTTGCTCAAAACAATACCAATACAGGTCAAACTGATTCTGTGACCTGTAAAGACGTAAACACACATATATTTCAACACAAGGAGGTTAAAAGCTAAATGCACACAGTTATGCCCTGTAACATCATGCTTTATAAAAAACCCACAAACACACACACACACACACACACCTATTTAACAGGAAGGTTAAAAGGGGTGACTTACCGTAGTGTCCTTCCACCTGGTGATAAAGCTGTTTTCTTTCTCCATTTGCCTAACCTGCTCTTCATTGACCTGTTTTAATGGACCCGCAAAGATAAACACAGATTAAAGCCCCTGTGCACAGTAAACAGACCTGCACACATCCCCAACAGCAAAGTCAGGGCATTTCAACTCTTCAAAAAGCATCCCATAAGTGGGCCCGTTTGAAATGGCATGTCAGTAAACTTAAAGCTGAATTATTACAATACCTTAAATTTGATATTTAAGAGATATTTACTGAGCGACTTGACAACATTGGCACATTTGCAAAAAACAAAAAGAAAATGTTGACTTGTATAAAAAAACCTTTTAATTTACACCTACACGCCTTGGTGTTATGCTACATATTACTTTAGTGCAATTTCCCATATTTTCCTCTAGATCATGCCTTTTAGCAACACTAAACTTCATGTTTCACACGTTCTCTCTCTCTCCAAAAGTACAAGCGTGTGTATGTGCGAAGCCAGGGGGCCTATGAATGTACTAGCGGGCCGAGGGGGAATTAGCACAGCGCAGCACTGTAAATCCCATTACAGAGGCATGCGTCCAAGTGCAACACCAACACCGTCCCCTTCTTCACACACTTACACTAAAGCTGCGCATTTCACTGAGTTGAATGGAAAAGCTTTTCACTGTTCATAGCACCATGGAGTTTGTCGTATACTCTGTAATGGGTAAACAGCCACAGCTTGCCAGTTTGTTATAGCCCTCTTCAAATGTGGGGTTCAACACAGACGGGCGTCTATTTTCATCAGCAATAATTAGAACGGACGAGAAGATCAATGTATCGCATCCAATGCTTCCAACTGACTTCTAAATCAAGGTCTTGTGTATTAATAAGAGTATAACGGTATAAATCTTTAATTAACCCCACACACCTGCGAAAACAAGACTGTGAAATGTCTTTTGGCTCTCGAATTATGAACATGAAGGAAGTGAATATTGGAGCGATGTCACATTTAGTAGGCCCTCGGGACTCAAGCACCAGAGATCAACTAGGTCTGAATCCTGAGAGAGGCCATACGTTTAACTCACAGAGAAGAGATGGACATAGTTGTTGATGAGGTCTTCCACCACGCGGGTCTCCGGAGCCGTGTGTCCCTCCGTCTGAAACAGGCACGAGGAAAAAACACACGCCAGATTCTGCGTGTTCATCTGGTTGATATGCGAGCACCTCTGGATCCTGTGCAGATGTAATATATGTGCATAAATATATGAATACCTCTGGAAAAAGACCTACATAAATCATAGATGAGTAAACACACACCAGCCATACAAAGATATACACTTCAGAATTCACTGAATTCTGTGTGTAATGTGTAAGAACTGTTGCAACTCTTGCATGCACGCTCAGGATTGAGTAAAGTTGTATAGCAGTATAACTATTTTGTGATGCCTACAGTAAATTCAATTGTAATATTTACATAGACTGACTTATATATTTTTGTAATTATATTTAAATACACTACTTTTGAAAAGTCTGCTGTCTTTAGGATTTTTTTATGTTCTTGGAAGGCCTCTTATGCTCAGCAAGTTAGTAAATCTATCTAAATTGAACATAACGATTTCTATTTTTTCTCAATTCTATTTATTCCTCCATTCTTCAGAAATCAATGTAATAGTTTTGTTATTTTGTTACAATTATCAATGCTTAATGTTTTTGTGAAAACCATTAGGAATAGAAATTGCAAAACAACAGCATTTATTGAAATAGATTCTTTTTAATGCAAATGTCTTTATTGCCTTTAAAAGCATTTATTCTGTCCAAGTTTCAAAATTTTATTCTTACCGATACCAAATGTTTTTTTTTTTTATTGAATGTAGTCCAATAAACACAGCACTTATCCTACTGGAAAAACATATTTTTATCCGAAAAGTTTTTGTTGGCACTGTAATATTGTTTACAGATCTTCAAGGCAGTTTTATGAAGAAAGCTATGACAGGAAGTGACTAATTTTAAATAAAAGCACATATAAGCGACAAAAGAAAGCAAGTAAGTGCAAATGCTGTGTAGACCTGAACACAGCGAAATGATTATTGTACATCATAGGGGAAATGTTAGGCTAGACTCCAAATACGCCAAAAGGGCCAATTAAGTCTTCTTCAAACAATCACAGTCATTACAAGAATATTTCGAGCAAGCTGACATACCCAGTGAAGGTCTGGAGTGCCCATGTTTACAGTGAGATATTTAACCAGACTTCAAACGTTAACACAATACCAACCTGAAATGTTACTGGCTTTACAGAATGTAATTGCAGAATAATGTTGTTGTTTTAAAAAGGGAAAATTACCTGTACAAATGCTGCAGCAGAGCACCAAGTGTTGATCTGTTGACCTTAGGTAAACTCTGAATGTAAGATGAGTATTTTTGCACTCTGATCTTCTCATCCTGTTCATCTGCATTTATGGACATTAAACACTATTTCAAGTAGAAATGTAATGTGCATTCACAAATTTAATTTAGTAAATTTAGCACAGTAATCAAATAAAACCCTTTGATCAAACCTCTAAAAGGCGCATTCAGTAATTTGGTGCTGGTTTATACACACACACTATATGAACACTGCATTGAAGACTTACTTTTTGTGATGCATTAAGCACCATTGTACCCTATATGATTCCAGACAAGCGTTTCGTGAAAATGAGTCAAAAGAACACACTTATTGTGTCTTTTATTGTGCTTTACCATTCAATTACAATGTGAGAATCAGTACCTCTACAGCTGAAGAAGCAAAAAAGTTCTGAAGCCAAAAGACTGATAAAAAAACCAAGACAACAATCAATAGATGGCAGTGTGGCGTCTAACACTACTGTGGTAACTGTATTTAAAGTGCAAAAAATGCTGATGTAAACATTAGCTAAAGAACTATTGAACGCACCTTTAATAACAACCAACTGGACTTAGAGTAGTTTGATCTATAACTGAACACAAATTAATGTTCATTAACAGGAACAGATTAAGTGGTTGGCAGCACTAACCAAGGGCAGAGATCCAAAAAGGGTACAGCTCTTTAGCCAACAGAGCATCTTCACTGTTAGACAGAAAGCTCTTGAGTGTGTCTGTGACGTCCTCTAGTCGGTGGTCTTGGGCCCGTAGCTTAACAACCCGAGCGTTCTTGGTGAAGTCCTGCAGGAGCTGGGCTATACGGCCCGGGTCGCCATTCTTCTGGTAGATTCCCTCATAACACAAACCTGGGAAAAGGTCAACGGTAAGAGCTTTGTGACAGAACCTTACAGTGTCCTTCATGATATAATTTAAAAAATAATAATGATTTTCAACAATTAGATATATTAAATACTTCCCAATGAAATACAAATGTTTAGATCTCTTAGGATTATAAGCAACTTACCATATTGGGTGACAAAAGCAATGCAGCTATCCACAATGATAGGAACATCATTTTTATTCATCTGCTGGTTGCCGAGAGCCATACCATCCGTCCCAGCTGCCAACTGGATGGAAGTATGCCACAATGCAAAGTCCTGCTTGGTTATGCCATGTATGTACACAGTTCTGTATTACAAACACACACACATTTACAAATTAAAGTATAATTAACAAAAAGTGGAGCAATGACAGCATGGCAACATCACAGACTACAGTTTAAAAGTCTGCACCTAATTGATTAAAAATACAGTAGAAATAGAAATGTAGTAAAACAACTGTTTTATCATTTTAAAATGTGATTTATTCCTGTCATTGTAAAGCAGATTTTTCAGCAGTCATTACTCCAGTCCAATTGAACCTCCAAAACATTTCTAATAAGAAAAAAACCTTTCATACATCAATGTTATGCTTATTTTTCAGGAATTTCTATTTGATCAACAGAAAGTTAAAAAGAACAGCATTTACTGTACTTGAAACAGAAATATTTTGTAACATTATATGGGTCTCTTGACATTACAGTACTACGACTTTAGATCATTTTAATGTGTCTGAAAACACTAAAGAATTAAAAATATTAATGAATTAATATTTTACTTTCAATAAATAAACAAATTCCCAAACCTCTGAACGACAATGTATGTTAACTTAAACTTATATCAGCAGTCTTTTATGTGGCATTATGGTGTACTGTACCTCCCACTCTCAACCATGAGTAAGACCTGAATCTTCTCATCACCCTCCATATGAGTGGACACAGCTGAGGAAAAAAATAGAGGAAAAGCTTTGCTGAAGCAACTCTATTACCTTGACAGAATGATAAAAGCACTCTTAGACAAACCAAAATGAAAAGCATTACGAGTGAAAGAAAACAGAAGAACACGAAGTGAAACAAATGACGAGCTTTAGTGTTTTGTAAACTTTCCAGCTGGAGTAAGTGAAGCAGAAAGCAGAGTGCTGCTGGTCATTAGTTTCTGCTGCAGTACATGAGAAAACTGCCTCGCTGAACCCATCAGACACATGCACAGTTGTACATACACATTTAGAGTCATTGATTCTTCAACTAATCTTCCTCACATCTGTCATTTTCCCACTCCCTTTTGTCTCCCTCTTTCCCTCAAGTGCCAGACCAATATTGCAAATCATATTCAGTGACCGAAACTCTATCAATCATTGTATTAGGTTTAATTAATTAATCAAATTCATAGAGTCAATCATTTGTGCATAAATTCAGAGAATAATCCATTTCCCAGTAATAAAAAACGAAACCAAATCAAAACAGGTCAAGTGAGAACAAAATTGCTCAATTATTTTTAAAACTCCATACTCAACTAAAATCAACCAAAACATAGGAACTTAAGTGTTAAAAACAAGCACTTTAATTGTTGCACTTTAGCCATTTTCAAATTTTGTTTACCTATGTTATTGAAAATATTTTTTTTTTTCAAAAAGGAAAGGAGCGCTACTGGGCACAGAAGGTTTATTAAAAGCCATTACTGAAAAGAGGAAAGTTTGATAAAAACAAGCACCACTTACTTCATCTTTCTAACCTCCCTTAAACATTAACGCTCTTAACTTTTATTAAGGAATTAAAAAAACTAAATTAAACCAAACAGCTTTGTAGTGCTGGGGCTAGCATTGAGATTCCAATAACACCTCTCCCGACTCTCTTTTTCTAGTTTACAAATAGACAGAAATTACTTACAATGAAAGAATGACTTTTAGATTAAAGGTGGCAAGCCAGCTTTCTTTCCATTTAGTGAAGGTTTAGGATTAGTTGACAGATGAGAAGACAATTTTAAAACTAATTATACTTAATTTTTCCAATGGACATGCAGTGTGGACCAAAAGTCTGAGACCACTAATGAAAATAGTTTTGATTGCAATAGCAAAACTATTAAACAAAATGATTGATTCAACTTTTACAAGTATATTAATTTTTATCCTTTCTCAGCAGAATTCTAGCATCATAAACAGCATAATCTGAGATGATCCAAAGAGCATCTCAAACGCCACTCTGACCATCAGTACATCAGTCACATGATCGATGTTGCAAGTTTATTTTGATTAACTAGAGACACATCTTAAATGAGGCTTTTAAATTTAAGATTTTGTTGACATTTGTACTTCAGTTATTTCAATCTGGACCAAGAATGAAATCTATAAATTTAGTCCTGGTTGTTTAGTGTTTATTTCAACACTGAATCTACAGACACAAAACAAAAAGAATAAGGATATAGTGACAAACTAATGCCCTAATTAGATTATTTTTAATCCCAAATATCAATGTGGCCTTAGTCTTTTGGACTGCACAGTAAACGAGGCACCTTTTAAGATTTTCAAGAAAAAATGGATCCTTACATCAGACCCTTATAACCTGCATGTACTTGTCTGACACATTTCAGGACCATGGACAGCATAGTCTTTAATAGATACTATGACATTACCATCCTGTTATTCAGGAAGTTTACAGGAACTATTCAGGGATGCTTCCAAGCATTTACTTACAAAAGACTATGAGAATTGCTTTCAAAAGCCTCTTTGTAGACAAAATATTATGTATGACTTTCAGATGTCATTTCTACACAAAGCTTTTCCATTGCTAAATGGATGAATCTGACATTGCTCTTCTGTTTATAGCAGGAGTGAGTAAAAGAGGGTTAGCTAGGGCATGCTGTGAACTGCTGGTCTGCCTATGTCTGTGTCCTAATCTAATTTCACAGAGTTGCAGCCCTTTGAGGCCCATATGTTCTGTCGCTATAGAGATCTTAAACCACTGGAGACGCTTCGTTAGCGTGCCACGCTACATTTCAAGGCTCCACGAACTGTTGAGGCATCACCCTCTTAATCCTGCCCCGAGTATGTTGGCTTTCTGGATTTGATCCTTTTTTGGGCCTTGAACGGATTAGGGAAAAAAAGAGATTCATTGATTTTTCCCGCCTCGTTCTAGCCAATTGATTGAAAATGTTGCAAATCTGGTCCATGGGTGCCAAACTCATGTCAACTACCTCCCGCCCAAACATGATTGCCATCGGCAACCGCGGTCTCCCTTGGAGACAGACGAGACGTGTGACCAGACGAGTATTTTAGAGACGTGGGAATGGAGTCAAACATTAGCACACTGAATTCCAACGAGGAAATACTAGCAATAGACATAGAAAAAGACACAGATGACTTTTAAGAAAATGATCATGAGGCTCAAGGCATCTCATGATAATACTGAGACACTTTACCTCAGACATCATTAATGCAATTCATTAAAAGAACAGACAATCTACAATCTTTTAACAGATGATCTTAAAAATGCCTACCGAGAGCAAATTGTTAGAATTAACACACATTCAGCGGTCAATTTCAGGATTAGTTCACCAGAAACTTGAATGACTTTCTTTCTTATGTAGAACACAAAGGGAGAGTAATGTGCTGGATGCAGTTACATCCATTAGAGACTATCACTTTCAAGCTTCAAACAGGATGCAATAACAAAATAAATGTATCATAAGATGCTATGTTAGTCATTATTTACTGTTAATATTCGTCTCGAGTGACCTGTTAACCACTGGAATCAGATCAGTAAATCAGTAAATCAAATCAGTGGTCAGTAAACTGAACTTGAGAATCAGACCTGGGGTGCATTTCCCAAAAGCATGGTTAGCCTACTATGGTTGCAAGTTCCATCGTTACCAGCGTAGTTTAACGATTCCGTGTTTCCCAGTAAGCATAGTTTAAACGAACGTTTGTGGTCAACGTCACAAATGTACATGGTTGCAACTACAGCTTTGGACCTGTGGTTAGAAGCATAGTTCTTCTTCTTCTAGTAATCAAGATATATAGGCTTTATTAAATATGCTCTTGGACACAAGAAGCAAACTAACATGCATTACTATCTTTATCCTCTATTCTATCTAAATATAAAATGTGTTTTAATTATGTATTTTTGCATGTCTATTGAAAACAGTGTTTTTTGTACAATCATGTGCATAAATGGCTAAGGGAACCCTGGAGTATGATGTAAGAGGAAACACGCAATGATTCAAAGATCAAATAAAGCATAATGACAGTGAACAAAAATAGTGAATTAGTCAATAGGTGCCATGCTTGGAAATCTCTAATCAGTTAAATGGCATAAGTTATTCCACCACCACATGCGTGTGACCCTATGGGTCTAATGTGGTTCAAACGACGGAGATGCGACCGTGTTCGGCAAACAGTCGTGACTAGCTAGTTAATTTCCAAAACAATACAACGTACTATGGTGGTTAATCAGCGAGTTGCATTGTTGGTCGGACCCCAGATCGATTTGAAAACAAACCATTGAAACTGGAATTGATTCAAGGCCTGAATCATAATAAGAGTTTGCTTGCAAGGCAGACATTGGAACTTCTCTAATGGCCTCTCATAAAAACTGAAAGGTGCAAGGACAGATGACAAGATTTTCACTAATTAAACGAATAAAATAATATTATTATCTGTTTCTCGCCATCTCTTCCATCTTTATTTGACCCTCTAACTCTAGCAATCTCTATTCTAACACTAGCTTCTCTAATATTTTTCTATTCTATTTATTTTCTATTTATTTATTATACAATTACAAAAAAAATCCTTGCTACGTGTACTACATTAAGCTAACTGAGACTTGCTATAGCACTTCTCTCTTTCCATTGCCCTCATTCGTAAGTCGCTTGGCAGAATCTGCTAAATGACTAAATGTAAATAAAGCGAAAATAAAAAACATATGAGATTTTTTTTTGTTTAGTTTTCTATTAGGATGAACCACTTAAATTAGAGGGGAAAAAAGAATAGCTATATATAAACAATAAAACTAGTACAAAACTACATAACTATATAAAACTATATAAAAATCAAAGCTAATATTATAATAGTATAGAAATAATACTAAAATAGCACATTTTAGTATTAAATGTGCACAAAGCTATCAAGTAAGCTACAAAAAAACTATAAATACAAGAGATTTTATCAACGACATGAAAAGTTGTAATGGTGAGGGTTTTTTTGTTTAGTTTTTTATTCATTTAGACCTTGGCACTCCCTTTTTTTAATAAAAAAAAATAAACAAAAGAAAGAAAGTCATACAGGTTAGGAAAAACATGCATGAACTATTCCCTTAATATCTATCTGGTATGCATGCATATTTGTCCTCACTAAGCTCCTGTAGGCGTTTAAGTTGAAGAACTCCCTCCTCTTCATCTTCATCTCCAGAACAGAAGTAGAGTTCTGAGCCCACCAGAGCGAACCATCCCATTCGCCAATGATAAAGGTCATGCCCCTCTTTATAGTGCAGTCGTCCAATAAGCTCACTGTCCTGCCTCAGCAGAGCATCTGCCCTTGCAGGGACAAAACACTGAAACGAAAGAGAAAAACATTAGACAGAGGAGCAGCGTGAGATACGGAGTGAAAACATTTAAAAGTCAGGGGCTTGTGCAGATCACACAAAGAAGTTTCTAGTGTTTTCTGCCAAACAGAAACTACAGCTAACCCTGGAGTTGCATTAAACCAGCATATACAGATAGAAGTACAAACACAAACACCCTTTGAACATTCCCTAGCTGAGCTCTCAGAGTTACGCAAACACTTCAGCCTAGACACTAGCACCTCCACACTTCACTTAAATGGGAATATGTGCGAGTGTGTGTGTGTGTGTGTGTGTGAGTGAGGGATGAGAGGCAAGAGAGATGGATCTGTTTGAAGGAGTAATAGCATACACCCACTCGCACAAGAAAAAAACACACACCGACACAACAGGGACAAAGACACAATAAAATGACCTTCAAGAGTCGCTGCATACAGCACATGCTGCAATATTTAAACACAGACGCACACATATAAGTTGCGCTAAATCTTTTAAGAGTTATTTTATGTGTTAAAATGTGTGTAACCTTGGCGATGGCATGTGTCCAATCCTGCTGCGCGTCCGAGGTCTCCGCTCCAAACACCAGTACTCTCTGAGAGCGCAGGTACAACTCAAAGGTGAACACCGGCCTGAGGGAAGTGTGGAAACAGCACAATTAACACACACAAAGTGACTGAAACACACACGTGCCCACATGCTCACAGCTGTGAAACAGAAAGGACGGTGATTAATCTCTGTTAGTCTTTTGCTCTTACAATAAACAGCTGAACGCTGGAGATTAATCCAGGGGGAAAGGTCACTCTCTTAATGGCTTTAACAGCTCTGACTTGTGGCCCACATTTTTGGACAGGGGGGATATTTTTGTTACAGTAGCGAGAGCAAAAGAATTAAAAAAGGGGGGATTTCAGGCTAATCGGGTTAGAGGTCGGCCAGCAGGTCAGTGTCTAAGCGTTTCTTGTTAGTGTTTGTTAGTGTATAGAAACTCTGAGGTGGGGTCACATCTGAAACACTTTATATAATCTCTGAGCCACAAAAGAATGGCTTCATTAACAAGAGAGCATCAGAGAAAGAGACAGAGAGGGAGGGGGAAACCCAGACCCTGTTTCGGTGATGTTCTCAGTGTTGTTGATGGCCAGGCTCACTACGTCGCTGACATCAACCCGGCCTATGGGTGTCGCGTTCTTCTCATTTTCATAGTAACTAAGAAATCCACCTTCCAATGTACACCAACGCCGGACCAAGTCTGAAACGCATACAAATTGAAAAACATTATATTTAATTGTAAATTCTGTAACACTTTAGAATAGAGAACACTTATTCACTATTAACTATGACTCTTACTTTAATAAATTCCTAATTTGCTGCTAATTATTAGTTAGTAAGGTAGTTGTAAAATTTAGGTATTGGGTAGGATTACGGATGTAGAATATGTGCTTAATTGCACGAAAACCATGATACCAACTGAACCGTGGGTTTTGGGAACCATGCCACCCCTATTAATTACTATTAATAAATGGCTAATATTCCAGTACTATGCTTCCTAATAAGTTAAAGGACCCTAAAATATAGTGTTCCCACTTTAGCCCACTTAGTGGTACTTGCTACTTTCACTCATACTGACAGATTTAAACTATTTAAGAGCATAAATTCTGTACTGCTGCACTTTTCCACAGGTAAAATCCAGTTATTTCAAAAGAACTCCACAAACACCTTCAAGCATTCAATTTTGACAAGAGATGTTTGGTAACGTGACTGTACCTTGATGAATGTGATCAACATCCAGAATATGTTAGCAACCACATTCTCAGTAATACGTTAAAAAACATTTAGACTACATTTTACATGTTCATAGTAGGCTCTCGATTCACTCAGTGTACTTTAGGATTTGTTATTGTAATACAATTGTCATTATATAATACAATTAAAGAAACCAAAGAAGGTCAGTGACAACAATGGGTGAGCGATGCATAAGATCCGTCTTATTTTCTTTAAGTGGATATGTCGTATCAACGTTCTTAAGAACTGAGAGCAGAATTACAGCTCCTTACGTTACAACATTATGAATTCTTTACACTACTATAAAGACATTCAAAATCCTTAAATCCTTAAAGAATTCTTAAAAATGCAAACCCGCTATGAGTACTAAGAGTAACCACAAACATTTATTTGCAAAAAAAACAAAGAACTGGAACTGATCTACTCAAAAAAGACATTATTTAAATGTACTTAATGAATGCAAGCTTATCTAACTTCTTATGTTTGTGCTCAAGTAATAAATAATTGATCAGACACTTTAATCCCTAGTGTCCTATCAGTACAGTTCACTTTAGTCAGCAGTTTTCTGACTATGAGTATGACCCTCAGCAACGCTTTTACTGTACACAGCCACAGACATGTTATTATATGTAATGTGTATGTCGGGAAAAAAATTATATATAACAGTAAAATCAGACAAAATTGTATGATTTTACAAGTGCCTTACTCAACACTGTGAGTGAAGTAAATCTGGCAACAAATAATGGTTTCCTCCCAAGGCAAACATTTAAAAAAGGATTTAATCAAACAAACGATATTTCATTATGTGAAATATCAGAAACACTAATATCTCATTTTATGAGTCTGAATCCCTTTAAAGAGGTGTTTAAAAATGCAACAAAAACATTAATACTACCAAAAAGCTTATTACACCCTGTTTGACATCACATAAAAGTGCAGTTTAAATCTATAAAAGATACATCAAGGAATGTTAAGGCCTGTAAAGAGAGCACATTAAGTACTAAAATCTAAGCGATCCGAGGGAGCTTCTGTTCATCATAAATATTTAAATAAGATGTTACACTCTTTTTCTAACTATTACATTTAAGTTAAGTATTACTAGCTTTGTTCAACACACTCTAAAATATTCAGAACAAAAGTAATTTTCATATAATACAACTCTCATCTGTCTTGTGAAAATACTGATGGTCTCTGTGTGATGTTTCCAGAGGGAAGCTATTAGACAAAATAGTGCATCTTAACTGCATCCTCATGTTACTGTGACACAATGTTTTGTTCCTGACAATGCCTAACCTGATTCATCTATAAAACTGGCACTTTATTAATCCAGTTAGCTGGAACACACTGTTCTGTCGGCAATGTCATGACGAGAGTCAAGAAACACTAAATTATGGGTAAAGAGAGTGATTGGGACATCCAGAGTGATCTTTAACTTGTAAAGTGACGGTACGAAACAAAATGTTGATCAGTGAGAAACTTCAGGTGACAGCATTGGTATTTGGTGACTGTTTGGCAATATCACAACACATTAATGTGGCTTGTACATACACATGCACACAAGTCCACAGACAGCTGGCATTTACTATCAACAACTATCCAATGTGGCCGTCTCTCAGTATCGAGTGTGGTGTAATACAATAAATTGCTGGTATTTATTTCCCTCACACCTCTTCACCTCATCTGTCTGAACCTCTCCAGCTCAAATGCCACCACAGTAAGTGCACAAAACCCTCTTGTCACTGTCTTTTCATTTTCTTGTTTACAAAGGGTATGGATCTATCATCTCTGAACCAGTGTTGTCAGGAAACATGGAGAGGTGTCCTTTTCATTAGTCATTATATTTGAATCTGCACATCATGTGGACAAGGGTCTTTGTCTACTTCAACTTCATCAGAGTCTTTAAGTGAACTGAAACCATTTAAAAAAATTCACATCTCAGTGCAAGTCAGGTTGCTGGGGGTCAAGCGTCTAAAAGTTCTAAATGATCAAAATAAGATTTAAAAGGCTTTTCACAAGTAAAGTTGCACATTTAGATACTTCCTATACATCTATTGTGCTTAGATCTTGAAAAGGCTGGAGAATCCCTGAAAGATGTGTATATCTACTTTATTTCTGTTGTTTATTTTCTGCACATTTGTATACACCCATAGGCCATGGCTGTCTTTACCTGTGATACTTCAAGGTTATATGCAGACAGGCCTGAGAGCTGGATATGCTGTTGAGAGAATCATTCATTTAGCCAAACTACTAACGCTGGAAAGATGAAAGAGATTTTGAAAGAGAGCCCGTTTGATGATTGCACAACAATGACATTAAATGATCTTTTGGAAGTAATTTCTTAGTCAAATTTGATGTGCGATTCATTTGCAATTAAGTAGATCAATAAGTAGCCACATCATGTAATTAATTAGATTACAAACTTGAATTGCTTTCCGTGCCTAATATATATATAGTGAGGTCAATAAGTATTTGAACCCCCTGTGAAGTTCTCTTACTTAGAAATCATGGAGGTATCTACAATTTCTAAAAATCTAAAAAGAAAAATCCGGAAATCACATTGGATGATTTTTTAACAATTTATTTGGGAATTACTGTGCCAAATAAGTATTTGATCATTTGCTTATCAGCCAGATTTTTGACCCTGAAAAACCTGTTATTTTGCTTTTAAATAGTCCAGCTACACTCTGCTCATGATTCTAAATTTGTAGCACCTGCTTGAGGTTGTTAGCTTTCATAAAGACACCTGTGCACCCCACAATCAGCCAAAGTCTAAGCAGCAACATGGGCAAAAACAAAGAGCTGTCAAAAGATACAAGAGACAAAATAGTAGATCTTCACAAAGCTGGAAAGGGCAATTGCCGAGCAGCTTGGTGAAAAAAGAACAACTGTTGGAGCAATTGAGATTGGAGGAAGAAGACTGATGAGTATCATCCCAATAATACCATACCTACAGTGAAGCATGGGGCTGGAAGCATCATGCTCTGGGGGTGTTTTTCTGCACAGGGGACAGGACGACTGCACTGTATTAAGTGCTGTATTATACAAGGCCATGTATTGTGACATATTGGGCAAAAACCTCCTTCCCTCAGTCAAAGCATTAAATATGGGTCATTGCTGGGTCTTCCAACATGACAATGACCCAAAGCACACAGCCAGGGAAACCAAGGAGTGGCTCAGTAAGAAACATATCAAGGTTCTGGAGTGGCCAAGCCAGTCTCCAGACCTAAATACAATTGAAAATCTTTGGAGGGAGCTGAAAAAGAGAAGATCTGTATGGATGAGTGGGCCAAAATCTCTCCTGCAGTGTGTGTAATCCTGGTGAAGAACTACAGGAACCGTTTGACCTTTGTAATTGTTAACAAATTCTTCTGTACCAATTTTTTTATTTTTTTGACTCAAGTAATCAAATACTTATTTAACACAGTAATTCCCAAATAAATTGTTAAAAAATCATTCAAAGTGGTTTCCGGATTGTCTCTCACAGTGGAAATGCACCTACGCTGAAAATTGTAGACCCCTCCATGATTCTAAGTAAGAGAACTTGCAAAATCACAGGGCGATCAAATACTTATTGACCTCACTGTATGTACTGTATACAGTAATGTGTAAAAGTCTTAAGCCACTAGTATTTTCAAAAACATAAATAAACAAACAAAAAGGTTTTAAGTCAGCTATTTTTTTCTTCTAACTTCTATTGACTAAATTAAACTAATATTTGGTATTACAGCTTTTGGTAAAACAGCTTCTGTTCTGAGGTACACTTGCCCATAGTTTTTCTGGTAGCTTTCCAGGTAGGTGTTTTTCTTCATCTTGGAGACGTTGCCACAGTTCTTCTGGATTGAGTCTCTCTCAGTTTGTCTTGCTACTTCGTGTCATTCCAGACAGACTGATGATGATCAGATCAGAAATGTAAACTGATATTTCGCTACCGCAAAGAAAGAAATAACTGACTTAAAACCTTTGTTTTGTTTTTTGTTTTTTTTTGGTGAAAATACTAGTGGCCTGAGACTTTTGCACAGTACCGTATACACACACACACAGAGAGACATAAAAATATACGGTAAAAGTTCAAATTAATTAAATGCTGCAGCAAAATAAGTTATCACTTAACCAAAACAACTATCAATTATATCAAATTAGGCCTATTTTACAGTGCACACATAAGCAAAACAACAATCTATTTACAACAGAAGGCTCGTGCTGCTCTATACAGACTATACAATTTTTTCTTTGCTACTGTGCAAATGTTCTTTAATTACAGCCATACATCGTAATCAGGGGTTGTCTATTGACAACTATTACAACTTGATGGTCACAAAATGTAAGCTATGAGAAAATATGTAGCATAAGCAATTGAATCCCATTTACTACCACATGGTAATTCATCTGTACAGAATGACACTAAACCCCAAACTGAATCAGCTGGATTCTGTCAGATTTACTGAATAGTCAATATAGATACATATGCATGGAGCCCAGCAAATGTCTTTTAAACAACAGAAAAGTAGTTTACAGCGGTAGTTTTTTATTGTTTTAAACACAGCTATATTGCAACTGAATATTGCATTCTGAAAAGTAGGTTTAAATGAATGCGCTGCCAGGTTTCATTTAGAACGAGCAAAATAGGCCCAGCACCAAAACTCACACATACTGTACGCTCTCAGTGCTAGCAGTGTGAATACTGTAACCTATTTACATGGATGCAGCAAAAATAAATGCGAGCTGCTTTCACGTGCAGTGTGAAACAGACATTAGTGTAAAACTGCTGAAAGAAAATCTAAAGGTCAAATCGTAGTGAGCATTTATTAATAACGTGCGACTACAGTGACTCATATTCATGCGAGTTTAGTGTCTGGAGCCCAGCATAGCACGGTTCAGAGGCTTAGTCATCAATGGAAGTGCCTCAAAATAATCTTGTTTTATCATTTACACAGGCGGAAACCTCATGGGGGACCTCTTTCAATTGCGGATGGACATTGTTTGCTATGAAAGGATCGCAACATTGATCCAGATGAAAGAAATGAATGAGTCTCGATTGAGAAGTTGCCCCAGCTCTGAGACACACAGCTACCAGCAGTGACAGGCAATGGGAGCTTGTTTTAGATGCATTATCCCCTTTAGAGCATGGGGCGTTTCACAAGTACACACACACCGAGGAATACCGCTGCATGATTTATAAAGGGGCAGATGTGGTTGTTTTCTCCTCTTCTCCTAAAAGCACGGTTCCTCTGCGGGTGTCAGCGGAAGCTCAGTAAAGACACACAGAAAAACACACTCTTTCACAACACGCACACACCTCAGGCAAAATTTGGAATTTAAGAATATGCTTTCAATTTATGAATGTAAATTTCAATTGAATTGGCAACAACCCATAGGACGTGTGACAGAAAGAGGAATTTACTGAATTAAAATTCTAATTTGGTCCAACCCAACAACAACAGATAACTCAGGAGTTCTCTTTGCTGCCTTCTGGAAAAATGATGATAATAATAACAAATAAATAATAGAGTACGAGAGTCACATTTTCCACCATGATCCATAAAATGGCATAATTAAATACATTTATATATAGGTAGCATATCAAGTATTAATTATTTATGTAATGCCTCTCTAGCCTATGTATTATTAAACATACTGTTGTATTATCATTATGAATTTCATTATAATTCCACATACAATTTCAATTGGCTGAATTGACTGAGAAAAAACATTTTCAATGTAATACTAAATCTTAAAAAAATCTTAAACGCATTAATTTATGCACACCCACAATCAAAAATGACATCCAGTTTTTTTAGTAATCCATTAATGCTTCAGAACCCTGCTGTGAATGAATTGTGAGGCACTTGTTTTGTAAAATATCAATGCCAAATAAACAGGAATTTAAAATGTAGAGACATTAAGAAGTGTAACAGAGATAGAAAGAGCAAAAGATCCCGCTGATACCATAACAAAACTGCTACGAACTAGGTCTGCGCGATATGGGCAAAAGAAACCAATCACAAGTCTCAAATGTCTTGTTCACAGCAGCTTTTAGTTTTTTTTCAGTTTAGAATTGTTTGTGAACGAGTGTATTCCACTGATCTATATATAATGACTGGATCGCTCATTGCGTTCTAAACTGCCGTCAGGCAGTGAAGCCACCGGAAGTGTTCGATCCGCCATCTTACTATTCCATACCGACAGAGGGCTCCAACGTCTGCGCTACAGGGATTGGTAGTTCCACTTCAAAAATGACCCACTGTGCAGCCTACAAGTGTGACACGAAGTTCGCTAAAGGATGTGGCAAAACTGCACACAGGTTAAATTCAAGAAGCTTTAGTAATTTACGTTTAAAATTTTATTTTTTGTACGAGGCAAGAGAAGTGTGTCCTCACAAAATGAATATAAAATAATATAAATGAAGAGGTATAAATGCGCAAATCATAAAAAGATGTTCATAGAGCCATACAAATACAATAACACTCATCAGTGTACCGTTACTTACGTTAACCCGTGTATCATATGAATGTACTAAATGTGTATTTACCTGTTGGATAAACACTGTATTAAAACTAACCACAATATAATCACAATTATACTAATTATTTATATGCACAAGCAATTTGTATTTATTCAATTCAATGTTCATAATTTCTTTTTATTGTTAATTTCTAAATATAAGCTCTTTAAATTTTATTTTAACTGCTGTAATTAAGTGATGTCAAAACAATGTAAAAACGTGCTTGAAGTTTGTGTACAACTCATTTGTAGATTTTCCAAAAAGATCCAGTCAGGAGGAGAGAATGGGTGCTAATCACAGATCGGGCTTTACGTTACTGATGATATTCGCATAACAATCGCATAGGATTTATCGTGCAGCCTCACTAAAAACATCTATCACTTGTCTGTGGGGTACGGCGCGGCTTAATTGAAGGACATTCAGTACCTGTGGCGGAGCTTCTTCTTTCTTCATTTAAAGGGCGGAGAACAAACTAAATTAATGCATTACTGCCACCTGCTATTACCCAAGACCAGCGACATCCTATTTCCGTGGAGGGAGGAATCAGATCTGAAAACGTTGAATTGTTAGGTGATGTTTTCGCATTAAAGTTGTATTATTTCCTATTTCGATAGCCCTACTACGAACAGAAACAGAGGAGAGAGATGAACATCACAAACTGTGAACCTTAAATGTTTCAAACACTAAAGTTGTTTTTTGTTTCGTTTTTTTTTTTAACGTGATCATGCGCATACCTGCTGCTTACATATTATTGTAGCTCAGCTTGAACTGATCACAGCATCATTTATATGTTTGTACGCAACTGAAAAAAGCACAATGTCAGGCATGTCAAGACACCCTCAGACCCCAGAGGGTTAAATCAGAAAGCACGGGTTTTGATCTGTGTTAATCTGATCATGCAGTTTTAGGGAACAACTAAACACAGCAACAGAAAAATATGGCTCAGATTAAATTCTAAAAAAACACCGCATAGTTACCTATTTCAAAAATATACTCTAGCGTGTGGTGTTTGCTCCTTGCAGTAAAAATATTGCTACAACTTTAAAATGAAGTCAGTGCAACAACCGGACAGCCTCAAATCCAGCAGACCATGCTTTTATTAAAACCCCCAGAACAAAACCATAAATTATTGACATTAAGTTTTATATAGAGCAGTTTAGACCATTAGCAATGAAAGGCTTTCACGCAACCTCATTGGAAGGTTGAATTTTTTAGGAATGGCACAAGCAACATTTTCCTGTTCATTAAACAAGTTTAAATGCGCTGTTTAAATAGTACCACTGAATATTTCAGAAGGGACTCTATTATTACGACACCATTAATGTGTCCACACACTGTTTTTTAAAATAAATTAAACATTTTAATCTTGACATGAAAATAAAGGCATGTAAGATATTTATACAATGTTGGCTTACAAGGACAAAATCAGTAAATAATCAAAGGGCAGCAAACGAATGATTCTGTAGAGCTGTAAATCAGCACAAATCATACAAAACTGTACAAAATCTGACCTACAATTTCTAAGCAGAAGAGAACCAAAAGATTTTCATATTTCTGTGTTATTTTCTAAAGAGTTTAAGAGTGGTACTTGCAAGTGCAAAAGTCACCATCACTATGCAAGTGTGTTGTGGGTGGCTGCCAGGGCATTGTTAAAATGTGGTTGCCAGGGAGGGTACTGGGTGGTTGATTACTGGCCCAAGTTATTGTAATTCTTATAAAAATGTACACAAGTATGTGATGAATATGGCTGTGAAATTATGCTTTTTTGGTCTACTTTATTATAATTACATATTTATTTGGAATTACATAACAGCTATTGTATTTGAAATATAAAACATGGTTAAAGTATGGTTGATTCTAAAAGTACAGACAAGCATTTGAGGTAAACTAAATTAGACTGTATGCTGTGTACTTAAATTTGTAATTACACATTTAAAGGAATTTAGAGGAAGTTGCTATTTAGTACTTATACAGTACATATATTAAATATAATATCAAACAACACTACAGTACTTCTAATCATTTCACACATCAAAATAAGTTTACTTTAAAACATAGCAAAACAGTTCTCAGAATCTCAAATGTATTTTTAACATTTAATTTGATGTTATTACAAAGTGCATTTTTAAAAGTTACGAAATATGAAACCTATTCATGAAACATACTCATGAAAAACTCCTTAAGTACCTTAAGTGGTCCATAATTTCATAAATATCATATTTTCTGTAAGAATAAAAACAGTGCTCTACAAGTGCATATTCATTACAATTAAGCGCTGCTTTTTTCACAAAGGGATGGACTTCATCTATACATCTTATGCGCCTGTGGTTTATTTGAAAATGTTCTCAAGAGCACTCCAACGTTTGGTCATGACGTTACTGGCATTTCAGGAAAGTTTTCTGGTTCTCGTCCACTTTTGAAGATTCTTTTCATGCAAAGAATAATGAGGCATTTGTTTATTATCATAACAGACGTTCTTTAAACTTTCTAACAGTCATCACATTTACTTTTAAGACACTTAGAACTGTGTTAAAACATTTTCAACTATAGAGTCTAAAACACAGCTTGCTTATTTCCAGTGCGCACACAGTGATATCGGGGAAAACAGGCAGAGGACCAAAGCGGGCTACCACAGCTTGAGACAGATGTCCCTAGGGATACGAGATAGAGATGAGCTGAAAAAGAGAAGGGGGAAAAACCAGCTCCTACAGTGGAGCATGTGCTCCAGATGCTCGTGTTACACCACCAAGAGTCCAGCTTAATGTAAGGGCCCTTTCCTGGCCCCGTCCCTAGAGAGAACTTCTGTCTAACCACCAACGGCCCTCTCCAGATGCTTAGAAGAGGGTAGCGTGAGCGCAATGGGTGCCAGAGAGACGACGAGGAAGCATACTTGAAAGAATAACATCTTTGGAGGGATTTAGTGTAACAAGAATGGGCTATACTCAAATGAAGTGGGGCATAATAATATTGCACAAATACGGTGCAACCGTTTCCAGCCATGGGTGAGGATAAACAAGAAGCGCAGATGAATATTCATAGGTAATTATTTGGATGAATGGATAAATGAAGAGGTGGGTGTTTGGATGGATGAATGCAAGGACAGACGGACTCACCAGGTCTTCCTTTCCGGTCCAGAGTGGCCTTGCCAGTGCTCACAGAGCAACACAGAAATCCATCCATAAAAGAAGGAACATCAGTCGAAAAACTGCTGTCAAATACTGCTTCCAGTTTAGGAAAATCTATAGAGAGAAAAAACAGAGAGACAGATTAAACAGAAAAAGGAGAACAGCTGATTAGGAATAATCCTATAATGTGGTGAGGACGAGAAATGCTGTTTATATGGAGATCAGTCGCATTATATGCAAACGCAGCTCACTAGGCCTGCTAAAAGTTTTTAAAAACTATTTACCTCAGAAGCTTTTCGATAAAGAGTCAGTCTTCACGCAAAGGTGTCAAATAGCTTTTAACAGCTAAATTGCATCCATTTGAATATATTTAGGGGGTTATTTATTTATTAGGCTTGTAAAATGTCCATTCAAGCTCAAGGTTAGAATTTGACTCGTTCTGCTCTCCTTATTCGCCTCCTTCACTTTTAACTCCTTTTTCCACCAACTACCTTATCACATTCTGATTCAATTAGCCACTATGCTCAGGTTTAATTTTTTTCTCGGGAAGGCCGGCAGTACTGACGAGATTTTATCTCACATTTCCAGTCGCCAACATGGAAAAGCCTTTTAATCGAGGGATCATTTCATCCATCCATCCATCTCTTCCCTCCCAGCTACAGATACTTCTCTGTTAGAACGAGAAGGATTAAAAGTGATAATGAGATAGGATGGAGGAAAGTCCAATTTGGCCATCTCTGCACACGTGCTTCCAACATGTGAATTGAGAGCCTGCATAAGTAATATATTCAAATGTATGCATGTGTGTATATTTCCATTAGACTGAGAGAAACAATGGAACTTGTTGCAAACTGAATGTGTGTGTGTTTGAGATGACGACTGAATTATCTGACTGAGAATCACATTTACAAGCCATTAAGTTAATGAGGCCATAGCTCCACACAGATTTAGAGGTTACGCAAATGTTGTCCTGCTGTTGTTACGATGTTAGTGAGCTTAACAAAACATTGGCAGAACACTGTAAAACATTTGTGGCTGTGCTGATTGGAGGATAGCTTAATTAGGATCGTTGGCACACTTCCTGTAAAGGTCCCAAATGAGCAATGTAATGACACACACACACAATCTACAGCTAATTATAGACACTTTCAGGGGCAATGCTGTCTTGAGATAAGGATTTGTGTGTGTGTGTTAAAGTCGTCCATTAGCCTGTGAGAAATGCCAATTGTGATGAAAATTTGACTGTGGGCACCAGACAATACACAATACACACAAATACACAAATGTATTTAAATGTATTTAAATAGCATGTTATTTATGCTCTACACTAACCTTAAAAATGTTCTCTTTTTTCATATTAATGTAATTAAATGAAAACTTTTACATTCAGCAAAGATGCATTAAATTACAGTGACAATAAAGACATAATGTTACAAAAAAATATATATTTTAAATAAAAACTAAACAAACTTTTTAGTTTAAGTTTAACAGTTTAAGAAATATTAAGCAGCACAAATGTTTTTAACATTGCTAAATGCATATTAGAATTATTACTAAAGGTTGATTTTATGATAAAGACTGGAATAATGTCTGTTGAGAATTCAGCTTTGCCATCAAAGGAATGACTTAGATACACATCTCTCAATATCTGCATTCACTAAAACTTTCATGTGTATTTGATAACATGTTCACTCCTGATATAACATCATCTCCTTTTCCATCAAAAAGCAGCCAGCTATTACAGTAGTTAGAATAATCAATGTCATATTAGATGATTGATTTTATAATCTTATTGTGTATTGTATAATCAAGGTGTAGTGCATACTTTGAAGCTGTGACATTTCTCTACGGGATTAATAAAGTCAATCAAATCAACGCTGGTTGAAAGCAGTCTCTTACAGTTCGTTCACCAAGGCTGCATGCATTCGGTCAAAACTACAGTGAAAACTGGAATACTGACAAATATTATTGCCATTTTAAATATTTATTAAATATTAATACATTTTAAAAAGCAGAATTTTTAGCATCGATTACTTTAGAAATCATTGTAATATGCAGCTTAACATTTGAAATAGTGATATTTTTCTCTGGATTCTTTAAAGAATAAAAAGTTTTAAAGAACACAACTGATTTGAAAACAGAAATACTTTTAACATTATAAATCTTATAACAATTTACTGTGTCCTTGCTAAAGAAAAATATTCATTACTTCATAAAAATAACATAAAAATCTTACTGAAACTGAACACTGAAAAGGTAGTGTATATGTGGTGGCATGCATTTCAAAGGATATTGCAAAGAATGATGTAGTGACAGCTTCTTTAGCACACCACACACACCCGAGAGCTTGTTGTGGTAGAGAAACTCCATCTGCAGCCTCTGTCCTGCTTTCTGAGCCAGTAAATAGGGGGTGGAGTACTGAGGGTCACCGGTTGCACACATCACATCCGCCCCGCTGAAAACCAGAGCCATGGTTTGCTGGATATCAGGTAGAACCACTGCAGCACACAGGGCCTTCGGACACACACGCAACAAAATACGTTGTATGAACAATCAGTGATGGTGAGAGCACAGCAGTAAGCAAAGACTACGCTGAAACTGACAGCACATGATGAATTAACTAACAACCCTGTCAAAGTACCACTCCTTTTGCAGCTATGAAAAACGAACATTTGTTGCGTGCAGCTTTACATGGAATCTCGGTACGGAATAACATTGACATTGACAGGAAGCGAGGCATCCAAAGAAAGAATGCAGTCAGTCCAATTAAAAAGAGATGGAGGGGGAAAGAGTCAATAAATACAATAGTGTGTGTCTCTGAGAGAGCGAGAGAGAGAGAGAGTGTTGGCGGGAGTAATTCAGTCGAACACTGCTTTCATCTAAAACAGTCCGATCCAGCCAAGCTATCGATCCTCCTCAAACAAGCTAGATCTGCTGGAGAACAAGGACACTGAGACAGTAAAGCACACACACATACACATGTGTACAGAACAATCAAGACATCAAGACTACTGGTGAAAAATATTTTCCTAAATAAAAATATTTCCTTTGATTTATTTTTTTTTATAAAATGTACACTAACTTTTTTTTTAACAAATTACTTTTATTAAGCAAGGATGCAATAAAATAATCTTTTAAACTGTTACAAAAAAACTATTTTTAGTACAATTTTTTAATGATTCATTCAAGAATCCTGAAAAACATATATTAAGGTTTTTACAAACATATTATGCAATACAACAGCCGTGTTTCAACACTGATAATCAGTGTATTAGAATGATTTCTAGAAGGATCATGTGACACTGAAAACCGGAATAACAATAAATTCAATAAAGGAATAAATTCAATTTTAAAATAGAGACTTATGCTCACCAAACAAATGTACAAATGCACAAAATGTACACCAACCCCAAACTTTTGATTGGTAGTGCTGTATATATAGCATAAGCATAATGAGTAAAAAGTGGAATTGGAAAAATAAATACCATGAATATCAGAATATTTATTTCTTTTGGTTTGTCTCACTGGACCTGCTTTTTATCCTGATGATCATGTTCTCCAGCATGATGAGATGTATGCACAGTGACAGTTACTAGATGATAAATTTGACAATACTATAGTTCATTATTAAAGACGATTTAATATTTTACTGTTATTTGCTGTATATTTGTTGCACACAATTCAAAAGTATGTAACACCAGTTCCTTTAAATTTGGTGTCAAGGCCACCTTATAATATTCTTCCAATGACATTAAACTCAAGGGCGTCCCTTTGTGTGTGTGTGTATACATGTTCTCTAGGTCACATTTGCTGAAGTGACTTTCTAGTGGTACACTGATTTTAATTGTAGCTGTTAACTATAATCCAGATAAAAAGACACAGATTTCAGTGTTACATGGTCCTTCAGAAATCATTCTAAATGTGCTGCTTTGGTGCTCAAGAAACATAATACTTTCTTAATATTTTTGTGAAAGCCAGCAGATTTTTAGTTACAGCAGTCTTTGATCGTTCAAAAGAACAGGCTTTATTAAATAGATTTTTTTTGTAACATTCTAAATATCAAAAGTGTGTGAGATGCCATTAGGATGCCTTCTTTTGTACAAAATGTCATTAAGATCTATCGTGGTGGGGACTTCTATCACACTGAGCAATTTATAATTCTCATCTGCTAAACCTGACCTTCACACAAACCTTTCTGCATTTTAACATATTCATATTCACATTCATTTGCATGCTTATTAAGCAGTTCAGCTTTGGCTGGTCCCAACAATGTAAGCACTTACAGGATTTTACTTTTACATTTCTACTTTTGAATTGTTGCTATATCTCTCAAACTCAAAACCACTGCCTACCAGGCTGACAGTTGCTCGAAACTTCAGGCTGAACGAAAATATCAGACAGGAACTAAAATCTAAACTTAAAGACATATATCAGGGCTTACACAAAAACTTTGAGAACAGGGAGGATTTTTCTGGAACATTTTGTTTGTGTCTGTCCCAGACGTACCCTTCCATTTATAATCTAATCTAACCTCTGTATGTACCTGCACTATATTCTTTATCTTCCTCTCACTCTCTTTGTCTCTCTCTGACACACACGCACACAATCATATAACTTTTTAAAAGAACCCCTGAAAACTCCCCAGTGCTGCTCTCATCTCACACACACACACACACCTAATCCACAGTTTCAATCCTCTCGCCCCTTCTCGCTCCCTCTCTTTTGCCCCCCTCTCCAGAAAACAAAAGCAGGCTTGATCTGTTTTAGTGCTGACATGGAGGAAAAACAGCATCTTTTGGTTTAGGGAAAAGTAATACGGACAAGCTCAATAGGAACAATCAAAACATAAAACACACACAAACGATTTTAATTATGAATTATGCACAGGAAATTGTGTTATCTCTTGACACAGCCATTATCATCCTTTCCATT
Source organism: Enteromius unitaeniatus (assembly GCA_032359435.1). Taxonomy (NCBI): domain Eukaryota; kingdom Metazoa; phylum Chordata; class Actinopteri; order Cypriniformes; family Cyprinidae; genus Enteromius; species Enteromius unitaeniatus. The sequence continues at coordinate 28,800,489 of JAUMHI010000043.1, forward strand.
TCTTTAACATGCTTTGTTTTTCGACTGTAACTTTACAGCACTTGTAGTTGTAGTTCCAAAATTATTCAAAGCAGAATTTTGGTTTTAACATAACTCTGGCGACCTGCTCTGAAAAATGATGAGAGCCAGTTACCATGGTAACCCTAATTTACACCTGGGCTACCAGGTAAGCCAGAGCAACAACAGATGTGCGCGCGCACACACACACACACACACACACACAGAGACAGAAAGACTAACATCTCCAGCCCTAATGGGCCTTTTAATGAGGTAGAAAAAAATACCACGAAGCCAAAGGCCAATGTTAGCACACAGGCTCTATACACACACCTTGTTGAGTTCCTCTTGAGTGTTTAGACCTTCTAGAACTTTCTTGTACTTTCTCTTTTTGTACTTCCTGCGAATAAAGGATGTGCGCTGCTCCAGAGATGGCTGCATGCAAAGCTCCTGCTCTGGGGGAAGATTTGCTTCCCAGAAGCTGTTGGAATTTTTATTTCCAACATCTAAAAACAACTAAAGAGAGGGATGGAATGTGAGGACAATGTATTTCACAAGAAAGTTACTGTAAATCACCCAAAAATGAAATCACTGCCATTATACTCACCCTCATGTCATACTAAACCCAGATTTTTGCTTTTAATGAAACCTTCCCACTTCTCTATTTCCTCAATGGAATGGACTTTCAATGGAGGGACAGAAATCTCTCAGTTTTCGTTGAAAATATCAAAAACACTTTATTATAGGGAAAACTGCTTATTAGCATGCCTATTATTAACACATTGGCTGTTTATTAGTACTTATAAAGCACATGTTCTGCATCAACTTTAATCCTACCCAATATAAGCAGCAACTTAGGAGTTTATTATGCTACACTTTATTTTGACAGTCCACTTTAGACATTCTACTAACTATAAAGTACCTATGTAACTACATGTTAACTAATTCTCATTTATTTGTAACTACATGTCTGCTAACTCTCAGAGTAGACTGTTAGTGTAGGTTTAGGGTTAGTAGAATAAGTTGACATATACTTGCAACGTTTCTGAGTATGTTACATGTTGTATGTTGTGGATTCATCAAAATCAAGTGTTAGAAGTTATTAAACAGACAGTCAACTATTACTCTAATGACATGTAGTTACAAAGTTTCTTACTGTTAGTAGAATGTCTAAAGTCCCCTACTATCAAAATAAAGTGTTACCCTTTATTGAGGCAAAAGTATTGAGGCAAGTTAATGGCTTGATAATGGCAAGAATTTGCCTCAAAAGCAAAGTGTGACAGAAATATCTTCCTTTGTGTCTCAAAGATAAGCAAGAATGTTAAGGCTTTGGAATGACATCAAGGCGAGTAACTGTAAATCAAGAGATATTTCATTTTTTGAGTGAACTATCCCTTTAAAATCAATATGTAAGAAGTGACTACCACAACAGATCGGTACCTCAATGAGCTCGTTGGTCCATATGCTGCTGTCTAGCTTCATACTGCGGACCTTGGAGATCCCAGGACCCAGGAATCGATGCTGACCTGAAAACAGATACTGATCTGAACTACTCACATCTTAAACAGACAATGTTAATTTAATGGTCAAAACTTTCTATTAAAGTGTCCTGCTTAACCTCAAAACTAAGCACAACTTCACAATAAATGGCATAAAGCAACAACTCGTATGACACACATACAGACACACTCATTATACATTTCATCGTATCCTTCCCAAGCACTTTTTTCTTCAGCCTGCCACAGCTATAATTGCAAATGAAAGGCGCGAAAAAGCCATTAATTGCTAATGAATCATAAGTAATTAATTGTGTTTGTTGGTCTGCGCATTTATTTTGCTGAACTCCAGGCACCGCCGTTGTCGTTGTTTATGTGAGAAACAGATGAATTAAACATGGCAGGGAGAAACACATATTTGAATATGGAGTGTGTGATTTTCCGGTATAATTAGTAGCATTTTAGAGTACCAGTTTGCCATCAAAGATCATTAGAGCCGCCTGAGAGCCGACGGGACTAAAGATGCTTTGTGTACGTGTTAGTGTGTGTGCATTAAGGGCACTCGTTAAGGGTTTTGTAGTGTCATCTAAGAAAACTTCTAAGACAGTAAAGTACCTTAAACACAGCGTTTGCTTTCACGAAACCTTATTTAAAGCATCAAAAGAGAACAAAAAGCATCAGAAAGGTGGAGAAATTTCTCTTTGTTACCTTATTTAAAACTATTGAAAGAAAGGACGAGGGAAAAATGGGAGTTTCTATGGTAACCATAAGCTCACTTGAGGAATGTCTCCAACCACAGAGTTCGATTTTAAGAGCTTATTGCAATTATATGTGTAAAGAAACAAACCCAAATATGTGTCACACAGCCAGGGATGTTGATTGATATCAGTGTGTGTTAGAAGATAGAAAACAGAAGTTAAATGGGGGGGGGTGAGTGGGAACGTTAGATAAGTATTATAAACGTGAAGATAGATCGTGAGAAAGAGGTAGTCACTTCACCTGTCTCTCTCTTTCACACGCTCTCTGTCTCCCATTGAAGACAATTTGCTCTCATTTAATCGTTAACTGTTCGTTATATTCCCAGTATTTCACCCCTCGCTCTCCTAATTGTCGGCTGCAGCGGCGCAGCTAATTAAAGTGTCTGTGCCATAGATCCCATGAAGGCTGCGGTGAACATTAAGGAGTGTCTCTCCACTCCATGGCTTATTCAGCAGCCATTTGCACATGTTCAGCCACTGTTTCCTCCTGTATTGTGACCTAATGTAACATTAAATGGCTGCATGACTGAAATAATGAGTTAATTTTATAGCCCTTGAGGGTGGTCAGTAGGATCTAAGCAAACACGATATCGGGAAAATGAGCAGAGAAACTGAGGAGAGATGGAGTAAGATGACTACGAAAAACATTTAGTCTGTCCATGTGAAAGAATAATAATGAATTAATACAAATCTGTTTGTGTGTTGTTTTGTTATCTATGACGTACTGATGATGTACTACATGTTCATCAAGTTTTCAGTGATAAAGATTTTCTCTTTACATGCTAAACTACTCTGTCCCTCATCAGAGTAATTATATGCTAAATTCATAGCAATTGTCTATTTAACATAAAGTGTAATACTTTGTTATGCTACATACACATCTAGTTACTATGGAAGTACACAGTTACTAGGGACACTTAATAAAAAGTGGGCCCGGATGGATCAACTGTTATATTAATTGTAATTATAAATGTAATTACATGCAGGTAAAAATTAGAGATGCACCGATTGACCGGCAAGTGATCAGAATCTGACAAGTTTTTGCATGATCGGCCCAGATCGGTGACCGGCCGGTCAGGCTCATGTCTGCCAATCCATTTATTGCCAGCGGCGGTGCAGGCAATTACATCACAACTATGCGCACACTCACAGTCTGGTGATAGCATGTCGTTGGTGTGGAAGTTATTTTCTGTGAGTGAAGATGACACAAAGATCGTTTGTAAAGCAAAAGTACATTGTGAGGGAACAAGCTCAAAAATGCTCTGAACAACAAACCTAATAAGACACTTTAAAACACTGTCATTTAGCTGAATATGTCAGGTTTGAAAAGGGGAAAGTGGCAAAAGCTAGCACGCCAAGTCCAAGCCAAAGCTCGTCTGCCATAGTTCAGCAGCCTGTACTATCCTTTATTAACTGGTGACAATGCAGAAATGCATCTCTTTGTCAAGAAAAACTGTAATAGTTTAATGTAATAGTATTTAGTACTAGCATTGTTAATTGTTGTTAAAGAGTGCACTCTTTGTTATTAAAGTTATTGTTGTGAGACAGTCATGTAATTAATGTTTAAAAAATTATTTCATAATGATACTTATTGAGGAAAAATAGATATTTGTTAGTAAGCTTAGTTATTGATATTAAGTTGTTAGTTATATATTTCTACATTTTCAAGGCGCAAAGCACTTTATTTTGTTTTAATTATTTAGTTGTGAGAAGATCCTGTAATGTTATATAATTTCTTTTATTATAAAATTTATTTAAATGAATTTCATATGCTTTTTTATGACAGTTCTTAAAAAAAATCGGAATCGGCAAGAATCGGCAGGTCACTTACTGTAAAATTGGAAATCGGCCAATAAATTAGCAATCGATGCATCTCTAGTAAAAATATAAATACAACGTAAAAACAAATGTATGTACTGTACACAATAAGTGCATTGTATTAAATGGTTAACTTAAATGTAAGTGCATAGTTAAAGCCACTTAATATAAAATGGAGAAAAGTTCAAAAGGAAAACCTTTAATTTTGATCAGTTCAATACGTCTTTGCTTAATAAAACTATTTTGTTTTCTGCTTTGCTTTATAAAACTATTTTCTTTAAAAATAAAATACCTACTGATTCTTTCCAACAGAAGACATAAGGAACCAATTGAACTTTATAGCTTCGTGTGCATTTCATGTTTTTTCTGTGTGTTCATAATTGTTTCTTACCAGCACAATTCTTGCAGATGATCACACACAGGTTGATGGAGGCCCATTCCGGCTCAGGAGCCTGACAATCAGCGCACTTCCTGTTGGACTTGTTGAACCAAACTTTCTCCAGCACCTCATAATTGCACAACGTCTCTACGATGGACTCCTGAACTGCTTCTATCCATTCCTCTCTCTCACGCTCAGACTCCACTGTGAAACTGACACAAATACAAAACTCTTACACACACTTTAGCAGACTGATTACAGATTAAGTATTACAGTAGGTGATTTAAAAAAAGGTCATCACTGGGCTCTTTGAAGCAGTTATGACTCAATGTTTTTATCATGAATGAATGACACATTTATATAGCGCTTTATTGTGTATTTCCATACACCCAAAGAGCTTTACAATCATGTGAGGGCGGTCTCTCCTCAACCACCACCAGTGTGCAGCATCCACCTAGATGATGCGACGGCAGCAACAGGACAACAGCACCAGTGTGCTCACCACACACCAGCTACCGGTGGAGAGGAGAGAGATACAGCCAATCAATGGAAGTTTGATGGTGTTTGACTGTGTTCTTTTTCAAGCTTAAAAGCATTAATTATGACTGAATGGAAAAGAACGATTAACACATTTTTCTGATAGTCTTCTTGTGGCTTCCATGAAAGCAATAAAGTCGTATAGGTTTAGAATGATGTGAGGGTTAGTAAATGACAGAATTTACATTTTCGGGTAAACTATCCCTTTAAGTTTTAAACCTAAACCCCTCACCATAAGCAATTACTCAAATATAGGAATTCTGTGTGCATCAACAAAATGTTCAAAATAAAACCCAAAGTTCTACATGGTTAAGTTCACAGCCAACAATTTGAGTCCCACGGGGCCCAGGTCAAGCACAGACAAATAACAATGGTGAACACCACTTTTTAAAATGTCCATTATTGAATTTTGATTGGCAGTGATGTGCCGCAGTGTAAATGTAAAAACCAGTAATAGCTCCGAATCTGCTTTCCATTTCCATTATGACCCCCTCTGTGCCCATTATTTTAAATGAGCAGAGAGACCTTGATACGTCATTTCTGAGAAAAATTCCAATTATTTTTCCAACAACTAATACTAAATAGTCCTCTGGCCTCATATCGCTCAGCGTTTAGAACGCAACTACAAACAGATCGATATTCTGTCCTGTCCACAAAAACAAAGCGAGGAGATAAAGAGGAAAAATCTTTAACAAAACGCACCAGCCAAAGAAAGAGAGCAATAGCTTTTCATTGTTTGTTGTTGTTGTTATAGTCATATCCTTTTTTTTTAGCGGGGGAACTGCATGAGCCATAAAAGGATCATTAAAAAACAAACACGAAAACATCTCATCGATTAGGCCTCCGCAAATGGCTGCTTTGTTGGAAACATCAGCTTGTGTGGGGTCACAGGTGAGCGATGCCTGTACTGTACAGCAGTTATAACCGAGCTGATATTTATAGAGAAAAAAAAAGAATGAAGAAGGAAGAAAAAAACAGATCAATAATGAGTGTGCTTCAGATGGATAGTATCAGAGTGGTAGGACAGTCATAATGAGAGAGTGGCTGCTAGAAAATAACAGCAGGCAACAAACTCAGAAAAAAATTATACTAAAAAGGCTCAAAAAGAAGAAATCGACAGAGTTTCCTGTGCCTCTAATAAATCTTACACTGTCCAGTTATGCAAGCATTCAATTTTATTATAAACGGTCAAAAGGTTTCAACTATTTGACACTAATCTTTTTGCAAAGTTCAGCCGTTTAATCCATATTATATTTTGGTTGGTGCAATCACTTATATTAAGAGGTAAGTCTCCTAAGTAGGAACGCCTTAATAAATGAACCAAGACAAAAAAACGTTTCACCTTTCCTGAAATGAAACTGACTAGCCATTTTTGAGATCTGAGACTAGCCAGTTTTGTAGAAATGGCTCAGAAAATGTTATTTTGTTGCAAATGTGTCCCTTTATTCCATGTTAAACTGCTTGTCACTGTAAAAAAAAAAATATATATATATATATATATATATATCAGCCAATTACAGCAACTCAGTGTATTTAGGCATGTATTTGGACAGGACTAGTTTTCTAAACTGTGTTTGAGTTTTGATTCTTATCACACGACGTCTACGATTTTCATATACCAATTCATACGGGCTAATATATCTGTTTTTATAACAGAGGTGGGAGGTACTGTTTTGTACATCTGGGCATTGCAGAGATCAGAGAAATGCATATCCGTGCATATAGTCATTTGGATTGATTATCATTAGTATAAGCACATTTTTATGGCTAGTATAGCAAAACTATGGTTAATCTGTAGTAGCTTTAGTTATTACTACTAGTGGTAGTTACTATTACTACTTTTAGTATACTACTATTTTTTTATTATTATTAATTTGTAGTAAAACAATGTGTATTTTTTGTAAAGGTATGTAATCAAAATATTACGTAATTCAGTGCAAAAACAGTGCTTAGTGATCTTACTAAACAGTTAAATTAAGTGATCTGGCTCTTGATTTTATTATCATTTTTATTATTATTTCTATGCCGTGAGGCAAACAACAAACTATCTGCATGGTAAGAGCATCTATGGTTGGCCAAAACACACAAGGAAATGCTCGTTTTCGCTGAGTTTGCCAAAAAAACAGTAGGTAACTCTGGAATTATTACAGGTATAGGTTGTGAAAAAAAAAACGTTTCGGATTTCGGACAGGATTAAAATCGCAAAGTACAGCTGTGAAACACAAATTTCTCTACTGGCCCCATGTAATACTAGTCCCATCTGAATAGGGCTACAGTCAAGAAGACCTGCTGAATTTCAAACTGAGCATCAGAATAAGGAAGAAATATAATTTAAGTGACTTTCAAAGTGGCACGGCTGTTGGTGCCAGATGAGCTAGTCTGAATATTTCAGAAGCTGCTGATCTACTGGGAATTTCACGCACAAACATCTCTAGGATTTACAGAGAAAGAGAGAAGTGAGTGGCAGTTATATGGGTGTAAATGCCTTGTTGATGCCAAAGTTGAGAGAATGACCAGACTGGTTTGAGCTGATAAAAGAGCAACAGTAACTCAAATCTGGACACAACTGAATCCCTAAACATCTCTCTGGACTACAGCAGCAGAAGAACACACTCTGAGCTACTCCTGTAAGTTCAAACTGGTTTCTTGAACATTACAATGACATATACTCAAGCAGCCTCCACAATCACCCAATCAAACAGAGATGATATGATTAGGATGTGGTGGAAAGAGAGAATGGCAATCATAGAAGCCATCAGTATAGACCAAAGTTTCTGAGGTGTGTTTCTAGTAAATATATGTAACAGAGAATTTAGGCAGTCCAAACAATACATTAATTAAAATGCATTGCATGTAAAACATAGCTTCTGGTGACATTGCTTCACTAAAACAATAGATAAAAATAAATGAACAAATAATCAATGTAAAAATGTAAATAACAGAAGCCAATCTGCTGAATGCTTCTGAATGTTGAATGTTAATTTTTTTCCTCGATCTCTTGACAATCTGCTGTAATTTTGGATGTTCATGAAGTCACTGGTGCCTAAATATGTTTCAGGCCCTGAAGCAGAAATACACCCTCCAGCACAGTTTAACTTTTAAATTTGAAATATTTTGTAAATACAACATTGTTTTGTAAAAATAAGAGTAAATACTTTTTCTGTTTTCTACAAGCAACATACTTTATATTCTTTGTACGTTGTTTGAGGACTCTTCAGCTTGAACTTAGGATTGTAAAATGCTCACTCTTAGGAAATGCAGAAATGGAGTTTTATCCAAGAGTTACCTTCCTGACTCTGGACTATGGGGGCCCAAAACATCCTTCCATAATTCTTCCCAGACTTATATGCTTCAAGAAGTCTTTTTCTAGGTTTCTCTGAAATCTCATTTGATCTACCCACACAGCACTTGAAAACAATGCAGTTGTGAAGAGCAGATCAACAATGTTTTTTAATGGCAGATTAGGTCAATCCCACACTGGAAAAGCAATCACATTAATCTTAGATGTCTGAAAATTATTGAGAACTATATGACTATGTTCCAAACAATAGTGAGCTGTCTGATGTCTACACAGTCAAGTCCTCAAAAGAAGCATTTTTTTGTGTCTGAAGAACATTTCAATAATCTGAAGATTTTTTTACACAATAAAGAACAAACGTGCAATGGATGGTGAAGGTTCTTCATGGAACCATTTAAGCCATTAAAGACTTTTTAATAGTGTTGGTAGCATGTTAACTTCATAGATGACTCTTTTGAAATTATTTATAAACAGCTACTCCATTAACACTCCGTCACTCATCTCAAAAATACTGTTCTTCATTGCTAAAATACACAAACACATAATGCTCACAGATGGTCCTAACATCACAGCACACACAAATATGGAATGAAATATCCATTATTTTAGCTGGTATGTTTTATAGAGAAAGAAATGAATAAAATACTTATTATAATTAATATAACACTTGGCTGGAGGAAATAATGGTTTTACACTTTGTTTATATGTGTATATATTAATACCAAGCAACAATTAATTTTTTATTAGAAGTTAATTTCCCAAATAACTATTCTGCAAATCAAAGCATATGAAATATTAAAATGTTTATGTAATCAGAACCTGTATTTGAAATTTAGAGCATCTCTGATGTCATAATCTGGAGGAATTTGTGTAAATAAATAATTATTTGCACTAAGAAAACTTAATCCTCCAAGTCTGACCTTGAGTAAAACTTTGATGGGTTTTTTTTTAGCATAAAGTGATATTAAGGAAGTCCAGGTAAGAAGCTTAACTCTGTTTGAAGGTCATCTAAAATCTCTTTAAAAGTAACATCAACAATTTATGCTAATATTTTATTTTGATAAGAGATTTTTTTTTCTGGCCTTATGCTAATATACAGTATATAATATTTTAGCAGTTTACCAGAAGGATTTGAAAGGTGTAGTGATCTCAAAGCCTTTCCTCTCAACTTGTTTCACACACGCGGCCGTCAGGTCCACCACAGTGATGGCCAGCCCAGCATTAAAGTCCTGTAAAGAACCAGAATAAACATTCAGTTTTTTATTTCCACTTTTTTATAATTCCACTAAAATAAATAAATAACAAAGTTCAGTGACTGCTATGTGAATAGACCAAAGCATTCTGCAACCCCATGATTATGTACCTTACTGCACATTTTGCTACAGTTTCAAAGTGAAATGTCCAAAGAATTAAAACACATTTTAAATACATAATCATGGAACAGTTGTATTAGGTTGGTACAGGTTATATTGTGGTGTTTTTATAATTCTGCTAGAGGTACGTTTTGTGGCTGTTCAGAATTTAAATATCCAATGAGTGTCGCTAAAGATTAATGCTCTATCATGTTGTAAATATCCCTTACACCAAACCAAATCTAAACCTAAACATTTGCAAAAGTAATTGAAAAGCATTTGCAGCCATGCTATTTTAACTTCCTTATGCTAATTTGAGCTATGTTGTTGAACCATTTTACATGGGATTCGAAATGGTGCTTTTCACCACCTAAGTACACTGCCATATCATGTGAGCTACTGAGTAATGTCTACTGACCTCGAAAACTCATGCATGTGAAGCTGTATATGAGACTACAACGTTCAAAAGCATCAGTTTTCAAATTGTGCAGGAAGTTTACAAAACATTCTGCAAATAAATGTGTGAAAAGTAGCCTTTATTAATCAAAAATGTACCTGCAAATCATACTTTTGTGTGAAAAGAAATACTGCCTTTACTGCCTCTATGTTCATTTCAACTGGAAACGTATGTATAGGTACGTTTTTTCAGTTTTGGAGAAATGTAGGAAAATGTAGGAAAAATGGCACATATTTCCAATGAGCTTAGGTTGACATTATGTGTATCTGTTTACAACACTGTAGTGAATGGAGTGAATAAGGAAAACAAAACAAAAACCAAAGGAAATAAATGCAAGGACACTGTTGTGTGAAAAAGGTCAAAGGGAGCACAGAACAGACCTGATCTATTGATCTGAGTCTGAATGAATGACAAAGTTTATTTCACACAAGAACAAGCAGAAAATACACAGCAAGCTTTCTTTACAGACTTCTTTCCAGATTACTTCAAGGGCAATGGCAATATGAAAACCTCTCGGAGGAACAAGAGATAATTCTCCAATCTTCTATTGGAGATGACAATAGATAAAGGCAACTGTATAGCCCTTTCAAGACACTATATATATAAAAGCATGTTGTGAAAGTGTAGGTAACCCTTTTTATTTTATTGTTTTTATTTTATTCTACGTAAAATTTTAGTTTTTTAAAGTTATTTAAAGAAAAAAAAATACTTTCTTAAAGCAACTCTTCAGTTAATTGTGTAATATTATCAAATGATGGTCTAGTTTTCTTTGGTTTAAAGGGGATCTGGGTGCCTTTTATGTAAACCAAGCCAAACAGCAATTGAACTTGACAGCTTTGTGAAAGAGATCAGCATTTGACATTTTGATAATGACTTCTTTTGTGTTTTGAGTGTCACAAGGGCCAGTTTTTGAGTAACAATAAATGATCTATGAATAATAAACTCAATTGGACTGACCAAATATAGTTTATGACCAAATATGTGATGTTTATCAAAGCATTTAAGACACACTCGCTTTTACATTCAAGAATCAATGTGTGAGTGTGTATACATATACATACACACACACACGCACACACACACACATATATATTAGAGGTGTAACGGTACACATGTTCGTACCGAACTGTTTCGAAAATGGGTCTTTCTGTTCGGTAGTATAGCACCAAATGCTTGTCCAATTTACACAGAAAAGCCACAGGTGATGAGGAGCTTTAGTAAGGATTCTTAAGCTTTAAGGATTTGTCTACATTTAATTTTTTAATCTAGTGTTTGATAACTTTATTCAATATTTGTATAATTCCTACTTGCAGGAGACAACAGGTAAACATGTAATTTATAATAATGGGTTTATCTGAAGATTGTTTCATGGTTCACTTAAATTAGAAGTTATTTATTTAAAATATTATTTAAAATAGAACAACTCTTAATCATTTATAGTTATAGTTATCATTACAGTTTTCGGACTTAAAGACTTAATGAACTTAAATGAACTTCTGCTTAAAACAGTGCATTCAAATCTTTGCATATCCCCTCTGTTACATTATTTTAAAAGGAAAAATATATCAGAGACTCAAAGTTGTACAGTAGGTTCACACGTCTAATATAATAAGACAGAGTCAGGTGTGAACAGGAGGTGTGAATACAGTTAGCGGTTAAAAAAATAAAAAAATAAATTAAAAAGGTGTGAACCCTATGCACTAATGA
>JAUMHI010000043.1:28812387-28825854 GCA_032359435.1 Enteromius unitaeniatus
CAGGAGGTGTGAATACAGTTAGCGGTTAAAAAAATAAAAAAATAAATTAAAAAGGTGTGAACCCTATGCACTAATGAGTTCATGACCAGTGCAATATTATAACTTTTTGTCTCTTTCTTGCTGGCCGAAACATAAAAACAGTACTTAACAAAATAAAAGCCTTTTGTTACAGGACTATCAAAATGCTTTGCACATTAAACTATTGCTACATAACTCATAGCAATAGAATTGCCTCCTCTTGCTTAGAATTCATCCAAGCTAAGGTATCTAAAACTTTTCACAGTTTAAGTGGTTTGCATGCCCTGTTATAGGAGTTATTTTAGCAACCTGGATTTAAAAAAAAATACTGACAGTTTGTTGGTCAATCCATTTTGCTTATATGTGCTGTACTTTTTGTTTTGTCCCGGTACATGCATTCTGAATGTTGCATAGTCCTGATTTTAAAACAAGCACAACAGAATGGGGAAAAAAGAACCGAAACATCTTGAGATATTTTTCTCAAAGCTGAACTAGTTTTAACTTAATTGATTATTAAAACTGCAGCACATATACTCCACTGCAGTGAAATTAAAATCAAATTAAATGCAACTAAACGCATAACCATCTAATCACAAACCAAATAATTGTCCTTTTATCCATCAGAGAGAATGGCGTTCATGTACCTATGTGTTTAGTGTTTTTGTGCTCTTTGCTGTAGAGTTTAAGTAAGAAAATCAAAAATCAATGCGGCACTAAACTGTAGTGGTGTCACGTGACTTGGGCTTGCCTGTTAGGTTGACTTTCATTACCTTGGGGAAACATCATGGCCTGACCTCAGAGGAGAGAAGGGCAACACACTTCATCCTATCCAAGATGGGAAAGGGGGAAAAAACCAGCGTCCTGGGCAGCTCGTTCATCTTGTTAAATTAAATACTCCACTTCACTGAACATGAACCGAGCTACCCACCACCGCACCTTTTTCCTCTCTCAATCTTCATGCTCTTTTGTGTTTTCTTCATCCCTCAACAGCCACTGCTGTCTTCACCTCCTTCTCCTGCTATCCCTCCGTTCTTGTATCTCTGCCCAGTTCCTCCTTCACCTGCTCTGTCCCTCATTCCTTTTCTTTCCCCAATGCCCTCTTTTCCTCCATTGCATCCCGTTTCTCTCCCCACTTGTCGGAGTGATTGCCACAGAGAGGATTTAATGCAAAAACAATACAATCAATTTCCATTTTCCACTGCTCTCTTTCTCTTTCTCGCTCCTGCATGCTAAATCGGCTGACGAAAAACAATTTCCTCGCAGAATGAAGACAAAGATGTTTGCTTGTGCTAATAAGGAAAATAATGAAAGACAAACAGAGAGATGATAAAGTGTGTGTGTGAGCGTGTGTGCCGCCTATTCATACAGAATAACATTCTCAGCTTAATCTAGTTTAAATCTGAGACCAATTGGGCATAGATCACATACACATGCATGTGTGTGCATTGTAATAACGATACTCTCAGCATATGGGCTCGTTCACATTGCAGGGCGTACAAAATAGACATCACACTTTAACACATGAAGTGTGAAGGTTTCTGTTATTTCATTACACAAACAAAGGGGTATAAGGAAAAGTGTAAGTAATTAAACAGAGTAATACAATTTAAATAGATATAAATTGTAACAGGTCAGCTGGAACTGCTCCACTGATCCACTAGATGGCACTCCAGTTTCATATGTAATTCATTGTGTGGTTGTCTCCTTTTCCATCCCTGGACTCTTATTATGAACTCATGTCTCCCCCACCTTGTCTGTCACCTTGGTCACCCATTAGTTTTTCCGCCCCCTGCCTTGTTTTAATGTGTATAAAAGGACCCGTTTGTATTTTTCATGTCGCGGATCATTGTGTGGACATACTTTGTGTTTCTCCCTCTGTAAGCCATCCGTGTTCCTGTCTTCCTTGTGTGTTCCCTGTATCTCCCTGTTGGATTTATCGTTGTCGACCAAGCCTGCCCCCAGACTCTCGCTCTGGCTGTGCCACTTGGATTACGTTTCCCGATCGTCTGACCTCTGTTACACTCTTTGGATTATTTTGTCTGTGCCTCTGATGTCCCTGTTTGCTTCTACCCTGAGCTTTGTGAATAAAAAAGTCTGCGCATGGATCCACACGCCTCCGTCTCCTATTTTTACAGAATGATCAGCCAAAAAGGATCCAGCAACTTCTCACAGCAGCCTCTGGTAAAAGGGAATCTCCTGTCTCCGCTCTCTATGACCGGGTCTCATTGTCACGTCTTAATTCGATATTCCAGCATGGTTGTGACATCGAGGATTATGTCGAGGACTTTATAGCTTACAGTCATCTTGTTCGAGCAGATGATGAACAGATTAAAGTTTTCTGATGGGACTGGATTTAGAATTGCCTGAGGAAAATCCTAACTGGACATTGGATGAGCTGATAGACTCTGCTTTTGTTCTGTGGGTAATTTTTTACGGTAGGAGAAGTGCAGGAGGAGGCTCCCGATTGCAACGAGAAGCGACATAACCACAGCCCTGCGATCATCACACCGGAGCCACTGCACGAGACCGACACGATACCCGAATCACTGCACAAGATGGCTGCCCTGCTCGAGTCACTGCATGATATGTCGGCTACATCTGAGTCTCTGCTCAACAAGGCTACTGATCCCGCGTCACTGCACAAGATGTTAACCACTTCCGAGCCTTTGCACAAGATGGCCGCCGCTCCCAAGTCCCCGCAAAAAATGGGCACCATTTCTGAATCCTCCAGTGAGTCTGATCTGCCAGAGTCTACCAGTGATCTCGATTTGCCATGGCCCGATCCTCTAGAACCAGTCTGTGATCTTGACTCGCCGTGGCCCGACCCGCCAGTGCCTGCCAGCAATCCTGATTTCTCTTGGGTTCCGCCAGTGACTGCACAGCATCCAGAGATGTCGGTTCTGGCCATAGAATCTCTGGAGGTTTTGCTGGTGGCTCCACAACCCTCGGAGGTATCAGTGGATCCCACTGAAGGTATGGAGATTCCAATGGCGATTGCACAGCCCCCTGAGGTGATGATATTACTGCGCCGAGGTCGAAGTGCTGCAAAGTGAGCATCTGCCATACATTATAGTTATCTTTTTTTATCCGCTTAAAAACAAATTTACCACATGGAAGTGTTTTTGATGGTTTTTAAATCCCTTTTTGGATCCTAAGGAATGAATGGGGCTAAGCTAAATGCTAGCATAGTGGCAATTGAGCAACAGCTTGATGGAGTGATGCAGAATGAAAGCAGGGGATTTATTCAGGAGTCACGACAGTAGAAACGACGCAACTATAACAACATGTGAATAATCCTGCCCACTCTAAAGCAGTACTAAACTGCAGTGTAAACATAAACCAAGCCAAGCCGTGCTGTACTGAGCCATGCCAAGCCGAGTTGTACCACGCAGTAGAAAAGTGCCATGAATGGATGGATGGGTGGACTGGTCGAATCAATGGCTTAACCCAGTGAAGTTTGAAGCTACACAAGACAGACAGACAGCTACATGAACCTTTAAGGTAGACAAATAGACACATACAGATAGATAGAGACAGACAGACAACAGATAAGGTCAATTCACACCACACAGAAAACACCAATGAACTATTCTGTTGGAGTTTGTTACCCTTATTGATGTTTGTTGATAATGATAATGATCATTGATGAATTAATGATAATTACATGACAAACCAGTGTTTTTGTTGTTCCAGCCTATTGTCGTTTAATAATTTTCTAGATTGTCTCATTTCTAATAGGGTTACTAGCTAGGGTTACACTAACTGTAGCAGCAGCATGTATTTTATGCAGGTATTAATAGGCTGCCATAGGTGATAATGTTAATTAGGTAAACATCACCACTTGGAAAGTTTTGGTACTGTGTTTTGCTGCCAGTGTTTCAATACACTGCCAATTTAAATAAATATCATTTCATTTACTTAGTTGACATTTTTATTTAGCTCTTCTACATTAAAATAGGTAACAATTAGTTGTCAACTAACAATGAACTAATAGTTAATAAACAGTAAATTAAATTAAAACGGTTAAATTAAAATGCTAATCATATATTTCTGCATTCAGGAGCATTGCTTAAGTTCCTGTCACCACCACCACCTCAGGGAGATACTCCAGTCCATCCTTCTGACAGTGAAAATCGTAAGCTCAGCATGTTCGATATAGTGTTACTATATCAATACATTTACTTTACAACTCTAGAAAATTAGTTAACATAGCCAGTAGATAAACTAATAATAAATAATAAATTATCTTTAAGATTTTAGATTAATATTTTGTCAAAGAATATGCACTTTGTTTTAAAAAAATAACTATTTATGTTATATAATGTGTTTTTTATGTTGTATAAATGTATATTTAGGCAACAAAGACATATTAACGAAATAATATTTTAGAAGGGCCTCATCTATTAATTTTGCCTTGGTTCGCCTCTGACAATGTGCATATGTCACTTAAAGCGAGCGTCTGTTGGGGCAGTGTGAACATGATAGTCATTTTTTTATAAAATTCTAAATCCAACAGCCAACTTCACCCAACTTTACTGGCAGACAGATAGACAGATGTATGGATGGATGGGTAGACAAACAGAATTATATACACAAACAAAAGGGAGAAAACAAAAAATCAAAGTGATCAATTTTTAGAGTAACTTTGAAGATAAACAGACAGATAGACAGGTTGAGAGACCCTGGACATGGTGGTTGTGGTATTTATTTTAAGCTCATATGGGCAGCACCAGCATGAATAAAAACAATGTCAAAAACATATTATACAAAATTAATAAAAAATGCACATATATACATATTAATTTACCTGGTCTGTTTTACAGAGTCTGAAGCTGGTTCCCATGAGGCTGAGGTAGACTCTTCCTTTGAGGCCACGCAGCTCGACATAGCCACTCTTGTTTGTGTTATTTTTGCGAGGCTGATGGGAAATAGAGGGCTGGGAGCTCACAGCAGACTGGAGAACCTCCAGCCAATCCTGACGATCTCCTTAGAGGAAAGACAGAAGATGGAGGGAGGTAAGAAGAGGTGTGTGTGTGTTTCTTTCTGTCTGTGGAGAAGCGCTACAGTCTGTTTGAAGTACGTTAGTGAATGCGCAGGTATGCATGCGTGCGTGTGTGAGGAGAGACGCCATGCCATGGGAATAAAAGGGAAGGAAAAAGTGTCTAATATTATTGTTATACTTTATAAACTTTAAAATCTGCAAACAAAGCAGGTATGCAAAAGCCCCTGTGCCTCATTGCATTGTGTCTGCTGTGTGTGTATGTATGCGCGTGTGAGATGGGGGAAGGAAGCCTGTGAGGGTTCTCTTGTGCTGTGTTTAAATAGGGCTACAGGGGCTTGCACAAATTCATTGCGAGCACACACACACTAGCCAAAAAACATTAACAGCTGGATACTCTTATCCTCTGCAGGTCTACAGCACCTGCCACATCTAGAGAGAGAGAGAGAAAGAAGGTGAGATAAAGAGAGAGAGCGAGATCTCATTTTATTAAAGGTTAGTGTTTTTGCGTACAGTGTCTTTTGGACAAGACTAAAATGTGCTTGCTGTCAGCAAAAATGTTTTCAGGTTTTTAAGTTTAGTTTGTCTAGCCATACAGTATATATCCAATTATTCCATGTACTACCTCAGTTCTTTAATTCTCGGGTTGTCATTTGATAATATTTTTTAATTGTCCTTAAAATTATTCACAATTATTAATTAAACAGCAAATGTTCTCTGCTCTAGAGGTAGATTTTACTTTACCTGTAAAATCGCACATCTTATTCTCTATTCCACACACTGGCCAGAAAACGCAAATACTGAAATACAAACTTGCAATAATGAGATAATATAACAACTTTGCTCACACTTTCTGGACATGTGTAAAGCTGTTCTGCAAGACTGCTGCTTGCGAGTTTCACTCGTAGGTGATAATTAAAGATCACCATAAAAAAGTAAAAATAACTTTCATTTTGTTAAATATTACACTTGGGTTTATAAATATGGTTAAATCAATTAAGAACATTTGCTCTATTTTTATTAATTAATTATT
The DNA here is from genome assembly GCA_032359435.1 of Enteromius unitaeniatus. Taxonomy (NCBI): domain Eukaryota; kingdom Metazoa; phylum Chordata; class Actinopteri; order Cypriniformes; family Cyprinidae; genus Enteromius; species Enteromius unitaeniatus. The sequence goes on from JAUMHI010000043.1 coordinate 28,818,438, forward strand.
TATTTATTATTAATGTTAGTTATTATTAAACAAAAGCTTAGCTGGTAATCATGATCTCATTTTTAATGTAATTTCTTTTTAAGAAAAACAGAATCAGCAAGAAATGTATATTTTTATTTAGCAAGGATGTATTAAATTGACACTAAAAATATTTATAATGTTAATGTGAGAAAGTATTTCTATTCAAATAAATTATTTTCTTTTTAATCTTTAATTCATCATATAAACCTAAAAATCGCAATTTCACAAAAATAACACACTGTTTCCAATATTGATAACCACAATAAATGGTGTTTTAATTGTAACAACATTTCACAACATTTTTGTATTTTTTGATCAAATAAACGCAGCCTTAGTGAGCAAGAATTCCTTTTAAAGACCTTTTAAAAAATGGTACTGCCTCAAACTTTTGAATGGTAGAGTAAATTTCCTGCTTAGTTTTAGGTGACTGATTCAAAACAGCAGAACTTAACACCAATGAGTCACCATGAGAAAAGATGGCAGATTATAGACTTCCTTAAATAAGAAACAGCATTGAACTATTTTAATTGACTGTGACAGCCCTAGTTATCACCATGGCTTTAACACATCCTTATAAAACCTTGATAACTGGTGACTGCAAATGATACTCCTGCCCTTTAACCATGAAAAAGTTATTCTCAAAATATTCCACTCTTTGAAAGAAGAGGCCAGCGCAGCTGAATATTTCCCCAGAAAGAGTACACAGCCATGAATGTTTGCTCACTCACTCACTCACACACACGCTCAGCTAAATGATCCCAGTGTGCTCGATCTCTAGCGCTAATTCTCATTCTTATCTTTTGTGCTCATCCCATGACCACCCACTTCCAGCTCTTTTATTCACTCACTCATTCTCTCTCTCCTCCTCTCTTGTGTTTATCTTAAGATTGATGACTCTTTCAGCCTGCTATAGAGCTGTTTAAAGATGCATGAGCAGATTGGACCAGCGCTCGCTCCCTGTCTCTGATTTTTTATTTATTTTTATTTTTTCTGACGGTGGAAAGTACAGTTAAATGCATACCTAAACTGACTTCCCTCTAAGTAATTTCCATACAGTGGGTCAGAGGTCACTACAAAAGAGCTGGTAATAAAGAAAGGCGCAGAGGAGGCCATAATTTGCTAATATTCTTGGACACTATGCTGCACAGCAGTGCTTTTAGCCTTAGATTTACCAAAGTAATTGCAATGGCAATATGTCAATAACATGGTAAGTGATTGGCTGATGGTGAACTCCTCACCCTTACATTGTTCTTTTCACTGCAAGATGTCTAAAAAAGCTACATTATCTTACCAGTCTTAATACAGTCTACATACAGTGGCCACAGAAAGTACTCGGAGACTCAAGGCACACACGACTACAAACATTTTCAGCAATAAATAGCACAAAATCATGCTAAAATGCTATTATTAAATAAAACTCTCAATAAATCATGACTAAAACTAACCTTCAGAGGCACTAAACGCTAACACAGTTTTTAAATTGATCCTGAATTGCAGCTAAAGTACCAGACTACTCCTTAAACACAACAAATCTCTCCATTTTAACCATAATCGGCCTTTTCACAGTCTTTAAATCAGGCTTCATTGAAGCTTAGTAATGAATATTAAGAAAAAATACCCTATAAAATACACAGGCAATGGTGTGGCAACTATATGCACCAACAGGGTATTTACTGCACATATTAAATCTACAGCTGTTATCATTTTCATCGTCATAATCATTATCTGGGTTGTTTCAGCTCTGTGTCATAATATTGTGATCTCCTTGAGTCTGGCTTCTCCTCTCTCTTTCACTCTCTCTGATTCAGAGTGTGGAAGATCTCCTCAGAACATCTTATCTTATAGCAGAGATGGTAAAGCGATAAAAATACGAGTCAAAAGATGATAAAAGATCAAGAGTGAGAGTGGGAGTGAATTGGTTTAAAAGAGATTAGCAGAGAGGGATCGAAACGTGAGAGACAGAAAAGCAAAGAGGCTCACCTTCTTTCTCTGCCCGAAACACAAAGGTTCTTGTAGACGTGACCACCTCAAACCTATTCTCACCCAGTGCACGAACTTGTTTAACTGCTGAAATAGGTATCAGGCCCTTCGAGTACATCTCCTGCAAAGACAGAAAAACTATTCATAGCACAAAGTGCACATGGACAGATTACAAACTACCTGGACACTGAATTCACTGAATTTATGTCTCTCGTTATCTCACAAAACACAACACAAAACTAAATAAAACAAAAAAGCAAACAAAATTCAAAATGAAACAAAATAAAAAGCTAAAAAACACACACACACAACAATGAAGTGCAAAACAAAAACATTTTGGATGCACTGGTTTAAACTAAAGGCTAACAAAAAACACAAAGCAAATCCAAAAAAAGCTAACAAAACAAAATCAAACAAAAGCTTAAAAAACAAAAAAGCAAAGATAGACAAATCAAAAGCAATATTAAAAAACAACACAAAATCAAAAAGCTAACAAACCAAAACACAAAACAAAATTAGACAAAAAGCAAACAGATACACAAATCAAAAGCAAGCTTAAAAAACAAAAAAGCAAACTTAAAAATAAATAAATAAATGAACCAAAAGATACACAAATCAAAAGCAAACTAAACAAAATCAAACAAAAAGTTAAAAGAAAAAAAACACGAATTTTCCTCTAAACTTGATTGATAGCTTATAAACATATTGCAACATCGCTCTCATATATTGTTTCCAACAGGGACCTCAATCCAGTTATAATACATCTGCTTTATATAAAAAAAGAAAAGAAAAGAGGGATTGAGTCAAGCACACACTCACACACTCAAGCAGGCCTGATTCCTAATACCAGTCCCCAGCTAACAGGCTCGGCACTCCAGTATTTATAGTCTGATGTTTTGTAGGGAGAGATGAGGGAAACAGAGCTAGTTGTTTAGAGAAAGAAGTGTTTGGTCTCTCTGTGTGCTTCAAACCAACATAAGCCTCCAAAGCAGCAGTAGAGCTCTGTGAGACCTCCTTTAGACTACAGAACTCATACACAGCACTCCAGCCGCTCTGAAACAGCAGACTGTGATGGATAGAAAAGGGCAAACTATGGAGAACTGAAAACGAAGAGGGAGGAGGAAAGGGAGAAAGGAGCTCTGCTCCAAAACTAGCGTGTTTCCTGTGCAAATAACATTTTAGGCAACATAGGTGACAAGTATGTTCTAAAAGACAGGCATTTCAATTGGTTGAATGTTAAGGTAGAGCTGCATAATACGTAAAACATACATGGGTAATTCAATGTACTGCAAAGCATTATCACTTTTAGGGCCAAATTCACTAAACAAGTGCAAATTAGCGTTAGAGCGTAATTCAATAAAACCCAGATAGGAGGGGAAATTCTGTGAGTGATTTACTGGCAATGTGCACGTTAAAGGGATAGTTCACCCAAAAATGAAAAAGTGATGTTTATCTGCTTACCCCCAGGGAATCCAAGATGTAGGTGACTTTATTTTTTTCAGTAAAACACAAACGAAGATTTTTAACTCAAACACATGTTCCAAATCTCTGAGAGTCAAAAAGCATACACGGACCAACCCTACGGCTCGTGACGATACATTGAGGTGTTAAGACATGTGATTGGTCTGTTCGGTCTTTGCAACAGTATTTCTATCATTTTTTACCTCTATACATCACAGTCTCCTCCTCTCGTTATTTCATTCACTACATCCGGCACATGACGCGGTCACTTAGATATCTATACATAGATGCTCCATTAGAGACTTTTTCCACTTACTTATACAGATATCTATGTGACCGCGTCACACGCCGGATGTTGTGAATCAAATCAGGAGACTTGGAGATACAGAGATGTGTTTGTGTTCTACTGAAGAAACAAAGTCACCTAAATTTTGGATGCCCTGGGGGTAAGCAGATAAACATCCCATTTTCATTTTTGGGTGAACTATCCCTTTAAAGAACACAGACACAGCCATATTATTTCTATAACGACCAGTGAAATCTACCAAGAGCAGCACAAACCGCCTCCTTTAAGACATGTGATGTGTGATTCATTTTAATACTCTCTTCCCAAACATTTTGCATCTGAAAGGGACACTCCTACAAATGCATAGTCAATAAGATCAGGCGTAAAGTTGAAGCTGTGTAAGTTATTCCAAAACACTCAGTTATGAGGTTTACTTCAGTTGGGATATAGAAAAGAGCTGCCTACGTACACACTAAGAAGTGATGATGTTCATTGGGTTTAGGAATAAAGCTAGAGTGAGCGACAAAGACAGGAAAAAAGAGGAAAGGGAAAAGAGTGAAAGAGGGAGCGGGAAAAAAAGAAAGATTCATTTGTCCATTTCAGTTGGCTGTTAATTATTATGATGACCTTGCACTATTTCTAGAACTCATCCATACAGAAATAGAAGAGAAGATTTAGTGAGGGACCCCCTCCTCAGCTGGCACAAATGAAAGAGGTAATGCCAAAGATAGACAGTAAAAGAGCAGATGAAGGAGAGAAAGCGAGAAAGCAGAGAGAATGAGAAAGAGAGAGATATGACAGCTTGGGGATTGCTTGATAGAGAGAGAATGAGTGAAGAACCAAGGGATCAAGGAAGGGAAGTGGAGGGAGCATAAGATTGCAAGCAAGAAAGAGAGAGAGTGAGGTCAGAGAGAGCACCATCTCCTCAAATTAAGGCAGCATGTTAACAACGATGGCTGCAGCTAACCCTAATTATGGTAGGGGGCAGCCATCACCTCTCTCCGGGATTTCACTCCTCGCTCACTCTCTCCAATTCTGCATCCTTCCCACCGCCGAACTCGCCAGCATATTAATAAGACTTCCTCTGTCTAAAATCTGGACAGCAGCGGATGAGAGGAAAGGGGGATAAAAGTGAAGAGGTGTGCATGTTTATAGGAAGCTAAGTGGCAATAATGAGGAGCTCTCTAAGCTGGCGTTAATTATTCATTATAATTACAATTTTCAGGGTCGGAACGATGAAGGGGGCTTAAAGAGTACATGTGCAAACGCAAGCGCATCCATTAAGAGTTTAGAGATGGCTTAAGCACTTCGGTGTGTGCTTATACAAAAACACATATAACAAAGACGGAGGCTGCACAAAAAGTTTAGAGCAGGGTTTATTTATATGGCTTGGGCAAATTTGTGACGACGTGTGACGAGCGCAGCAGTTGTTCTATATATACACTTTGATGTTCATGAACACATACATCCGAATGTGCGATAGAATAGACTGACGAAGTGTGCATTCGCTCCGAGAGAACCAGAGAGTGCCTGTAATGCCATTAGCTTTTGTTTTTCCAGCACTGGGTTAGTCTGCAGTGGAGCCATGGGGACACCACCTGGCAAAGGGTTGCTAATGCACTTGAGTGTGGAAAAGGACATGAAAATGGATGGATGGATGGATGGATAGTTTCCAAAAACTATGATGCATTTATATTTTTTGCCGAATCCTACACTAGCCAAAAGCATCCAGTTAAATGTAGCACTCTAGAAGATCTTCAGCCTCACACTACTATCTCCTAAAGCTCTTTTCTGTTTTAATATATTTAAAAAACTAATGTGTTACTGTGAGGTAAAACTCCAGCCATTTCTCCAGTCTTCAGTGTCACACGATCCGTGAGATATCTTCCTAATACCCTGATTGATATTCAGTTATCATCAATTCATTTTGGTGGTCAATTATTAACACTGGTATTAACACTTATGGTCTTAATGATGAAAATCTTTCTTTGCTGCTTAATATGTTTGTGAAAACCATAATCCAGGATTCTTTGATGAACAGAAAGCTGAAAATATTTTTTTTCAGATTCTTGCTAAATAAAAGCTATATTATTTGCATTTTCTGATTAGAAAATAATTCAGTTACATTTTAAAACAAGTAGAAAAACAGTTGTTTTAAATTATACTGTAATATTTCACAATATTAAATCTTTACAGCTTTGGTGAGAATATGAGGCTTCATTTTCATGAGAAAATGTTTGTTTTTAAATCTTTCTGACTATTTGACATGTAGTGTATAAGTTGCAGATCACGGGAAGCTCACAACTCACAAGTTGGATGGACTACAACCGTCAAAACCCGGGAGTGGTTGGTGAGAAAGCTTTCCTCTGGTGCTCCCAGGGGACTTTTGAGCTTTTCTGGATTTTCCACACAGTTGTACTTCAGATACGAGGTAACTGATCCCAACTCAAACATCTCCACACACCCTGCCTACTGACAGGTAACACTCTAAACCTCTTTCACTCACACATACGAGCTAAAACTCATGAAAGTGTTACTTGGATCCCTAGACGTCACAGACCTGGTCGCAAGGTTGATGAAACATCAGGTAAGTTTGGGAGAGACCGTGCCTCTCTGTCCCCGAGGGTCCTACAAAGATCCAGTGGGAGTGCTGTGCTTGCCTCTCTCCCACGCTTAAGGAGGTCTCTGATTGATGACATCATTATGTGATGCCAAGAAGCGAGCAGTGATTGAGATTAACCATTTCAATCAGAGAAAAGAGAACGTGCCTGCTGGGGACAAGTTGAAGGAGACTTTCTTTAAAACTTTAGTATTAGTAGAATACCTTGTGATGCTTGTTAATGCAAATTCTGCTGCTTGCTTTATACTGTATTTAATATATAGAATGAACCAAAATACAACCACCAAGCAAACAAACATAAGTGCAATAGAAACTGCTTCTAAATGCCCTGGCAACCGCATAAAACACCACAGCAGAGCTTCACTGTGACCACCGCTCACACAAAACATTTAGTTATGAATGCAAAAGTCACCATTAACTGCTAATGCATGATTTCATCTCAGAGAAGCCTCTACTAATTTACAAGCCTGTGCTTACTATGTACACTATGTACTAAATGCTACCGCTAAATCAGCCTGTTAAATGTGGATATTGACAATGGAAAATTGTTTCCTATAACCCCTAAATTAAATGACATCATACTAGGAGGTTTTGACTAACCTGTTTCTCTAGGCAAGATACACTGTTAGGTCCATATACATTCGGACACATGCAAGCATCGTTTTTATTATTTTAGCTGCTGAACAAAACATTTTCAAGCTGCAGTTATAAAACGAAGAGGGGCTTTTCAAAATTGAAGGAAAGGTTAAGGAATTACAGCTCTTCAATTGTTTCATCAGAGAGATATCACGAACATTAAGAGTAGCCAAATCAACAGTTTGGTACAGTCAGAGAAAAAAGATTGCATGAGTGAGCTCAGCAACATAAAAAGGCCTGGATGTCCACAAAGCACAACAGTGGTGAATGATCTGAGAATTCTCTCTATGTTAAAGAAAAACTTTTTCACAACATCCTGCCAAGAGAAGAACACTCTACAGGAGGTAGACGTGTCACTGTCAAAGTCTACAGTCAAGAGAAGACTTCACGAGGGGGGGGGGGGGGGGGGGGGG
>JAUMHI010000043.1:28831144-28854520 GCA_032359435.1 Enteromius unitaeniatus
TGTTTTATTCTTCTCTTGAACACAACAGAAGATGCTTTGAAGAAACAGCTGATGGTAACCAAACAGTTGATGGCAGCAATTAACTTTTATAGCAAGAGAAAAGAACACTATGCGACAAACAGTCAATGGCTACCATTAACTGTTTGGTTACCAACATTATTCAAAATATCTTCTTGTGTGTTCATCAGAAGTAACAAGTAACAATGTCTCAACCAGTGGTGTGGGGGTACATTCTGGTATGTTGACTGATGAAAGGCGAAAAGTCCATTTAATGACACTGATGGCATAGAAAATGCATTTTTTGCCCCTTTGTTTAGGTGGTGTGAGCACACCAAAAAGCCAACTTAATTATTAATAGCAATTAGATTATATAACAGGTCGATGTAAAGACACAATATTAGCCTAAATAAAAACAAAACGAAAGCAAACTCATGCTCACTAAAGTAAACACTCTAATTCTACACTCCAATGTAAACTCATTACAATCACTAGCAAAAACTACAGTAGAACAAATACTGTAAAGAAATGATACATATATTGCACAAAATCATTATGTATAAAACACTGCATATGATTGACTGTAAATTAAATATACTGCATGCTTCTTTTTTAAAAGTTACAAAAAGTGTTTTAGTCAAGAGCAGTGAGATTTTCTCTTTTGTTATTAGATCCAATATACTTTTTGCTTTTATCTAAGGCCTAAACTTCTGTGTTTATGAGGATACTTACATTTTAGCACATATAGGTGTGTGTATTTAATCGTTTGAGGCTTTTAAAGCAGCAATAATAACTTCTTTCGGTACTTTTGCACTCTATGAACGGCATTATTAATGTGCACTTTTTTTTGGTGGAATGAGTTCATTTGTTGCTGACTGTGTTTCAGTGCCTTAAAATCACCTGTTTTTAAACCACAATGCTTAAAAAACACATGTCTGGTTTTCATGACCATGTGGCACAGCAAATTATGTGAGTGTATAACCACAATAGGGTAAAAATCTCTACTGGTTGACAAATTTCTACTAGTTAATTGTGCCTACCGGTATATCGCCCATCCAAGGCTCTACAGTAGCAACACCAATCTAATGGGTTTGACGCCCAAAGAATGCATGAACTGATAAACTGTATACCTTGAATGTAATGTGATTTGCATCTGCCAAATGCATAATTGTAAAACAACCATTTTAGTGGCTTGGAATTTTGTTTAGTTACATGTTGAGTCAAGAATTCTGCTTCAATATATGACTCTACAGTAAATGGTGTCCTAAAAGTTTCGTTTTTTACATAAAGTTTGTTATTACATAAAGAAATATGCCCTGATATGTCTTTCCAGTCAGTCTGAAGGTGAGGTATGTTTTAGCAGAAATCGACTGTAGGTATTCGTCTTAGAACTTTAAATGGACCACTAAATCAAAGACTTTGCTTCTTTGATGGAGACTTCAAATGGAGATCCCTAGTGGACAACCAAACCATCTGGCCTGATTGGAGTTGCTTGATGGTGATGGTTTGTTTGGATCTTCTGATTGAGAACAGCTTGCTGCAGTTGGACATATGCTGCTTCCCAAATCTGCTGGCTTTATCAATATTCGTTAACATAGATGATTAGCTGGACTGGCTAAAAAGAGGAGGCCATATCCCAGGAGTTAACATGAACTGATTCATCTTATGTCATAGCAAGTGGAGTGTCAGATTTGGAAAGTTGGTGCTGGGAAGATTTTCCCTCCCCTCATTGCTTGTTGTGAGTCATCGTGCTCTCAACAGTTTCACTATTGATGCTAAAAAAGACCAGCTTACAATGATTTTTCGTGCTATTCAAAGTTGGTTTATGCAAATTACTGTAACTCTAGCTGATGGACTATCACAACCATAATGTAAAATTGATCATATATACTGTATACAGTGTATTTTACAATATTATTGTTTTACTATTTCGGATAGTGATGGGAAGATCATTCCACCAGCCAGGATTAAAATCTACAATATATATATATATTTTTTATCTCACTTTTCTTTTCGGACTCAGAATTGTGAGATATAAACCTGCAATTGCGAGTTATAAAGTCAGAATTGAGACTATATCTTGAAATTCTGACTTTATAACTCGAAGTTGTGTGATATAAAGTTTCAATTGCAAGTTGCAAAACGTTTTTCTCTGAATTGCGAGTTGAATCTCGCAAATGTGACTTTATATCTTGAAATTATGACTTTACAACTTGCAATTGCAAATGTATATATATATACATATATATAAACGTTTATATCTCACTTTAAATCCCACAATTCTAACTTTATAACTCGCAACTGAGTCTATTTTTCAGAATTGCGAGTGTATATCTTGCAATTCTGACTTCATAATTTTACATCTCACAATTCAGACTTTTTTTCTCAGAATTCTTAGATATACCCTTAAAAAATGATGTTGTGTTGTGTGTATTGTGTTTAAAATATACTTACTTATATTGTGCCTGGAAGTGCTTTTGCACAAAGCTGTGACATACACCAGGCTGTGGCTGTGGTGGGGTCAGGGTATCAGAGAACGGCTTTTCATCACCTCCGTCTTGACCCTGAAACAAAAACAAAAAGGTCATGTAAGCGTTTAGATAGACGGGGCACACTTTCCAGGTGTTAAAGGAAATATCTACCTGATTTCTGCCTCACTCAGCTAGCCAATATTGCACTCTCATTCTTACAGTTTTTTGAAGCTTTAGTAGTGAACTTGACAACAGCTAGAAGGAAAAAAATGAGGATAAAACCCGCAGGGAAAGGCGATGCACACTTCTCAAGGTCAAAAAACAAGATGGCACAGATCATATACTATTACTTAGGATTTTATGTCAGACAAAGAGGGAGAAAGAGGAAGGTGTATAAACTACAACTGATTGAAAAGTTTCAACCGGTTTCATCATCAAATGAAAGCAGAGTGGTGGCCACCGAGACCTAAATGAATTAACAATTCTACACACCTTTTATCATCTGTTTTAGAGTATGCTAATCTAATATAAGCAAGATCTGAGGACTTTCAACCACAGTCTAACAACACTTTGGATGCATTATTGATATTGCAATTCTGATTACAAAAACAATACATTCTTCATGTGAACCTTAATTCTTCCTTAATTGATAAACAATAATGATTAATAGGTAACAGTTTATTTATTTATTATTATTATTTATTTAGATGTTTATTGCAGCTCAGAGGTGGCATGAATGCATTTACACAGAAATTACAACTGCATAAATACAATAACTATACTGCATCTAAAATATAACAAAATATCAACATCACATCACAAATACCACATCAGCATAAAACCAATGCTATTGGTTAAAAACAATACTACTAAATACCAAAACAGCACTTGTGTGATACATAAATATAAAATATAAAAATTAAAGACAAAAATGTATAAAGTGCCATTTTTGCCTGAATCTCTTGAATATTAGAGGGATATAACTGAATTCTATAGGCTATATGCTAATAGCTCTAGTGAGTTGTTGTCCTGCATCACATTCGTCACCAATCAACTTGAATGTTCAAATGTAAGATGACCCACATAGATCTAATAAGTTAGTACTAACATTTCTGACTTGTTTTCTATCGCTGTAGGATTAGCTTTTTTAATGATTTAATATGAACAAGTGGGTCAAGGCTCTGTCAAACTCAAATCTGTAAATATTCCCTTAAACGCAGATCACACATAACTCAGACTTTTTCTAGCAGCTTAAGCAAAATACTTTGAAGCATATTGTCCTTATCAAAGCTTTGCAGTTTGATTCAGTCGGTTGGTTCTTTTCAAAGGAGTCTGGCAAAGCAAAGTGTTTGAGAAAGACACTCCCCACGATTCCTCGCTGTCAGCTGAGTCACGTCTGCCCCCTCACTGACAATCTGAAAGCTTTGGAAATTTATGGTTGGAAAGTTGTTTTACATGTAAACACTAGAGACACAGCAAACACCTGACTACGAAGTCCATTTTTCCGATGTATAATGGAAACTTTACCTTTGATATACACCACCCAAGTGTTCGAATAAAAGGCTGAGTTCATTCACCTTTTGCTGACTTTGTTTTCTCCCTTTTCTATATTTCTTAAATAGCCACTCTTGTTTTTAATACCTCTAGCTGTTTATCTCTTTCCCTCTTTTGTTTTGTTCAAGTCTACTTAACACTCCTTAGCTAATAATTAGGGCCTTGAGTTTTATGCAGAATGGTACTCCAGAGCACAAAGAGGAACAAATCCTCTTTTCTCTTTCTAAAGGCTTCAGACTCAGTGTCGTCGTTGGAGTAATTGCAGAACTTTGAGTCCAGTAGTTAAAAAAAGAGTGCTGCTACTCTCTCAGGAAAAAACAGGTACAAAAGCTGTCACTGGAGTGCTACCTGTTCAAAATGGACACATTTTTACACCTGTAACTTTTGGGGTAGGGTATCGTTTTTGTTTTTTTCTCGATACTGGTGCCAAATCGATACTTTTAAAATGGTTAAACCCGATACTTATATACTAATATATTATATTCAGCCAGAAGGCACCCTCACACAGAAAAAGCCATATATCCAGAGAAGTAGTGGTACTATCGCTGTAAGGCTCTGCAGGAGTCTTGAAAAGTGAAAACGTAGCGACTTTGATGACTTGACTTCAACAACATATCATTTATCACTGTTATTCAAGCCATTTCTCTAATCTGTGTTTTATTTTATTTTTTTACAGTAGCCTATGGAACATATTTTTTGCCTTATTCTCTGACAAAAAGCTACATCTGATCACAACGGAAGAATTTGACTGGTATTGTGGAGTAAAAAGGTTATAGTGATCTGTTTTGCTGGACAACAGGTTTGAAAAATGTGAACAAGGGAAGGCTGTTTGCCATTTTTCAAATGCAGACTATTTCGAAGAAGACTATTGAAATAAAGTATTAGCCTATTTTTTATGTCTTTGTTAATACTTTTTCAAACAAGTAGCTACTCTGTAGCTGTACCTCGTCAAGTCACAAGCTACTCATTATAACTCATAGTGCTGTTAAACAAATTTCGGGAGGAGCACATACGCATGATTAGCCGCGACTGGAACCACGTTTCCTAATCAATCTAATTTGGTCTCGTCCAATCAAAACCATAAGCCTTCCCCTTAAATAAGCTTGCTTCCTTCCTTTCCACATGTTGTTACACATCCCTCCTGCACCCCTTTTCCGCATCTTCCTACCAGGGGGCAAGCAGAGTTCGAGCCGGATGCCGAGCCCAGCCTTCCCTAGGGTTCAAACAACTAGGGCTTGGCATTTGCCGAACTCCAGGTTCGCCCTCTAGACAGCACGACAAATACTCCTAAATTGTCATCATAAGGAAGCGCGAACTTGTGAAAGCAATATCATTAGCAGCAGAGGGTCTCTAATGGAATTTTAATGATCTTGATTTAGCAAATAATAAATTAGTAGCACGTTGGGAATTTTGCAGAATCAAATTTATGGTTGCTGTCTAAGAAGTGAAGTTTTTTTCCCCTCTAGTAGCCCTGTGTTCTCCACTGAGAGCCCAGTATTAAGTTAGTAAGTCCCACAGGCAACTCCATGAAATGCAGTGCTGTATATGGATACACATTCCATTGTTATCTGTGTAGAGCAAAAAGGAGGAAAATACTTCAGGCCATTATTCAACAAGTGGGCTTATCACTTCACTAAATTCTTCTGCCTGCCCCAGCTTGGTTAATGAGTGTCAAGGTCTCGGAAGATAAATGCTCCCATACACTTAGTAGGGAATGTGTCTTGAGATAGTAACTCAACTATTGCTGGAAAGACAGACGGTCCAAGGACGCATATGTGAATTGATTTAACTGAATTATAACAATTATTTGATCAAATTAATCACAAACAATCACACAAATCCACAAGACTTCTGTCCAATCAATTCATGTCTTGTGAAGTGAAAAGCTACATGTCTGTAAAAAAACAAATCCATCATTAGGATATTTTAACTTTAAACCATTGCTTATTGGCAAAATGTATAAGATCTATAATGCTTTCTTCAGTGAAAAAAGTTTTCAGATGAAGAAACTCATCTACAGTACATCTTGGATGGCCTTGGTTTTTGGATAAAATGTTCCTTCAATCTGTTTGTAAGGTTTTTTATTTATTTATTATTAATTCTTTAAATGTTTGCATTTTTTAAATCTGTGGATACTGCTTTCTCATGAAATAAACCTACTGTACCACTGATGTTGCTCTGCAAGTTTAATAAACAAATACTATAATCATAGTCTTGACGGCACACACAAACACAATGTGATTAAATTAAAGAACATTACAGATAAATGAAAAGCCTGATTGATCCTAATCTTGTTAGTACTGTTTATTTTTCATGCTTCAGAAAGAATGAGACTGGCATCAAAGTGTTCGGTGGACCCACATTGTGAACGTTGTTTTGAATAGAGGTGGTTGTAGATGAGTGAACTAGTCAAAGTAGAAGAGCCCAGGCTGCTTGAATCACAGCCAAAAGTACCCAGTGCCAAAGGTGTCGTCTGAAATGGCAGGTTGAGCAGCCCTTTGATGTCCTGAATCTGGAGCCTTTAAGTGAGTGTGTTTATTGACTGCTTTATCTTTAACCTTGTCCTGGCCAGAAAGAGGGCTCTCACTTCTCCTGACACCTTAATACTGTCACAACTGATATACGGAAGATCAATGATTTTGCTATGCAGCTATCAATATACAACTAGCTGAAAGTGTAAAAATCCCATGCAGTCCATCTCGACATCTTGAATGAATGACACATTTATATAGCGTTTTACTGTGTATTGCCATACACCCAAAGCACTTTATAATCATGTGGGGGGGGGTCTCTCCTCAATCACCACTAGCATGCAGCATCCACTTGGAGGGGTTACACCCCTGCTCTTTACAAGACAGTCCTCCGAAAGACAGTACTCTTTTGACCGTATAGTGTCCCCATCACTATACTGGGGCATTAGGACCCACGCAGACCACAAGGTGAGCACCCCATGCTGGCCTCTCTATCACCTCTACCAACAGCAACCTAGTTTTCCCAGGAGGTCTCCCATCCAGGTACTGACCAGGCTCAACCCTGCTTAACTTCAGTAGGCAACCAGGCTTTGGGCTGCAGGGTGATATGGCTGTGGCCACAGAGAGAGAGAAAACAAAAGTGAGGCTGCAGTCACTGCTCCCCAAACCTGGAGTATGTGACTGTTAGATGCAGGCCACTCTGACCACGCATCACTGTTTTTAATCCCAGTCTTAAATCCACAATCCACATCTGGACAGCAAATCAGCAGGCAGGTGTGGATGGGTGTCCAGCATATGACCAGCCACAGGACCAGTATCGGAGATGTGGGAGGTGATCTATTGCTGGCTGAGGAACTCAATCACTACACTACTGCCCAGTTTGAGGTTGACCCTCCAGAGACAGCCGGACCCCATCCAGAAACCAACAACAACCCCATCTTCACACCCACGGAAGGCAGCTGAACCTGACAGCATCTCAGTGCGAGTGCTGAAGGACTGTGCAGAACAACTGGCTGGAAACTTCTCCAGGATATTCAACCAGCCTCTGTTCCAGTCCATTGTGCCACCCTGCCTGAAATAATCTGTCATAGTGCCTCTGGCCAAGAAACAGACCATCACCAGCCTTAATGACTACAGGCTAGTTGCACTGACTCCCATGGTTATGAAGTGCTTTGAGAAGCTCATCAGAAACTATATGATGTCATTCATTCCTCCTATGTTTGACCCCAGCCAGTTTTCCTACAGAGCAAACAGGTCTATGGAAGATGTACTCCATACTGTTTTGTCACACCTGGAGCAGCAGGGGAGCTATGCACGGCTGCTCTTCATAGACTTCAGCTCTGTGTTCAACACTATCCTTACGCACACACTGGTGAGCAAACTGTCAGACATACTGTAGGACTTCCACACTCCACCTGCCTTTGGATCAAGGACTTCCTGAGTGAGCGCACTCAAAGGGTTAGAGTGGGCACCCACTATTCTACACCCATCAGTCTCGGCACTGGCTCCCCACGGGGCTGTGTGCTGAGCCCCCTGCTCTATACCCTCTACACCAACGACTGCATTCCTGCCCACCACAGCAACACCATTGTCAAGTTTGCTGACGATACCACTGTCGTAAGGCTCATTTCTGGGGGAGATGAGTCTGCCTACAGGGATGAGGTGGAGCGATTGACAGTGTGGTGTAGGAATAACATCTTGCTGCTAAGACTAAGGAGCTCATCGTGGACTGGAAGAAGGCAGACAACATTCAGCCACTCATCATCAACGGGGACTGGGTGGAGAGGGTCTCCACCATCTCCACCATCAGCAAGGACCTGACCTGGGGGACACACACTGCAGAGGTACTGAAGAAGGCCCAGAAGAGACTCTACTTCCTGAGGGTTCTCAGGAAGAACAACATTCCAGATAAACTGCCGGTGTCTAAATGCAATATGTTGCATGTTGTATGTTCTAGGTATGATTGAATGACAATTTAGTGTCTAGGTTCTTGTCTTGTTCATTTGTTTTTATATCTTTATTTAGTGATTGTGTTTTATTCTGCACTGGAAAAATTGCACTTTAATTTCGTTGTACAATGTCTCATTGCTACGATGACAATAAAGATTCTGTTTCTGATTCTGATTCACCAATAAAATTGTATTATTGTTCACTTGTTATCATTTCGTTTTATAAAAATTAAAAACAAAATGAAACAGGGAATCCATGCAATTTTTTTATTTGACATGAGGTTCATAAAACTTTAACAATATTTTAAGTGCACTTTTAGGTGCAACCATTTATTTTATATTTATTTATTTTACAATAATAGGGCCTTATGGATTGTTTTATTTGATTTGATTTTATTACATTTTGCATTGTTCATTTAAAAATAATTCTGGATTTATGATTTAATACAAATATATTATTAAAAAAACACGTGGTAATCAAATAAAACTAAAAAAAAAACTTTAAAAAAATTGGACAATTCCTTTATTTTGGGCAAAATACTGCCCAACAGATTTTTACATTTTAAATTAAAAAATAAAAACTACTATATTTTAAACATAATTGTAATCATTTTCTTATTGATTATTTTCTTCTCAATACTTTAAGAATTACATTTCATTTAAATGTACAAACCACCAAGTGTAAGACTTAGAATCAGTCATAAAAATGGAATTTAAAGTATGAATAGGAATTTCATATGAAATTCACTAAATTCCTTTTACTTATTTTTTTTTTACTATTCTTTTATTTTTTAACTGTGATTCAGAGCTTTTAGCATTGCAAAAATCACACATTATTTATCTTTTTGTCTACAAAATTTCACTGCATTCTCTTCAGAAGAATTGGAATAAATCATATTGACTTCTTTCATGGTGTTTTGCCTCATGAAAAATGTTAACATACATGTAAATTTTTGGGTCAACTATTCCTTTAAAGCTCTGTTGCAAGGGAGATTCAGTTCATGGGGCAAAAAAAACTGATCTAAGAAACTAAAGTAAGGCCAGTACGTAGATTTGTTCTGCAATCATTAGCATATGCAGTACATGAGTTTCTGCAAGCTTGCAGAGATCTCCTTTTAATTAAAGCAGTGCGACATTAAAAATGAATTGGAGAAATTATGTTTTAAATTAGAAAATAGGTGAAGCAGGCAGTTTTTACTCTGATCATTTGTTCTCCCAGTCGTTACTTTCTATCCTCTGCCAGTGTAATTCTGACTAAGCTTCCTAAATCAGCCTGTGTGAGACATCTTCAGTGGTATTTATGTACAGACTTTCATCCTTCTGCAGTCTGGAGTGTTAGCAGGCATAACAGTCAAATATATGTAGAAAAAACTGCACTTTGCTGAAAAATATATGTTTGAAAAGTCTGAAAAGTCTAGTCAGGCAGTATGCTGTCACAGCAGTGGTGTTAGGATGAATAATTCACAACCCTGATCAGACAGATGGATGCGTACCTTGTGAAGCCATAGATTCATTGCATCTGTTGTAGCGGTCGAAACACAGGGTGGCCCAGATAAGCAAAAAGAGCCTTTTACAACACTTCCACATAGAAACACACACATGTCCACACATGCACCGGAAGCATTAATGAATAATGGACATCCCACTCCTCAGAGAATGACTACCTGCTGGGCTTTAAACTATAAATATCCCCACTTTTAAAGGATGGAGAAAAATAGGGATGAACAATTGCACCTCTACTTACAGCCTAGAGGAGATCTTGTTCACAGGCTCTATCATCGCACTAATCGTACAACAGAAAGCTTGTACTCTAAGCAACTAACTAGTAAGAAAAGGAGTACATATACTGCAGTGTCCTTAAAACTGTTTAAACAATAAAACATTTTTACAAACATATTTGGTTATTGTCACAATGAGAGAGCAGAGGAGACGTTCGGATTGAAGTGCAAGCTGTTTAATGAGAACGTAGAGCCAGAATATTCAATCATGGTCAACACAATGGTGGAGGCAGAGTAAAAGATAGGTCAAAGTCTGTGCGTGGGTTGTGCGGGTAGGAAACAGTATCCAGGGGAGCATAGCGAGAGCGCTAATCTGGGGGCAGGCATGGTCGATAACAATAATCCAGAACAGAGAGACAGGGAACAAAAACACGAATGAAACACGGAACAGGTCGACAGTACAATGAACCGTGACAACACAACATATCCAGGGTTTAAGTACACATAAAACTGGGTCAGTGGGTGGAGACTTGCAATGAAACACTAAGGCAACAAACAATTATGCCTTTTCAAATAAGACCTTTCATGCAGTGTGTCATGTAGCTGTATGTTAACAAACTATTTACAAAGTTGTTACAGCCACATGTCACGAAGTGACATATTTGCATAATGTCTTCCCACGTCCTACGATGCAAACAACTTGTTATGGCAATGGGCGTTTCGTTTTCGACACACGCAGTAGCGGTAGACCAATCATAAAGGACTGCGACATCTGACAAATAACAGCAGTGAGGGCTCTCGTAAAGGGTTTAGACAAACTCATTCTTCGACTGCTTCACACGAGCCGTTTATGAATCATTTAGAAATGGCGTAAAATTAAATCTATTTTGGAGAAAACTAAAGTGTTTTTCGACCTTGCATATATGTAAGCCTGCTTTAAGACACTCATAAAGCAACATTAGCAACCTTTAAAATGGCATAATAGGGGCACTTTTAAACTTGATGAAGCATAATCTCTAGCCTTTGCTAACTGTCTTGCATGTTTTCATGAGAGAGTGGTGTTCAGTGGATGATGTAGAAATATCAGCACAGCTTAAGCTCCAGTGAGACAAATCCAGAAGCACAAAGGAGAGAGAGAGAAAAAAATCACAGGTCACGAATAAGTACAAAACATGGATTATTAAAGAAAAATGTATTTTGATATAAGCAAAGACTAGTAAACAAAACTTGGCTCTCGTGAGACTAGCATATTATAAGCAGAGCTCATGCTACATCCTACATAATCTTCGGGAACACAAATCTTGTGAACACACAGCCTCAGAAGGCTTTTATTAACCCCACAGAGCCGTGTGGAGTACTTTTTAAAATGGATAAAAGTACTTTTTTGGACTTCAAAATCTCAACCACTATTCACTGCCATTATAAAGCTTGGAAGAGACAGGACAATTTAATATAACTCTAATTGTACTCATCTGAAAGAAGAAAATCATATGCACCTAGAATGGCTTGAGGGCGAGTACATCACAGTCTGATATACATTTTTGGGTCAGCGACTCCGTTAAGTCTCCAAACCAATGGGGGGTGACATGTGTCTCTCGCTGTTGTTTGCATTACTCCCACATTTTTCACTCCATGATGAAACAGAATAACGAATGAGTTAACCTAGGTGCACGTCGTCTGCATGGTTCTGTTTGCATTCCTTCCTTTTAGGCAATTAAGCATTGAGCATGTAAATATACTGTGGTAAAACGGGTCAGGCGTTTAATTAAAAATAATTACGTACAGTCAGTCTGTCAGAGACAGTTGTTAAATGATATGTCTGGAGCTGTGGATGTTTGCCTTGTTAATGTTAGCATTGCTCAGTCCGAATGTAAGCAAGAGAGTGATGGAAAGACTAGCGTTAGAGAAGATGTGCTGACTGAGCAGAGTCACTGTTTATACTAATTCAACTGTGTTTTCATGTGCATCAGTCCAGTGTAATTACAAGATCTAAACACGTTTAAAGCATAGAAGATTTCCACCTTCCACCTCTGGTAAATATCTGTTTGAAGGATGATGCAGTATCACTCTACACTTAATTTAAGACTTGCAAAACAATGTTCAAAGAAAGAAGGAACTTTATATTGATGATTGAAAGATGTTATGTGTCTTATATACTGTTTGTACAATATTCTGCTCTTTATTTGTTTCTAACTTGGGCAACCAGATATATTTTAGGACAATATGAATCTTGGATATCTTCTATAATTAAAATTTTATTGTTAAACTAAAGAAAAAACTTATTAATATGGCTTTTGGTTATGTTGATCAAATTTATGTGGGAAAAAACTCATTCAACTAATTATGCAGCAGTATCAGTCCTATATGACTACACAGAAAACACTGAGAGAGGCTAGTGTGGACTTTGACATCATAATTTCGGTCAAGAAACAAACACCATAAGCTTGAGCGATCCTGTGCCCGATTGTTTGTTTGGTTTGTGTTGAGATGAAATGCTTCGAATGAATATTTTAGGCGTTTAGATGCAGGGGAATCTCATTAGTGTGACTGATCAATAACATTGTGCAAACAGACAATCTCCCCATCTGTTTAGGAAGAGGAAGTGAGGCTCCGCTAAGCGAGAGCTAAGAATAGAAAGAGTCCAAAAAAAAGTGTCTCTTTCAAAGTTCTCTCTCCCTCTGTGTCTTTCCCTAGAGGTGGGCAACAATTCATCCAGCAATGCAGTGAGACTCTGGCTTCCTACCTTGCGCTGGTTTCTATGGAGATGCCAGTGGGCAAATATACAAAGAGACACAGAGAGACGGAGATAAAGAGAGCAGGGGAAAGAAAAGCTAGTCCTCCATGGAGAAGAGCTCTTGGCAAGCTTTCAGAACTGGATGCAGAGCAGCGTTTATTTCCTTTCAGACATCGATGGGGAGAACCGACGGTATGCAAAATGAATAATAATGAGGGGGACTTCATGTAGCGTATTTACCTCTGTGAGGCACCTGTGATGGAATGAAAGGTAAATACGCTGTAATGAGAGGAAGGCCGCTGATTTCGCTTCTCAATGAGATTTTATTGGGACCCTCGGAGCATTATTAAATCCTAGAATTTGTATTCAATATTCACGATTACAACTTTAGTTTGTTTTATATATATTGTATACATATCTAACTAATACTGTATAAAGTGTACAAAAAATTGTATGAATATATGAAATTGAAAGCATTTATCTCAACACATTTTTACTCCCAACTCACTCATGAAGCTTGGTCAGGACTCTTTCCCAGCTAACAAGGAACATTCTCGTAACTTTGGCTAACGTTCTCTAAATTATTTAATAATTTAATGGCAACGTTCCGAAAACGTTTTTTTAATAACATAAAATAGCTAACTGGGTTGGAGTCACTTTTGACACACAGGGTACCCCTTTAGTGCCATTATTCGATGTGCAGGTTCTCCATTGGTACTGGGAATTTTAGCATCATGATTAAATTATATATTGGGTAATAATATTCCATTACTGCAAATATGTTGGGCTGTGGTTTTTCAACATAAACAGTCACAACAGTTTTATTTGTAGCATATTAATGAAACATTTATGAGCAGGTAACCCAACCCCTGAGCCTAAATTGACCATTTGTCAATAAAACACAAGGTATAACAAATAGATCACTACCGTCATAATTTATTCAAAAATAATTAATATTCCAAGTTTGCAGAGGTAAAACAAATGATTTGTGAGAGGAACAGATATGATCACTATCTCTGTCCGCAGTGTGTGAAATAAAAAATTGCCGCCAGACATCATTACATCAGTCTTGGTTGGGAAATGCTATTGGCTCTAGGGTTATAACAGTATACCGCTATGGCAGTTTATTGTGATATTGACATGTACGATTATCATATCATGCACATTTCCTTATCCGCGGTATTGAAAAAAAATAAATAAATGAAACCAGATGTTACGCCGTAGGCGTATTCTGTTTTATGTTTTATTGTCTGTCTTGGTTTCCCCCGTCCTCTGTAAGTTTTTGGTTTAGTCCTGTCATGTCCTCATTTGGTTTTTCCCTGTCCTTGTGTATTGTTGGTCTCGTCCATGCCCATGTTTGGTCTTTCCGGTTGTCTCGTCGTAATCAGTTCATTCATTGCACCTGTGTGTCTCCTCAGCTGTTCCCACCCCCGTAATCACGTTTCCATTATTTAAACCCCATGTTTTCAGCTACTTGTTGTCCAGTGTTGAAGTTACATGTATTGTGTTCGCTCGTGTCATGCTCTGTGTTTGCTGCCTCGTCAGCCTTTGTTTTCCTGTTCCGTGTTTGAATAAATGTTTAAAGTTTCAGCTCCGTGTCCTTCCGCTCCTTGCCAGCTGAGAAGCGCGCAAACATACGCATCCACTAAACGGACCGATTCGTTACAAAAGCGATATCATAAAATTACCCCTTACCATGTAGAAAAAAAGGAATGAAAAAGTAAAAAAAAACAGAGCAGAAAGATATTAAATGGAATTACAGCATATAGTGTCATACACACTGATATATAAACTCTTTAAAACGCTTTAAAAAAATATAGATTTAAAAAGTCACCTTTGTGGAAAACATCAGAAATGAAAGCAATCTTTATCCTTTTGAAATGTAAATGTGTCTAGATCTGCTGAGCACCTTTGAAGAATTGTGTTATTAAAATCCAGTATCTGAGTGTGGCTTCTGTTGATACCAACTTTACAATCTTAAATGATTTTTGACTTTTGACTACTTTCCTTTGCTATACATGTTTTGTATCTTAGTTTTTATCCTATTTCTATTAGTGCTATTTTCTTCCTTTCCAATTTGAAGTTGAAAGGTTAGTATTATTTATATATATATATATATATATATATATATATTTATATATACACATATATTTATATATACATTATACATTATATATATATATATATTTAACCAGATAAAAGCTTTTAGAGATTTTAACTTCTGCTGTCTGCAAACTACCATCTGAGACCAGTTCATACAGGTTTGTCTTTTCTCACATTCACGTCCAATGATCAAATTAAGACAGCTTATAACGAAATGCTTTAATGCATTTAATTTATAACCTAACATATGGTTTACCCTCTCTTTTGTGTAATATCCAACACAGTCTCACAACCAATTTTATAATTGATAATTCATACAAATTTGTACGACCTCACTCATATGACTTTGTACGATTTGTGTGTACCTCAGTGACGGGTATGGTTTAGGTGCAGGGTTAGGTGTATATAGCTGGTAATTCGTACAAATTCATAGGAATGGACAACTTATGTACGATTTAGCCAAAATCATATGAATTTATGAGGTCGGTGTGAGGAGTGACGTCGTAGTTAGCCATCTCATAAAAAATGTACAAATTGCCATGAGATCTGGCTTGTAATATCACATACCTGGTGAGAAACACAGAATTTTCTGTTTGTAGCCATTTTAAAACATCAGGGACAATTTAGCATTGATTCAGCCATCTAAATGAGCAGCTTCAGATATGGCAATTTGTTTTGATAATTAAAGGGTTTATTTATCTCATCTTTCTCCTGCAATATCCTCAACAGCTTGAACTACCTTTTTGTTTGGACTCAAGGGTATTGCTCAAGTGCATTTTCTTGGATATTTTGTTCTACCTTGGGAGTTATAAGTTACCAAAAGTACTAATGCTTAACTCTCTGGAATGCTTAACTCTCTCTTCTCTGCTTGCGCTCTCTCTCCCTCTCTCCATTTCAGTATTGCTTTGTTTTCTTCTCATGTCACATAACTCTTTCTCACTGATATGGGTTAATTATCTGCTATCATGTATGCACTTAGTAAGAGCCATAGCTTTAGTCTATCTGTCTCATGTGAGTGGTTAGGTGAGACTCATTACCATTTACACCAAGTATTAATGTGTCCCAATGTGTCTCCTGTGACCACTTGTTATTTCGCCAAGGAGAGGGTCAGTGATTTTGTGGCTGCATACAAGAAAAAAAAAGCACCTACGAACTGTTGCTCTCAAACATAGCCTACTTGAATTTTAATTTGATATGTAAGTTACTGTGGTGAATTCTTGGTTATGTTAGTCTTATTTGTTATGCATTATATGAACTTTGAATTTAAATTTATATTCATTGTGCATTACCTGTGCTATTGCATACAGCATTTCAGGCATGTCAGGTATGCTGTTCTTCAAAAGTTTAGTTTTTATTTTTTTATACAATTTATTTTTTTTAAAACAAGTATCTTATGCTAAGTTTCAGCAGGCATTGCGGCAGTTTTAGTGTCATATTAATTAATTGTAATCATTGCGCTGATTTCAATATCAATATTGCAAAGAGTTGTGCTGCTTAATATATTTCTAAAAACCATGATGCATTGATTAACTTTGGGATTCAGCATACTTTCCTGAACACAATATTAAAAAAGCAGTCTATTATTTTAAATAAAATGTTTAAAAAACTTCTTTAACTGATTCTAATTGGCTGTCAACATTTGTATCATTTATCAGCTGGAAAGAAAAAAGTGTTTTAGAAGTGATTCCAATGATATTGTCACTGTTTGTACCATGTCCTGTGTTTTCCCTTCCTCATGTTTCCGTGCCCTTATTTGGGTTCCTGTCCTTATTGTGTTAATTTGTTCCCAGCTGTTTTCTCCAGGTGTTTAGAGTTCTTCCCTCATTAGGTCTTATATGTAAAGTATCTCTTTCCTTGTGTTCTCGGCCTGGTATTAATGTTACGTTGTGTGTGAGTGTGTACTACCCTGCTATCTGTTTTCTGTGGAGGCTTAAAGCCTGTTGATTCGGGAACTTGGACTTCCGTTTGTTCGTTCCTGCACCTCCTGCACTTCCTGCACCATTTGTGACAGAATACCAAACACTACCAAATATGGATTAAGCTGAGGAGTTCCTGTGCAGCCTTCACCAAGAGGAGAGACCATTGGAGCAGTACGTAGAGGAATTCCTGAGGGTTTCGCATCTGGTGAGAGGGAGCGATTCTGAGATTAATATCTGCTTCTGGATGGGACTAAAAGATAATTTGTTTTGTTCTATTCGTCCCATGATTGCCGTAGACACGTAGCCGAGTTTCTGAATCTTTTTCAATGAGTCTAATTTCTATGTTGATGTGGCGGATTTTAGTCCTCCTCCCATCTAGAAGCTGATTGACACTGCAGCTCATCACAAGCCAGACTCCTCCTTATGCCAAGATCATAGCTGTCATGTTTATATTGTCAATGTATATTTAAATGGCAGTGGCAATTTTAGTGCAATGACTGATTAATAAGAATACTGATTAATTTTCTGCTAAGAAAAGCAGACAGCATTTCACTGTTATCTGGAAACGCTCTAGTGCTTAAGATGCGGTTTTAGTTTTTAGTTTTTTAAATTAATTAATTATTTTTAATAATATATTTGCACCTGTATTTAGTTCTGACCTCCTGTGATGAATAAACCTATTACTGAATACAGACTATTCACTCTCCCGCATCACGCTAATCCCACCAACCCTGCATGGAGATTCAATTTCCACCTGATTTGTATGTATCCAACTCATAGCACTTCTGTATTCATTGCCAAAATTCATTTGAACTCCACACAGATCATATCCAAAATGATTATTTAAATATGCCCATACTACATCACGGGCAAAAATCTAGTCAGCCCCTTTATTTCTAATGGGACAAAACTGAGGCTGTTAAGGCGAATGGGAAGACGGACTAAATAATTGATGTTGTGGCACCTTGGTATTCCGCCGAGCACTTCAGGGGCGAGCACCTCCCACACGAACGGGGAGGCTGTCAGGAGTAATTGGAGGAATCGCGACAGCGTCGAGTTAAGTGTTCGCCAGTCCTGAGGTGAAGAATGTGACACTGCGCACTGCAGAACTCAAAAGCACAGATTCTTTTTTTCATTTCTCTCCCTCTTCTTCAATTTCTCTCGTGCACTTTTCCTTATTGTTCCATTTTCTTTTCCGAGCATAAATCTCTTTCAGAGCCAGTTTTTGCCTAAGAATGCTACAATTTGGCTGATGTAGCAGTCGAGTTCATGGCCATCAGGGGAATTCATAGGTAAGTCAGTCACTGAAATTTGTGCTTTGCATGACAAAACCTCTCTTGTGACAAAAAGGTTGCTGTCGACTTCTTCTTACTCCGAGAATGCATCTCTTTTATTGATTTTGAAGTGTTTTGATCTTTCCAGCACTCTTACGCAGCTCTTTATTGTTTCTTGTGCATGCGGCTATTCCAGCAAATTGACTAAAAATAACCAAGACACATTTTGACAACATTTATCTGAGGAAAAGACCTCTATGACCCTGAATCTCTCTCACATCCTCATCACAGTCTCCAGGAGTCTTTGCTGTGAGCTCAACTCATTCGGCCCCCTATCCACCATCAGAGAAAATGACATTTTCAGAGGCCTCTGGTGGTCATCAGGTCTAGTTGGGCCATTGAGCAGACAGCTCAGCGCTCACCCAAAGCCCCTATCTGTAAGCTTGAGGCCTTGTGGCCAGGTTGAGAAGAACAAGAGGAGGTGGCAGCTCAGAGACCACAGCTCAACATGTCAGCAGAACAAAAATAGGTCTCCTGACAAGGTGAGGCAGAAGCCTGTATTTTGTTCTAACCACCCCCGAACCATTTAAAAAGAAAGCACAGAATTGGTCATAGCAGTACAGGCCTTCTCCACCAAGGCTTTTTATGGCTAGCATCAGCTTTTGCAGGGCAGTTTGACTGTTCTGGGACTGAGTTCATCAGTTCAAGTCAGCTTCAGTGGGGCATGAGAGACAGAATGGCAGATGTAATCAGATCGAGGGTCACAGGCTGCTGAAATGAGCAGCTACACCCACCCAACAGTGGAGCGAGTGTCCTCTACCATCCGTTCCTCTCAGATGCCCCACACGCAGGGTTCAAATGATTTCTTTGAAAATCACTGAACATGCAAGTGAACTGTTTACTAAAAATTCTAGGTTATGTATAGGACTAAGGTGCTTTTTTGTTTTTGAAAGAAATATAAATTTTTGCAGCAAGGGCACATTAACCGATTATAATAAGTTATAATAGGTCATTATAAAAGTCATTATAATGTAATAATAAGCAAAGACATTTATATTGCTACAAAATATTTAATAATAAAGCTGTGCTTTTGAATGTTCTTTTCATCGAAATCAGAATCCTGAAATATTAATAATAAAAAGAAAGTTTTTAAATTTGGAAATAAGAGATGTTTCTTGAGTGATAAATTAGACTTTTACGAAGGCTCGTATGAAACTCAAAATCATTCAGAAAATTCATCTTCACTGCTACAGGGATAAAATAAATAATATTAAAAAAAATATTAACTCTTAACTAGTTACTTATTAGCGTTCATATTACTAGTATGTTAGCGTTTATTAGTAGTTAAGCGTGTATTAATGCCTTATTCCACATTACCTTATTCTACATCCCTAATCCTACCCAATACCCAAACTTAACAACTACCTTACTAACTACTAATAAATTAGAAGCAATTTGTTTTTGAGAGAAAAGTCATAGTTAATAGTGTATAAGTGTTTACTGTTCTAAAATGTTACAAAATTGTTTTATGGTATTTTTTATCAAATAAAGTTGGTGAGCATAAGAGATTTCATCATCATCATGATCATTAAAATATCTTACCAACTGTATACTTCTAAATAGTTGTTTATTTATGTAAATAAATAGATATATATCATCATTAACTCTCAGCCTTTTTCATACAATGTCTGTTAACATGATTAAATATTACCGTAAAGCCATCTGCTTTGCGAAAACTCTGTAGTCTATCTCAGCATGTTCACATTAAAAACAAATATCATCATCATCATTATTGCAATTAACATTTTACAGATGAAATCCTGATGAGAGTAATGCATCTGTTTTCAAATTATGGATCCACCGCTGAATTTAGTAGATAAAATAGGATTATTTCTGCTCGTTTTCCATGTTCGCCACTTTAAATTGTATTGCTTATTTTAATTAGAACATTTTTATTGCTTCTCGGTTGGATTTCAAATGTTTTAACTCAAATTTCCCAAATTATTTGTTTCTCTTACATACAGTAGTGGAAATAATCATCCTGGATGCATTGGTAAAAAGAGACATTTCAAAGGCATATTCAAGTACGGATACCTCATGGTAAAAGTCAATTAATCTCTGAACTATGCAAATCACTTGGTTGCCTCATTAATAATAAGGAATCTGATATTTTTTTTCTGTGAAATGCTAATTTAACTTTTATGGAAAGAAACTTGTCAACAAATGTGTCACCATCACTTCTGGAAACAGAACAATTAAAAGAAAACCAAGCAGAGTGTCTTTTAAAGGCAACACAACACTGTTTGGAAGGGTCAGCTCAGCAGCGAACCGATAAATTATTTGATTCGACTGCATAAATCAATAGTTCACCAATTGAAACAGTAACACTTGAGACGCTTTTGATATAAATAGGCTCAAACTTTGTAATAAAACCCAGCTTATTTTCATCCAAGTATTTCTCCTCTAAATGAACAAATAGAACATTTGAATATAATTTTTCAACACTTTGAAGTTTCCTGCACTCCTCCTAGGCAATTTATAATGAAGAAATCAGCTCTTTTGCTGTTAGCTGTGTTGGACACAAATTCCTTATTAAAAAAAAATGCTGTTATCCTGCAGCAAGAACATTAATGCCACCAATTTTATGTCAGAAAAAAAGAACCGGATTGAAAATAAACGTGTGTTGACTGGGGACTAATTGGCTTTTGACCAGCCATGCTCTCGATGTTATCAGTGACTCAAGGGTGCCGATTGAAGAATCGTTTTTTTTTTTTTTTTCTCAATGAGGGAAGAGTAGGAGGGAGGGAGGTCATAGTGGCAGAAAGCAAAATGATTGGTTTTCTTTTAGCAGAAGCCTTTATGAAATGAGAGAGGAATTTCAAAGGTCTCCCTAATTGCAAGTTAATGTGATGTGATTTATGTGGCTTCGATTCCGGCAGGAAGGATGATTGCAGGGACTCAGGAAGCACAATGGGCATGTGATTCTTACTGCTGCATCGAAAGAGCAGTTTAGAACATGTGTGATTATTATTCACTAAAATTCGCTGAAGGCAATAAGATCAGAATGCAAATACGACGAGACGCCTGCAGGATTGTGTGGCTATACTGGTTCGGGGTACCATGGCAAAGAATTCATTAGAGTCGTCTAAACTGATGGTAATATTTTCAGCAGGAGGGGCTAAATGTCAGCATACATGCTTGTTTTATTTATATATTTTTCCTGACGTCATTGGCTCATTTCACAACTCAAAGGAACAGCAGTTTAAATGAAAGTGACCCTAGACCTAAATTGGGATGATGACCTGGAAAAAAATAATGTAATCCCACAGCTGGAAGAAGATCATTTAGCCTGATGGCACCTGGCCGTGGCTACATTAACAGCAGTTGTCTGTACTAATGCTTTGCAAAAAAAAAGAAAACAATTATAAACAAAATTATTGCATATTTGGTCCATGGTGAAAGGGATTTAAAGCTGAGATGTAATGAAAGTACACTGTTAAACAGTTCTGTAGAAATTCTGTATTCCTTGCAGCTAGTTGGCAGTAACTTACTGTAGATTTAAATGTATGTTATTTACTGGCAAAAGTTTGTGGAAAGGTAAATGAACATTAATCATTAACAAGTCTTTACAGGAAAATGTAAACAAAATAATGCAAAGCTTTTCTGGGAACCAATATCAGAAAAGAAGGTTGATGAGGATTTCTGGTTCCCAGAATGCTATGCATGAGGCTGTTTGTAATAGTTTTACTCTGTAAAGACTTGTTTGTGTTTAATGAACAAACTTGCCAATAAATTTGTGAAATATAAATCTACACTAAGTTACTGGCAACCAGATGTATGACTACAGCACTTTTTTTGTTTTGTTTTTCATTTTACAATGAACAGTTATTTTCTTCTGTATTGAGATGTATTGAAATTGATTATTTATTGTTAAAAGCTCTATATACATAAAAATGACTTGACTTGATTATTGAAAAAGCAACTATTGTAAGGTGGGAAATTGGTTCAGTTTATTGATGGTTGATATAATAGTGGTATATTTACAGTAAATACAATTTTGTAGTAAGTTGTACAAAAGTGACAGTGTTTATGAGGATGAAATCATTGGAGTTTACGTCAAACAAGGCTAGCTTTAACACATTAAACAATTCCATGGATGAACCATTTACAATAAGAGCTACAGCATGCCTTTCGAATGGTGAATCCTTTTCATGCTGACTTTAAGTGATAAATATCAGCAGAGTCTGAGGCAGTTCTAGGAAGATTTTAGCAGTTGCTGTCGAACCGGTGCTTTTTTGACCATAAATCTCACCTTGTCTTTGCCTGGCTGCAATGCGGCTGCACCGGGGTTCCCATGGCTACAACTAGGTCACTTTAGGTTTAAAAGGCTCCCAAAATGGCAAATCAACTCTTCCGTGACCCTGTCAAGGGCACCTCACTTCGATTCCTCTTCAGATGAAGCTGAAACAAATACTTCTCTGTCTGACAGAGAGGAGGTCATGATGTTTCACTTCTACATCAAGCCATGTAAGATTGAGTGTGCTGGGCTTGAGGGGAGGTCAGGAAGCACTTCCTTCAGCTAGACTTCTGCAGCTACGCACTGGCTATCTTATTTGAAAACGCTGTAGTTGCTTAAGGTATATATGTTTGTCAGCATTTTCACTTTCTGGCATTGTGTGCTGACGGAGATAAACAAGAGATAAATAAAACAGAGGAAAGGGAGAGTGAAGTATCAGCGATAGTTCTGATGTACCTATTGATTCTGGCAGGTGGACACAAACCTTCATCTCCCACTTGTGTTGGATGTGCTTGATGTCAGCACACTTCTCCATCTTCTGAGTAATTCTTTACTTTGTCCAATTCAGCAAGAGAGTGCCAGTATCTAAAGAAGCAAATTTACTAAAGAATAGTATGTGCACTCTTAAAGTGAACAGATTTTTGAAAATGACCTTTTTTGCAGTTTGAAACACAAGTCTAGGAGAATGAAAACATCCTCCAAAGTTTTGAATCTAAAAGTGAACTGTGTATAAAGTTA
This sequence comes from Enteromius unitaeniatus, assembly GCA_032359435.1. Lineage (NCBI taxonomy): Eukaryota > Metazoa > Chordata > Actinopteri > Cypriniformes > Cyprinidae > Enteromius > Enteromius unitaeniatus. The sequence goes on from JAUMHI010000043.1 coordinate 28,854,370, forward strand.
TTGTGTCCCAGAAGAAAGAGTAGACCCTGAATCATTGAAATGAGTCATTTAAAAAACAAGTCCCATGTCGTTTCTGTAACATCCAGGGCTTTCTCTATGTCATGTCATGTCATGTCGTGCTTTGTGTTTACTCCCCATGTGCTCTGTGTTC